>OZ010667.1:59442866-59995366 GCA_963932185.1 Troglohyphantes excavatus
AAAAAAAAAGTTCAATTTCACAAAATAAACGTGAATTTATATATATATATATATATATATATATATATATATATATATATATATATATATATATATATATATATATATATATATATATATATATATATATATATATATATATATATATATATATATATATATATATATATATATATATATATATATATATATATATATATATATATATTATATAATTACTTTAATCATACTTTTTTTATACTACATTCCTCTCGCAATTTAAGAAATTCGTATAATTCTATTTCTTGATTATTCTATTTTTCCTTGACCAAATAAATGTTCTAAAATATACATGAGTAAGTAAAGTTACGATTTAATAAAACAAAGTTATAATTATTAGAAAAAAATGTATTGTATTAAACAAGTATGAAAGTAAAATTACAAATATAGTAAATACAAAGCTAAAAAGGATTTTAAAAATGTAATCGCTGTATAGCGATTATTCACTTGACATTTCACAGGATTGCCGAATTTAACCCTACCGATTCATTGAGTTTGTTAAGGAATTGGATTTAAAGTTGATAATATTTTTTAAAAAATATTGTGAAAATTGACAAGAAAATACCTATAACAACATTTTGTAAAGTTTGTGCTTTAATTAGTAGTGCTAAAATTAGTGACGTGCATGAGAGAGTCCCTTGGGGACTCCCTCATAGAAAATACTTTTTTTTTATAAAGTTACCCTCATAGATATTTCTGTGTAAATAAAATACTTTGGTGAAAGCAGTTACGATACAATTTGTCTTCCAATATGGTCTTACACGAGATCTATCTGGATCGGATTGGAAGATTTTGCTTATTAATACATATCTTTTATTTCCCCATAGTTATTGAGAAAATGTGGTGATAACGTGCACGTTCCACACTACCACGGTGGACGGTAAAAACCATTCGTTCCACACTACCACAAAATAAACCAAAGTTAGTTCAAATATATAGAATCTGTATTTCTAAACAGCAAAGGATTCTCTATGAATGTATGTGCTGTCGTTTAAACGAGGAGTCACGAGTACTCAATCTCCTTGAAAAGATTCCTTTTAAGACTTTCCAGTCTTTGTTTATAGCATAATTGTTGTCGTATGACGATGTGAGAATAATCAGGAAAATGTTTTCACCTAATTCATTTCCAAATTGTTCTCTTTCAAGGATGTGGGATAGTGGCTATGCGATTCCTTGTTTAAACGGCCCACATTACCTTCATGGCTTCGATAGAGGTCTGTGATAAGGAAGTAACTGCTTAGAAATACGCATGCTCACCGCGCTTATTTGCTCAAGTACAATCCAGAAAATGAATATATGGATTAACCAGCTCATACAAACCAGATTGATCATGTATATGATGACGTTAAAGAACAAATTGTATCGTAACTGATCCATCCAAACATATTTAAATAATTAAAACAGCTCAGCGCCGAAGTTGGTACGTGTTCTGTACTAATCAAATTAATAACATCGTGAATAATCAATGCCCGGCTTGCTTGTGTTTTAAAGTGTTTCGTTTGCTTTATTTTCACTAATGTGTGACCGTCAGATTTAAAAGCAAATTATTTCAGCACGATTAACTTTTTTAAATATATATATTTCAAATTTATCGGGTGTTTTTATTACAAAAAACTTTAATAAACATGAGTATTAAGTTTCACTCATTGTGTTTTGACGTTTGGGAAATATGTCCACAAGAAGGAGAAATCCTTTATTTTTGCGCATCAGTGTACAATATTGATATTACTAATTTAGTAATATTAATTTATATAATTTTTTAATAAAATACTATTAATAAATATACTTTTTAACCAAATACTTTATAATAATGTAACACTTTCTTACCATCAGCTAGATATTCCGGTGAACTGTTGTTTTCAGCTTTTAAGAAGTAAGGCTTGACATCCGAATAACTCCATCCCACTGCTCCTTGTTTGGCCCATTCGTCGTAGTTGTGATAGTTCCCCCTCACATACAACATCCCGTTTAAAATGCTAGTACCACCAAGGGTCTTACCACTCGGCCATACTAATTTCTAATATTAAAGAAGAGTTTAAGTGTATCTTTATACAATTTTATTTTGCCCAATTAAGTTTACAAACTTTGTACATGAATAGTAAATGACTTAAAGCATAAATAAGTATTTATTGAAGACATATTTATATTGACATACTTTCTGTATTTTCATCCAAGAGGACTCAAGAATTTAAGGAAAATAACAAAACTACCAAACAATTTTATAAAACGAACTATTCTAAAATATCTAAGTATTCAGATTAGAAATTATCAATTTTCTGCGAAATGGTATCACTTACTTTATCAATCAAAGCTTTGGCAGTGTGCTTTTGCGGGACTGTGAAATATGACCAGCTGATGTCACTTATCAGGAAGCTTGGCTGATTAACAGGTACCTCCGTTAAAACGGGGGGAGATTTGCCTGCCTCTAGCAATAGGACACTGACACATGGGATTTCGGACAAGCGATTGGCGACTACTGATCTAGCAGAACCTGCACCAACTTTTAAAGAGAACAATAAATAATATTATCGAGCTATTGACGGTCATGGATCACACAATCAGTGGGTTGGATGTTTTACCGTCTATTGATGTGATAGACAAACTAAAGTTTCCTAAATTTAAGGAAATAAAATTTGACTAACAATTGTTAATGAAATCACATGTGAATCGTCGAACCATTCGTCGAGGCTAGGGAATAGAAAGTTTTCTAAATTTTTCGATATTCTTCAGAATTAACAGTTTGAAATGCTATAGAAAACTTCCCAACTCCTTGGAAAGTCATGCACCTCCAAAAAAAATTGAGCATTGAACTTAGTTTTGGTATTGATGCAATCTTCATTGAACTTTTCATCCACTCTTCTCCACACGAAGATTCCACTATCATCGCCAGTTCCAAGACAAATACGGAATGGAATCGTCAATAAATACAATTTTTTTCTAGTCCACAATTACCCAATTTCGATAATTTTTGCACCAATGAAGACGAGTTTTTTATGTTTTCTTGTGAGAAAAGGTTTCGCGTTGGTTTTGCAATATTTAAAGCCGTTCTCATAAACACGATTTCGCACTGTTCGCTCACAATCTTCCACTTGATATTTTGACCACTCTGAATTAAGCTGCTTTGATGTCAATCGCCTCATAGATTTTGCCAATCCTACAAGTTTTTTACTTGTTTCTTCGCGATAGCGCATGGACGTCCACTTTGACGAAGGTTTCCTTCGCTATTGGTAGCACGATATTTCTTCCAAATATTGCAAACAGTACTTTGACCACATCTAAGGAATAATGCTACTTTCCTTTGAGACATTCCGCCTTTTAAACATTTAACTATTCTGAAGTTTAAATCTTTAGAAAGTTCTTTCACGGGAGCCATACTTTCGCACACTGCAAAATCAAATATGTTTTCCCATCTACGAATTTGACCTTTATAAGTTTTGCTAGATGTTCTACGCGTGCTCTGCTACTTAATATGCAAATGTTACTGTAAGTTTACTTTTGCTTTTGAGCGTGATCGAATACTTTTTTCCAACATTTGGATTAATCGGATACTTTTTTCTTCACATGGAAATAATATTTTTAAATAAAATGTCAGCGACATTAATATTTTTATATATTATGTCCTATTTCAATAAATGGAAGTGTGCTATATTATATTTCAGATATTATTTGTTATTCTTTATTTTTTTTCCGATATCTATTCATTTTACTTTATAATCCTCTAAGCAGGTACGTGAAACGATCGGATCCTTTATGCCAGGGGTTGTAGAAGATATAGGAAGTTTTTACCATTGTAAAATCTTTCAGAGAATAGTACGTATAACCCGAGTTTCAAAACTGCAGCAATCCAATTTTACAATATAAAATTGTTTTTAAATGTAGTTAGCGATTTATAGTTATTATTAATAACTTTTGTAATATCATCGGGAGCATACTAAGTGTGTCAAATTTCAAGTCAATATGACGTTTGAAAAAAATTACTTATAAGATTTTATGATACAACTATAATAATTGTAATTTTAGAGATATATATAGAGGCAGCAGGAAATCTATTTTTTTTAAAAATATTTTTTTTAAAAACTATAATATATATATTTTTGTTTAGCTAATGTGTTTTGGTCACATACTTTAGTAGTTTTCTGAAGACGATTTCAATGTGTGTCGATATCATAATCTTGTCGTTGTGATTGTCAAACCTTGTCATCACAACGAAATTTTATTTGTCTATTTTCATGTATGCTCCATCCATTGTTAATTTTCGTTTAGAATAGTTTAGGATAGAATGCAATGTTTCAAACACATTAGTTGTTGTGTGGAAGTTCGATAAGGTGAGTGTTAGATTAAGTATTGTCATCTTCTTCTGACTATGGATCAAAATTACGAAACAGTTTTACCGTGTCTTTCCTTCAGGATATATCCAGAAATATTGTATCTAATATTATAAGTCGTTTGTAGGAAGATTTAAGACAATGTTAATGCAATCACACAACAGTATAGGGAACGAAAAATGGAGCCTTATAAGCGTTTTAATCAAAACATTCATGTGCGTAAGGTGCCCAAACCCACTAAATCAATGTTGTTATGCATAATTTTATTTGTCTATTTTCATGTATGCTCCATAATTTTAGAATCAAGAACTCTGCTTCTGTTCATTGCTTCTCGGGGGCGCTCTAAGCTGTCTTTATAGGTTAGTTCATGTATCTAGAAACCAATTTTATGACTATAGTTGTCGGCGTTCAAAGTTAAGGGGATGTCAAATTATTTTAGTGGTCAGCCTGTATGTATTGCTAAGAGTGAAATGTAATCAATTAGATGACTATATTAAATATGCTGACTATTGTGAATATATTTTTAATATATCAAAAGTATTCTAGTTATAGAAATATTTTACCAATGATAAAATCGTATTCTGGTTTAAAATTATTCGATGTTGTGGGAGCATTCTTTTGTTGCATCAAAGAGAGAAGCAGCAGCGGAAGAAGAGGACTGCTGGCGAATGGAGTCGGGTAAGATCTTTCAGATGCTAAATCCATATTTCCTGCAACATAAAACCTATTGTTGTAAAGTGCCATCTTTAATTACGCGAAGGAATTTTAATATATGAAAATTGCGAGAAAATTGAAATAGTATTTATAGATTAGCTCTCCAATGGCTGTAGCGGAATGTTTCGCCATAGAATCACCAGTGTTTCCATCAAAACACATACTGTTTAAGTTCGTTTAGATATTTTATACTTCGATATTTTTTAAATCTCTTTGATTTGTGCATAATTTAAAATACATCATATCTTTAAAAAGTAATCAAATTTTGTTATAAATGTAAATTGTTTGTAATGTAAATGTTATCATCATATCTTTAAATATTTAAATTAAACTCTCCTTCATAGAAAATTTTACAGCCGCTCGAAGGGAGGGATAAAGGGTTTTCAAAATCTTTCATTTTAGGGACAGATTTAACCTTGACAGTCAGGTGCCTTACCAACATACAATCAAATATATATAGTGTGTATGTGGGGGATGGACAATAGGTAAACGTCAAATTTTTTAAAGCCTGATAATAAAATAGACGTTTACATAAAAATGTAAAAGATTTATCCAAATAATTAACATTTATTCATAATAATGTAATAAGTTGGCCTAAGGAAAAAAAAGGATTCAGCAATATTCCTATGTATCATTATTTGGATTTCCTATGTACAATCTTCCAATTTTCTCTAACTTTTAGGTATGTCTTCTACTTTCGTTTTACCTTTACAACGTCATCAGACTGAACACCATTGTGTAGCTGTCGTGGGGCGTTCAACCAATCAATTAATAAAACGATACATAACTTTTAAGTCAAATACTGTTTTAAATTAATTATTTATGACTTACATATTGTAAATGTTTAATGAAAATAAGAATTGTTTATTTTTAATAATTTCTTGGTAGGATTCGTTTTTTAAATTTTTGTCACATATTTTTTTAAAATATAAAAACGCATTTTTTATGTACCTTTTTCCTATGAATTATAATTGTTTGTATAGACTACATGAAACTATACTTACCAGAAAATGTTGAACATACGATATGCGATGACGACCAAGAATATATTAAAGCGAATGGAAACACTTTTATCACAATATATATAAAACAATAATTTCGCCTTAATACGGTATGAGTAATATGTGCATTACCTTGTACATTATCATAAATAACTTACCTGGAAAGGAGAAGGTTTTCAGGAATATGTTACTGAGTGAAAACCCATGAGTAGTGTGTAATTCCCATCCAAAAGCTGTTCTGACATATATTTTGGTTAATACTTGCATTAAGCGATAAAAAGTACAGAATGTGATTTAGATGGCTGTTCAAACATATTTAAAATACCGCTTTGGTATTATTTCAAACCAGGTGATGTAACGTTGCATTAGGTTTCAAATTTGAGGCATTCATAAATTTGAAATGTTTAAAAAAATAATTTAAAATTAACTTTTGTTTGTGATTAACATTCTATATTACATATGTCTTGTACAATATACATATTTATATGGTCAGTATAAGATTTTTATAACAATTTTGTTCTATAGGTCATTTTTACATAACTATAAAAAAAAATAGCAGGTCTGTTACCAGACATTTTTTTTAATGTTACTTTTAAATTACAATTATTTGAATGAGTATATTTGCTTTCATACAGGTAATTAGTTCAAAATAAAAATATATGTTATACCTTTTTGCATAAAGAAAATATTTAGTATTTTTTATATTAAAAATGTCAGAAACATTACTTAAACTTGTTCTCATTTCAAATTTATGAATGCCTCAAATTTGAAACCTAATGCAACGTCACATTTTCTATTAAATCTATAAAACTCATTTTATGTTGCATACCTTTAAATAATATAAAATATATAATAATTATAAAAAGTATAAATAGGTTTCATATCTGTCATTTGTACCCTATTTTTGTATTCCTAAGGCAAAAACTTTTATATGTAAAAAATATGTTATTGAAAATTAACATATCAGTCACTTAGTAACTTACCCGACATAATGTGTTGCAATAGTTGTTGCATAAAAGAAATCTCCTTTAATGTAATTTTTTTTTGTAAATATACAAACACATTTTGCATATTTATGTACACTTTTTTAATAACAAGACTTCTTACATTATTCGTAAATTACAATATATATGATTTTTTTCATGACAAAGTAAACTTAAAACATTTAAGTCTACATTCGTTCAAAAACAAATAATATATCCGATCCCTGTTTAGTTTCAATTCAGTTGATGGTTTCCACTGAAAAGAAACATCTGCTTCATTAAATTAAAACAAATGTATGTGCTCTATCTACGGCATTCAAACATATAATTTTTATTTCTCGTCATCTTCAACGTACTTTGAGTGGAGGGTGGATAAAATTGAAAATATATATGTCGTAAACATGTCATCATTAAAATAATACATATTTTAGTAAATGTGAAATGTGTATGTTAAAACGGTTTAGATCATAGTAATTAATTAATGATAACAATACATATGTGAAAAATATAAGATTACATATTTTAGAAGTATGTAGGTCAAATCAAAAAGTATATTTCACTTCATGAGAATATATATATATATATATATATATATATATATATTAAAAATATCTATCCAAAATTTTTTGGTGAGTATTTCTATTTATTTCGGAATCAATTATATTTTTCAAATGCATGATTGCTTGAAATGTCGCTGTTTTTATTTCCGGCCACGATTCACTGAATGCACGCATAGTTTTTGTGGCAGATAGAGCCTCTTTCGAAGTTATCTTTAGGGGAGGTTCGTATTATTTTTCTTTTTCCGAGAGCGATCTCTCATCGAAAGCTGCTATATAGAGTGTAGTGTTACATTTTTGTTTTGTCGCCATTATTCGTAGTGACAAATCAACACCACGACAATTGCATATTTGTTTTTCTCACCGTTAAATCCCCATTTAAAAAGAACATATTCAATATTATAATTTTTGTATCACCCTACTACGTAATGCTTAATTTTCCGCGGGAAATTACTTGTTAACAAATGATATTTTCTATTAAGTAACAAATGTATATAACTCGAAAAAATTATTTATAACAATAATTTAAATTATGTTAGCAAGTAATGATATGTTTAATAAAAACTTAAAAAATACTATTTATTATAATTCTGAATAATAAATACTGTTATAATAATGAAATTATATTGAAGCAATAACTTTTTTCAGAAGATATTTAAGAAGTATACGTGGTGATACACACAACAAAAGAATAATATAATTTTGAAAGGTCAACTTCCTTAACAATTAACTGTGAGTGCTTTTCTACATGTCATCATGAATAAATGTTTATTTGTTTGGCGTGGAACGACTCTAGAAACGTGTTTCATTGCACTAGAAAGGTTTTTGTTGTGGACTGTCTATCCCGTTCAGACGACAATTGTACAGCTGAGGCAATTGGGGTGGAGTATTGCAGATTGCTTTTGCCAATTTAGTGAAAAAAGGTGCCACTGCAAACGAAAATAAAACAAAGTAAGTTAAAATGGCAGAATTTCGGAATGTCCTTTTTACAATAATGTATAGAGTAGAGATTAATACTAGTTGCTTTGTGATAATTTGCTATTAAATGTTCATAAAATTATGACTCAAAATTCACACAATTTATTTTTATTACTTAAGATATTACAAAATTGTTCCTATTCGTTAACCACAGTTTGAAGTAATAATAATTTATCAAATTATAATTTATTATCACCTTTAAATCTTACGTCTCAACAAGATGTATACGATGACGTTTCATTCACACTATTAACTGAGTGTAACAGTCAAGTGTGTTCTTGATCATGTCGGATGCCTTCTCAGCGACCATGATGGTTGGGACATTTGTGTTTCCAGATGGCACAATTGGCATGATGGAAGCATCCACAACTCGCAGACCGTCGATGCCTTTTACTCTGAAAACGGAAATATAAAACAACTTATAAAGTTCGTATGTGCATAAAATTAATTCGATGAATATTGTTAAATTTAGTTGTTAGTTATTGAAAATTAAATATTTAAACAGTTTTCAAAGACTTTCACGGATATTCATTTGTCAAAGAAACTTGAGGCGTTTAATTTGAATAACGGCTTAATAAAAAAAATTAATGTTCCAGAAGACACCAAAAACGTATCGCAGCTATGTTATATAGCGTACTAAACCCATACGTTTGAATATTTTTTTATTTCATTCAGACAAATTTAGTCAATGCCGCTTTGCAAGGTGATGTTGCAAAATGATAGCATGAAAAAAATATTTTAAAAATGTGGAAAATGTTAATTAAACCAGTTCTGAAAACTCGCTTTAATTTGATTGCAAAGCCACAACTTTATAACTGTACCATACATTTTAACGAGTTCGTGTATACGTGTGAGTTTTTGCAGGTGCTGTACATAATAAACTGCAGACATAATAAACTGAAGACGTTTGCTTAAAAAGTAATTAAATTATTTGTATTCCTTGTAGACCTATTTTAATATGTTTGATGTATGGAATTTGCTATTATCAAACATAAAATTACTTAATACTCTTGATACAAACCATTTAAAAAACCCAGTTAATTTAAACAACCTTTGTAACCAACGTTATCCATTTATGTGTTATCTTATATGTTTGTCCTATTATAATATCCCCGTCACCTGTATATATTTCATGTTCCCGTTACGTGTCTATATATTGTTCCCGTTATTACGATTATAACGCCCTCTACATATTTTATGTCGCTCCCGTTGCGCCGGGAATGCGACAGTCATGTAACTGCACCCTTGCGGTGTATGCGTATTAGGTTCGTCCCTCCCCGAGATTTGTATCGTAACGATAGGCTTATGTGATTAAAAATGTTTATGTTCAATCCTTGAGCAGTTATTTAGTCTATACGCCTTAAACCTTTAGGGAAAATGGTAGCTTCACCTTTTGAAATGTTTGATTTTGACAATAACATTAGATCCGTTTGATATGCCAATTATTAGTGAAAGTACATGGTACTGTTTTATGTTTCTTTGTTAACTTTTTAACACTGAAAAATAATACTTACTTCAAGCAAGGACAAACCACAGTCGTAGGATCGTCTGGATCTCCCATTTTTGCCGTCCCCACTTGGTGGGTGGCCGCAAGAGCAACTGACTTTGCTAAGCACTCAAAGTATTTATTATCATCCCCAAACGTCTCTTCGCAACCGGGAAATGGTTCAGTAAAGAGTTTGACTCCAAAATTCTTCATTGGTTTACTTGTTCCAATTTTTTTGCACGTTTTCAAGCCTAAATATTAGAGAACAAACACTTTACAAAATGATAAACTTTTTTTTTTAAATTACCCTTTAAACTTTTTATCATTTGGGTAATCAATATAAAATGGTGAATTGCTAAATATAATCTCGTTTTACTGTAATTATATATATGTATCTACATATACAACTAACCTTCCACAATGGGTCTGAAGTCGTCTGGGTTATCGAAGTAATTAGGGTCGACGAGCGGTGGGTCATAGGGATTGGCTGACTGCAGTTTGACTGTGCCACGACTCTTAGGCTTTAAGAACTGAGCAGAGCATGCAAACAGCGTGGAATTTTCATAAGGGCCGAAATATTTCTTAATAATCTGAAAAATAATTTAAAACTATATTTCCAGTTTTGTGCAGGTGTGGAAAAAAATAGTTCAATAAATATAATATAAATTACGTAAAAATTGTATTATATGCCACCTAATTTACTGTCGGGTATTAAATAAAATTATATCGAGTATAAAATGTTGAAGTTTAGTTAAAATAATTTTTAGGAACACATTTGATTTTCGGTGAAATTTCGTCTACAGTTTAAGCAAGCGTTGTTAAAATCAATAATAGAAAACAATTTGTAAAGTTAAAAAATATTAGTGGTAATAGCCTACTTATTAAGAAAGGTGTCCCCCAAGGTTCAATTTTAGGTTCTTTATTATTCATATTATTTATTAATGATCTATGCAATTTATCTATATTTGGACAACTTATTACCTATGCAGATGATACCGTGTTGGTGTACTCAGCTGAAACGTATGATTTGTTAAAAGAAATGGTAAAGTCAGATTTGTTAACAATTAAAAATTGGTTTCAACATAATGATTTAATTATAAATAGTGATAAGACAAAATACATAAATTTTAATATGATGTCTGGTCATTCGGAAGATTTAATTCTTAAATACCACATATTATGCCCTGGAAATATTTCGAATTGCAACTGTCCTACTATAAACAGAGTGGAAAGCTTAAAATATATTAGTCTACATGTACACCAGACATTTAAATGGAATTTACATGTTAAGAAGGCGAACCATAAGCTACGCTTCTGTATATATGCTTTTTATTATTTAAGAAATTGTATCAGTAAATCATTCTTAAAAAAGTTATATTTTGCTTGGGTTCAATCAATATTTCAATATGGTATATTCAGTATGGCTTGGGGCCCCTTGACAACATTGTGTGTCTAATAAATAATAATAATAATAATAATAATAAAAACCTGGGTTGGACAAGGGCATAACATGTCATATTATTTCTCTAACATTTTGTCACTTATAATATGGGGTTGTCATACATGAAGAAACCAGCTCTGTCTGTGTGTGTTACGATATTTCATTTCACGATATGGTATTGTATTGAATGCACAACCATATTTTCAACATTTTGTAACTTTAGGTTACCTGTGTGCTATGCTTTTTTGAGTATTTTGTGAGGACTTGAATATAATAAACGGATAAATCCTGATATAATAAACGAATAAACACGACATGTATTTTCCTCAACATTATCCATTTACAGATAACATATTCAATTTAAAGTTAAAATGGTATAATTTAATATTTATTTTGACTAAATTTTATATGTGACACACAGTTTAAAAAAACAATTACATTTTAAAATCCATTTCCATGACATAATTTATACAACAAAAACCATTCCAATATATTTATTTTCAGAATCAAAACCTTTTACTTTGTCTGCGCGATGCGTTGTTTTGTATTTGTGGTATGTGAATTGTATATTATTAAAAGAATTAAATCAACGAATACATACAGTGACTTGTAGTTTAAATGGAATTAAACTATTCTTAATTCTTACATTTTGTTTTGTAATCAAACTCATATACTTCTTAACATTGCAAATTTTATTCTTCACTTCTATTATTTTTCAATTGACGTTTTATCACATCAAGGAGAATTGTTACTTTGAATGTTAATATAGTTAATCTCTTCATTACATGCAATGTTAATTCAAATTTGTAACATAAATCAAAAGTGCTAAAATTTTTTAAACTTTGGGTAATTTATTTTTACTTACTTCAGGCTCAATTCCAAATTCTTTATTCGCAAGTTGATGGGAAACTATTCCGAAGTAAAGTTGATAATCCGGATAATCCAATATTGGGTTTGAAGGCACTGTTAAAAATGCAAGGAGCTCTGTCGTTAAAGACAGTAACGGACCTATAAATTAAAAGATTTGTTGCGGTTTTTTAATAATTTTTCATTCAAAAACAAATAATATGAGCTTGTTTGATAGCATTAAGTAAGTTAACAATCAATATTTTTAATGAAATTAATCTTAAATTTTTTTTAATGTTTTTGTGGAACAGTAACGTGAAAGAGCGACAATATGCTTTTTAAAGGCATATTTAAATAAATGTTTTTTTTTATTTTAAAATTAAAAAAAAGTGGTGTGCGCTTTTTGTATAAGTACTTTTTGTAAATTCACATTCTTAGTTTCTACTTAGCAGGGTTTGATGACACTTTCTAATAAATTTACTAACGGGTTTTTTCTAATACGCAATTACAATTATATTATTCTAATAAAAGTTAAATAAACTTTTGTACGGATCAAAAAATGTCCCAATGCTTTAAATTAAAAAAAATATTACTAATAGGAGATTCTTTTTGAATTTTTAAACTACGTTTTTAGTGGAAACACTGCCTAGAGTATAGATAAGAGTATAGTTGAGCAAGAAAGAAAAATTGCACGTCGTCGCGCATTTTTTTTTTTTGGGGGGGGGGGGGTGAGTACATGAGGGAAATGAAATGAATAGAAACATTTCTGAAATACGCTTGCATAGATGACGATTCCACAATTAAATGTAATTTGGATTATAAAAGTGATATTTTTTCTTATTAAACAAACTAAATAGTGGAGTGTGTAACAAGGGAGGGAGGGGGGGGGGGTTCCACTCCCCCCACCCCCTCCCACCTCGCCCCATAATGGTATCTCGTGTTTCAATTGTAAAAATAGTATTTCTTCTTGAGAAATGAAACTGAACATTGGGGTGTGAATTTCGAGCATGGATCTTTCATAGTAGAGACAACATAATGTTATAATATCGCTAACATCAAAGTGAGGCCAACATGTATGGCCTCAGACACATGGTTAATTACGTCACTCCATTCATAAATTTTCACTGTTACACATTTCCCAATTCATCAGCCAATCGCGAGTATTTTTTAATTCATAATTTTGAAAAGAAGTCACATGTCTGAGGCCATTCGGTCTAAGATGTTGGTTTCACAATTATGACGTCATATTCGCTCTATTACAGTCCATTCATGCTCGAAGAGTGTGAAACACCCTTCTGGGTTAATCTTAGTGCTCAGAAAACTCGTCCTGAGTGATGACAGACGTGGCAACAATGAATTTTTCATCTGCATAAACACCATCATCATCCCGGAACAAACGTTGCACCATTTGATATACATGCTCTCGTAGACATGCCAATGCCGTGTAGGTAAAATAATGTGTCGTGAAAAATATCGCGATATGGCTGCAAATACGATGACAGAAAATACACCAAGTTTTACTCATGATAGCAAACAATCTGGTTTGCATGCTTGGTAGGGCATTATCCAGACATAAATTGCGTCAGAAGTCTAAAACAGTGTTAAAACTTGACTCATCTGTATAAATGACTTTTTTTTAATGATCTATAGTCCAAGTTCCACGACTTTACCGCAACTGTTTCTAATTTGTAGCATTTTGATTACTGATGAGTGGTACTGCTATAGCATCTCCTCCAAAAAAAACAATGCTTCTGCAGTTCTCTTCACACTCCTTATATGTCCCATAGGGATTGTTAGCACGGTATTCAGCTCATCAGTCAGCTTACTCTGCTGTAGATTTTATATTTGTCATCGTAACTCTACAAAATTCTTGTTTCATCCGTCGTCTTTCAACACACATTTCCGCCCACTCTTGTGTTTGTCAAATGCAATTTATATAGTTCTACTGTTTGCAGTTCAAATCTTAGGTATTGTGCCTCGTAACCCACCAAACAATTTCGCTACCATGGTTAAAACAACACCTACATAGTACGAGCCACAAAAAGTTGTCGGAAAAGGAATTCAGTAATAGTTGACATTATTCACTCACATTTGCATAGAAATTTATCTTGGTAACAAATGATGCCTTGCAAGGTATAGACGAGGTTATGCAGATAGTTGAATTCGAGGACAAGAACAGTGCCTCCTACAAACGATGATCTAACATTTTACTTAATTAACGTTAACAAATAAAAGCAAGTATTTTCCCAAGTGTTTCCTTACCCCCTCTCCTGTATTACATTAATTTACTGTGCTACATAAGCCATATTTGTAATTATATTATATTTCTATAATATTTCATTGAAAAAATAATGTAAATGTCAATATTTGAAATTTTGAATGTTGCTTGCCCGTGCAAAAAAGAATAACAAATATCTGTATTACATTATCTGTATCTGTATTACTTATCTGTATTACATTAATTTACTGTACTACATAAGCCATATTTGTCATTCTATTATATTTCTATAATATTTCATTGAAAAAATAATGTAAATGTTAATATTTGAAATTTTGAATATTGCTTGCCCGTGCAAAAAAGAATAACAAATATCAATGCTAAATAAAAATACCTTTTCGATTATTAATGTATTCTTTGATATCTGTAGCATTTTGTAATCTCTTTTCTATACTGGGAATTTGAGGACCAACAGCAAAATATGAAGGAGTGCCACATTGATCTTGTAAATTTCCCCTACAGGTAAATCTGCAACAACCGGGATCTAACATTTTACTTAATTAACGTTAACAAATAAAAGCAAGTATTTTCCCAAGTGTTTCCATACCCCCCCCCCCCCTCCCCTGTATTACATTAATTTACTGTGCTACGTGAGCCATATTTGTAATTCTTTTATATTTCTATTATATTTCATTGAAAAAATAATGTAAATGTCAATATTTGAAATTTTGAATGTTGCTTGCCCGTGCAAAAAAGAATAACAAATATCAATGCTAAATAAAAATACCTTTTCGATTATTAATGTATTCTTTGATATTTGTAGCATTTTGTAATCTCTTTTCTATACTGGGAATTTGAGGACCAACAGCAAAATATAAAGCAGTGCCACATTGATCTTGTAAATTTTCCCCTACAGGTAAATCTGCAACAACCGGGATCTAACGGCAAAAAAATAAACAAATTATAAAGCAAACGCATTTATTTTAATAAGTAGTGAGGCATATTTTTAAAAAAAAAAATCAAATATAGAGGAATTCCGCTATCTTTATAGCGGAATTTAAAAAGTACAATTTCATTAATTAACCATCAGGCAAAAACGCATTAGAACAAATAATAGTATTCGATGTCGTAATTAATGGAAAATAGTACGATTTATTTAACTTTTTAATAGTCTTTTTTAAAAATAATATATCAAAAATATTTATAAACTTTTTAATTATATGCAGCATAAAAATTGTATTATATTTTCTCCCATCAAAGACAGTTGTTATTCGATTACTTAGGAATGAAGTAAAAAAAATGTTTTGTGAAGTAAAACAAATTTCAAAAATATAAATCAAATTCAGGCGTGAGGAATGATGAAGTGTAAAAATGCATCATCAAGCTGACATTTTTATAAATAGTTAGGTGCCAAAAATTACTACTGGTGGTAAAATTCCGGTCGCCAAACTAAAATTTTTAAGTTCAAATTACAACTAAAGACTGCTAATTTCGAATCCTGTCATATACTCGATTGTTGATCGCTAATCAATTATTTCAATAATTTTCATCTCAGTATAAAATTAATACAAGTTTTTGAAATTAATTGATAAGCAACTGCATTAAAAAATTATTCTCCTAAAAATTACTGTAAGTCAAGTCACATATTTGCAACCTTTTGACAGTTAGAGAACACATATCCGCGATAGTTTCATTAGTATTAATATCAACTATTACTTTAAATTCACAAAAAAAACTATATGTTGAAATGCATTTTAAATTTCAAGCTTCAATGAATTTTTAAGAACTTAGTAGTAGGTCATAGAAGTGTTGAAAATAAATTTAAGTCATCTTAAAGGTTACCTTTTACACAAACAACTTTGATACTTCGACAGTTATCGGACTGCACCAGCAGATAGTAATTGAAAAAAAAGTCAAGAGTATGTTACTTTAAAATGTTCCAGGTGTTTCCTTGGTCCTATCCCTGATATCATGAGCAATTGTGCTGAGTTCACTGTACCAGCTGAAATGATGACTTCCCGTTTAGCTTTAATTTCAAATGTTATACCGTTATGCCTAAATTGGACACCTACTGCTCGTCGGCCTCTAAGTAAGACCTGCAATACATAAAAAAATTGTAAAAAGAAAATACATTATAAATTTTAAATATCATGACATTAACGTTATGTAATAATAGCAAGGCAATATTGAAGTCATTTACTTCACAGATAAACAACTCTGTCTATTCTTTAATTACCTTTATATTAGTTAGTTGGAACAAAATAATTTACAGTTTGGTTACATATGTAAAATTTTTTGCACTATTTTAAAACGTTTCAATAACAGAAACGAAAAAATTGAAAAGCGGCGACCCTCACTCTTCAACAAAGCGATATCTTTCCAAACATTTAGTGTTAATCCACAGTGGCTCCATCTGGTGAAGAACATCACAACCGGATCGAGTTTTGCTAGCAGCATCAAACTAACCCTGACAGAGTTCTCCTGCGAAAAATATATTTTAACTTCTGAAATCTTTTTAAACCTACAACGACAAAAGTGGTCATTTTGTACATTTTCCAGATAGACTAACGTATTCTTAAGTTGTTGCTATTTCAATTATGGGTATGTTTTTTTTTCACGAGGTGTCTTAGCAACATGATCGCACGCATAAAAACAGATATCTCGCAATAAAGATACTTGATTTTTTTAAACTTTCCGATTATTTTAGTAATTTATTTAGTAATCTGTTTTAGGGTTAGTGAGAAAAGAACATAACGAAATAACAACGAACTTTGAACTCACGAACATTATATTCACTTTTATTTTAAATAACAATGCAACAAACAAAAAAATCAAGTGATTAACTTGATTTTGCAAATATGCGACATGAAATATTTTATTGATTATGACATTCCCATAATTTGTCTTCTTAAACTATTTTGGAAGGTGATAACTTATGAAACATAATTAGTTTTACTTTAAAATTATTAACTTAAATATACATTACTTTCTGTACAAATGCTTCAGTGACTATATCGAGATTCGTCCTGTTCTCTGCTGGTACAAGGTACGCCTTAGCTGTACTACATCGCTGACCATTCCGCACGGTTACCTCTGCTTCGTAAAAACCTGAAATATAAAACCCAAATATTATAACACAAAAGTAGCACATTAAGTTCAAAAACAGTTTGAATCTCTTGAATGTATAAAAAAATATTGGACAGTTTCTTTTGATTCAAAACGAATTATCAGTCCAATAAATTAAAAAAAGTAATTTACACACTAAAAGATGTACCGTTTATAAATTATTACTTTGTTTATAATTATTTGAAAACTAATTCAAAAATAGTTTAGTAAACCCTCTATTTAATAATTTCTTAATATGTAATTGATAATTAATAATTAATTAACTATTACGAATGATAATTTGATTAAATACCTACAATTGAAAAAGAAATATTAAACCTATCAACTACACAATATCAATATTATAAAAATGTTTAAATGTATGCGAACAGAAGATAAGTAAAAATGCTTCTTTTTTGGCTAAATTTAATCTTTAAAGAGTGGATATAGAAACAAAATAAATCGACGGTTTTATTTTAATATAATTTGAATATGTTGTCTTGAGTATAATAACAATGTTATTTATCAGAATAAACTTTATTTTTGCATGCAAAATTTTAATACGATATAGAAAATCCTACATCATGTTATAATAACACCTATAAAATAATAAATTAAATAGTTGAAACCTCAACAGAACATATTTGAAACACATTATTTTGAAATAAGATAATATCAAACACTAATCTTTTTATTTGAAAATATGTGGCATTCCTTTAACAGTATTTTTAATATAACCACATATTTTTTTGGTAGTGTTCTAACTCATGGTGAGTTTTTTAAATCTCCCAATCCTGAGAACTTGCCTGTTTGGTTGCGACTATTAGGATCTCTTATATTGTATCCCAACTGTCGAGCTGCCTCCAGGATTGGTGCTTTTAGTTCGAATTGGAATTGTAATTTTTCTACACTTAGTGGACCACCAACAGCATGATAACCTAAACATAAAGTGTAATGTATTATTTAACTTTGTTTGCATTCTACAACGCTGTAGAAAGATAAGAAAATCGGATAATTCTGTTCATAGATAAATCTATTTTCCATGACCAAATGAACGTACTAAAATATTCATAAGCAAACGAAGTTAAGATTTAATAGAACAAGTTACAATTATTAGAAAAAGGGGGATTGTATGAAAACTGTAAGAGAGATTAAAAACACACAAAAAAAATAGTAAATACAAGGCTAATAAGGTTTTTAAAAATGTATTCTCCATATAGCGGTTACATTTTTAAAAAGAATTCTTTACTTTATTTCCAAATAACCATTGAGCAAGCGTGGTGAGTGCATTACCGTCCACGAAAAAAAAAATTGCCTTCTACACTACCACAAAATAAAACAAACTTAGTTCAAATATATAGAATATGTATTTCTAAACAGTAACAGGAACCTCTATAGAAGACATAAGTGTATGTGCGGTCGTTTAAACTAGGAATCACGTAATCAGTACTCCTGGCTTTGTTTATAGCCTAATTGTCATCGTATGACAATGTGGGAATAATCAGGAAAATGTGTTCGCCCAATTTATTACTTAAATTATTCTCTTTCAAGGACGTGGAATGCTGGTTTGGCAATTCCTCATCTCAACATCCCAACAGAGCTTCATGGCTACAATACAGGGCTGTGATAAGGGAGTAAATGCTTGAAAATACACGCTTATTTGCACAATTACAATCGAGAAAAAAAAATATGGATTAACCAGCGATGTCAACTAATACAAATCAGATAGCTCATGCATATGATGATGTTAGAAGACAAATTGAATATTTATGATCCCACCAACGAGATTTAAGATAATTAAAACAGCTTTACGCCGAACTTGGTACTTGTTCGCTACTCAGCTAATTAATAACTTCATGAATAATCATGTCCCGACTTGCTTGTGTTTAAAAGGTTGATACATCCCTCCTTAAAGTTTTAGAAGAGCGTTTCGTTTGCTTTAGTTTCACCAATATTTGACCGTCCGTTTTAGAAGCAAGTATTTTCAACACGATCAACTTTTAAAAATATATATGTATTTAAAAATATATATGTCCAAATTTATCGGATGTTTATATTGCATAAACCTTGACATACTTTCGTATTAAGTTTCCCTCATTGCGTTTGACGTTTGCAATATGTCTACAAGAAGGATTATCCTATATTTTTGCACATCCGTGTACAATAATAATGCTACTATTTTAGTAAAATTAAATTATATAATTTTTAATAAAATACCAATTCATTACTTTAATACTTTAATACCAAATAATTTATAATAATGTTCCCAATTCTTACCATCAGCTAGTAATTCCGGTGAAGTATTGTTTTCAGCTTTTAAGAAATAAGGTTTGACATCCGAATAACTCCATCCCACTGCTCCTTGTTTGGCCCATTCGTCGTAATTGTGATAGTTTCCCCTCACATACAACATCGCGTTTAAAACGCTACTACCGCCAAGGGTCTTACCACTCGGCCATACTACTTTCTAAAATTAAAGAAGAGTTTAAATGTATTACACAATTTTCTTTTGTCAAATTTCAAATAAAATAAATTTTTAAAAGTTAATTAAAACAATTAATCGGCAATTAAAGCATTGAGTGGCAGTTAAAGCAGAAATATAAAATTTTATCTTAGTTCTTAGTTCTACTCTTGGCATAATATTTTTATGTCTAACTACTTTGCTTATATTTTAAACAAGTAGCTTGGCTTTAGTAGTAACACACTAGATAAATTTTAACAAAAAGAATAGTTTATTATATGTAATTAAACAGCCAAACAACGGCAATATCCCAACAATTTGTGAGTGACCATACTAAAATCTGAAAGGTTGCACGTATCTTATGACCAAAATGCGTCTTAAATATCGGCAATGGATGATTTTTGATCAGCTGGTTATGAACCCACACAAAAATATATAAAGCATAAAAGTATATATTAAATCTCTAGTATTGCAGCATAGCAAATGACTTGAAGCATATAACAGTATTTCTTGACGAAATATTTATTATAATAAACGTTGTATTGATTCAGGAGGATTAAATAATTTAAGGGAAATAACAAAAACTACCAAACAATTTCATAAAAAGAATAATTTTAAAAGAACTGAGTATTCAGAGCATAAAATGTCAAACTTTCTGCTTACTTGTGTCACTTACTTTATCAACCAACGCTTTGGCAGTGTGCTTTTGCGGGACTGTGAAATATGACCAGCTTACGTCACTCACCAGGAAGCTTGCCTGATTGGCAGGTACCTCCGTTAAAAGAGGGGGAGATTTGCCTGCCTCTAGCAACAGCACACTGACACATGGGATTTCGGACAAGCGATTGGCGACTACTGATCCAGCAGAACCGGCACCAACTTTTAAAGAGAACAATAAATAAAATAAAATTATCGAGCTATGACGACATCGATCTCACAATCAGTATGTTGAGGGTTTTTCGGTTCCATTGATGAGAGAGGCAATTAATTTTCCCAAAATTAAGGAAAATAAGATTTGACCAACAGTTGCTAATCAAATCTTATTTCTATAAATTTACAAAAGGCTATAATAGAATTATGTGAGTAGAAGATATAGGAAGATTTTACCATTGTAAAAGCGGTCAGAGAATTTTACGAATCACGCGAGTTTCCAAACTGCCCCGCAATCCACTTTTACAATTTTTTTTAATGTAGTTAGTGATTACTAGTTATTATGTTTAACTTTTGTAATACCAACGGGATTACGCTAAGTATGTCAAATTTTAAGTCAATACGACGCGTCGTGTAGATCTTAAAAATGTTCAAGTCATTTTCTTCAAACGTCGAAAATGACTTAGAAGATTTTATGACACAACTATATTAATTGTCTTTTTATAAATATATATAGCGGACAACAGGAAATCTAATTTTTTTAAATAATAATTTTTCAATAAACTATAATATAATATATATTTCTGTGTAGCTAATGTGTTTTGGTCACATACTTTAGTAGTTTTCTGAAGACAGGTTTCAAGGAGGAGCCTAAACGTACTAAATCAATGTCGTTATTCAAAATTTTAATTGGCTATTTTCTTGTATGTTGCATAATTTTAAAATCAGGAATGCTACTTCGGTTCATTGCTTCTAGGGGGCGGTCTTTATCGGTTCGTTTAGCTCATGTATCTAGAAACCAATATTATGCATATAGTTGTCGGCGTTCAAAGTTAAGGGGATGGCAAATAATTTTCTAAGAGAGAAATGTAATCAAGTAGATCACTTATATTAAAGCTGAAAACTATTGTATATATATATATTTTCAATAACTCAAAAATATTATATTTATCGACAGATTTTACCAATGATAAAATCGTATTCTGGCTTAAAATTATTCGATGTTGTGGGAGCATTCTTTTGTTGCATCAAAGAGAGAAGCAGCAGGGGAAGAAGGGGACTGCTGGCGAATGGAGTCGGGTAGGCTCTCTCAGACGCTAAATCCATATTTCCTGCAAAAGAAACCTATGGCAATAAAGCGACATCTTAAATTACGCAATAGAATTCTAATGTATGAAAATTGCGAGAAAATTAATTCAGAGATTATGTAATAGCTCTCAGATCGGTTGTCATATAATTTCGCACCATAGAAATAATTTTGGTGTGTATATATTTGTATGTACATTGGTATGTATTTGGTATATTTCAATATATATATACAGAGGGCTGGATTTGAGTCGGAACGAAGTTCCGATATCTCTTTTTAGGGAAAAAAATTACGATTCCAGATTTGGGTTTGATGGCTGATGCATTGCACTCCTACACTGGAGGTTGGTTCACAGCTCCGGTACCTCAATTTCTAGAAATTTTTATGATTGTACACAGTGAGCCTGTAGGAGAGCTTTCAGATCATCTGATTGCAAGATCAGTGCTTTAGGTATTTGGATCGACCTTTATCTGTAAACAGAAATTTTCAAAATTGACGTTTGTTGAAAAAGTAAAATACCTGGATTATTTGAGAGAGGACCACTTAAAATTTATTCTGATCATGGAATCATTGAAATTCAACACAAAATGGATAGACATTGTCTGCCACTATACTATATACATTATCTGCCAAAATCAACTCCACACACGTCCCGTTATATATATATATATATATATATATATAACGGGACGTGTGTGGAGTTGATTTTGGCAGACAATGTCTATCCATTTTGTGTTGAATTTCAATGATTCCATGATCAGAATAAATTTTAAGTGGTCCTCTCTCAAATAATTCAGGTATTTTACTTTTTCAACAAACGTCAATTTTGAAAATGTCTGTTTACAGATAAAGGTCGATCCAAATACCTAAAGCACTGATCTTGCAATCAGATGATCTGAAAGCTCTCCTACAGGCTCACTGTGTTCAATCATAAAAATATCAGTAGGTCTGGCAGCCCTGCTGCGATGTAAATATGACGGAACCTCGAACTAACCTTGATTCAAATTATCACTACAATTCACTGTATTGTAATTATTTTTAAGATTTACTATTCTATGATAAATTGCATACTGCATCGGCTGAGTGTCCGCGGGTCGGCAATGACTCTTCGCGAGCCAACTCCGGCCCCCGGGCCTTAGCTTGGAGACCGCTGGGATAGATCTTAAACACTTTCTCATTTGAAGAATTTCAAACAAATTTACAAGACACGAGATTTATATACATGTTTCTAAGATAAGCCATTGACTTTTTTTTAAAATTTTCAGATACGAGTTGCTATTTGTTCACCAATAAATTTATTAAAAAATAGTAAATTATACGTTAATTTTTTTCTTGAAAACTCACTATTTGGAATCAACATGATATAATCCTATACGGTTAAAAAAATATCCAAAGTAAGTGTGTATGTCATGTTCTAATTAACATAAATGAAACATCGTTAATACTTTGTACATGAGGATCCTTGGCCTGTTCTTTACTGTGTCATCTCTAAGTTTTATAACTATCTGCACTTGTCGCAAGTTTTGACTTCCTGGTATCATTTTATTCGATATGAACTGCTCTTTCAAAATGTCTAAGTTTCTTATGCTGCAATTGAACTTTAGAGGGATATATTTACTAGATTTGCAAAAAAAATCAATTTTACACGCCCCACAATTTTTAATGAAATGGTTTAAATTCTCAACTAGTGAAATAGAATACACACCCAGACCCGAACCAACTTTGCCCCATCCTTTTTAGGAGACAGGACTCAGGTTACAAAATCCATGAGCAAGTGAATCCAAAATATTATATATTTCCATTCCCTTCAATTTAAGTTCGTACTCTCCAAAGGCTGTCGATTAGAACTAAAGATAAATTAGTTAAACAATGCAGCATACATATTCATTCTCCAAATGTAAGGTAAAAGTGAATTAGTAGCTACGCTAGTCAACACGACTAACATTCCGGTCCACGATAACAGGTCGTTAATCGCCACTGGTTGATTGCCAATTAAGTTATGGAGGTTTGAAATTTTTTTATTTTAATATTTTTATATTTTCTAGGTCAAATTTTTTTTTTCGAATTTATGTCACATATTGTTTTAAAGATATAAAAACGCATTTTTTTTGTATGCCTTTTGCTTCTGAGTTATAAATGTTCGGATGGATTGCAGAGGACCATACTTACAAGAAAATGTTGATCGTCGATGACGAAAAAAAGATATTAAAGCGAATGGAAACACATTTAACGCACATACAAAACAATAAATTCGCCTTCATGCGGTATGAATAATATGTGCATTACGTAGTATATTAAATGCAAAGAATAAATAACTTACCAGGAATAGAGAAGGTTTCAGCAATGTGTTATTGAGTAAAAACCAATGAATTGTGCGTGCTTCCCCTACAAAAGCTGTTCTAATACCTAGTTTAGTAAAATCCTACATTAAGCAATAAAAAGTGTAGAATGTTATTTATATGGCTGTTCAAACATAATGAAAATACTGCTTTGATAATATTTCAAACCAACTGATGCAACGTTATTTTAATTATAACACAGTTTTCAAACGCAAATTAATACATTTATTAAGTTTGAAATGTTTAAAAAAAATATTCAATATTAACCGTTGTTTGTGATTAACATTACATAGTACATATGTCTTGTACAATGTACATGTTTACATGATCAGTAAAAAAAATTTATTACAATTTTGTTTTTAGGGCATTTATACGTAAATATAAAGCATAAAATATTAGGTCTGTTACGAGAATTTTTTTTTTAAATTTTACTATGAAATTACAATTATTTGAATTAGTAAGTTTGCTTTCATACATATAATTAGTTTACCTATGTAAGGAACACGTTATTAAAAATTAAGACCTGTCATTCAGTAACAAACCTGTCATAATTTGTGACATCAGTTGTTACTTAAAAGAAATATCATTTAATGTAAATTTTGTATACGTACACGCACACACACACACACACACACACACACACACACACACATATATATATATATATATATATATATATATATATATATATAGCGAAAGTATATGAAGCATTGGGTTTTGAATGGAGTTTACTTACTTTGAAAAAGTTTACTCAACCTTTGCGCACCATTCAAAACGCAATTTAAAAATATATATATTTGTTCTTATACTTTAAGCTCCATCCTACTAGGAAATGCTTTATTTTTCGCGAGAAATGTACAGGTTAATAAAACTTATTTTCTATTGAGTAGCAAATGTATATAACGCGAAGCGAAAAAAGTCTTTATAACAAACATTTAAATTATGTTAGCAAGTAATGATAATTATAACAAAAACTTTAAAAAAGTTATTTATTAAAATTCTGAAATATAAATACTTTTATAGTGATGAAATTTATATTTAAGCAAATTTTGAAAGGTCAACTTCCCAAATAATTAACTGTGAGTGCTTTTCTACATGAATAAGCTTCATTTGATTGGCGTGGAACGACTCTAGAAGCGTTTTTCATTGCACCAGAAAGGTGTTTGTTGTGGACTGTCTATCCCGTTGAGATGACAATTGTTCAGCTGAGGCAATTGGTGGTAGATTGCAGATTGCTTTTGCCCAATTTAGTGAAAAAAGGTTCTATTGCAAACGAAAATAAAACAAAGATAGTTCATATAGACAGAATTTCGGAACAACCTGTTTGTATTGATATATAGAGTAGCGCGCTAAATTAGTTGTTTGAGGAGAACTTGCCTTTAAATGTTCATAAAAGTATCACTTCAAATTAAGAAAATTTATTTTTTATTGTTTAAGATGTTACAAAAATGTACCTATTCGTTAACCACAGTTTGAAGTAATAATAATTCATTAAATTATAATTTATTGCCCCCTTGAAATCTTATGTCTCAACAAGATGTATACGATGACGTTACATTCACACTGGTAACTGAGTGTAACAGTCGAGTGTGTTCTTAATCATGTCGGATGCCTTCTCAGCGACCATGATGGTTGGTACATTTGTGTTTCCAGATGGCATAATTGGCATGATGGAAGCATCCACAACTCGCAGACCATCGATGCCTTTTACTCTGAAATTGCAAATATAATACAATTTACAAAGTTCATCAGTGCATAAAATTAATTCAATAAATAATGTTTCATTAAGTTATTAAAAATTAAATATTTAAACAATTATTTTCAGACTTTTACCGACATTCATTTGACAAAAACTTGAAGCTTTTGTTTCAATACCGGCTTAATTCATTTTCTTAAATATTCTAGAAGACACCAAAAACGTATCACAGCTATGTAATATAGTTTACTAAACCCATAAGTTTGATTGCAATTTTTTGCATTCAATTTTTTATTGCAATGCAAAATGTGGAAAATGTGAATTGAACCAGTTCTGAAGACTCGCTTTAATTTCATCGCAAAGACGCAACTTTATAACTGTATCATACATTTTCAACGGATTTGAGTATTCCAATGAATTTTTTTATGTGGTATATATAATAAATTGAAAGCATTTACATAAACGTTTACTTAAAAACAATAAATAAAATAATTTTTCTTCCTTGTAGACCCATTTCAATATGTTTGATGTGTATGGAATTCACTCTTATCAAACATAAAATTCCTTAATACTCTTGATACAAAGCATTTAAAAACAACAACCAGTTCATTTAAACACACCCATTACAGAAAATTGAAGCTTCGCCCTTTGACATGTTTGATTTTGACAATAACATTAGATCCGTTTGATATGCCAATTATTAATGAAAGTACATGGTACTGATTTATGTTTATTTGCCATTTTTTAATACTGAAAAATACAACTTACTTTAATCTAGGACAAACCACAGTCGTCGGATCGTCCGGATCTCCCATTTTTGCCGTCCCTACTGAGTGGGTGGCTGCAAAGGTAGCTGACTTTGCAAGGCACTCAAAGTATTCATTATCATCACCAAATGTATTTTCGCAACCAGGAAACGGTTCAGTAAAGAGTTTGGATCCTAATTTCTTCATTGGTTCACTTGTTCCAAACTTCTTGCAGGTTTTCAAGCCTAAATGTAAGGGAGACAGCACTTTACAAAATGATGAACTTTTTATCATTTGGGTAAATAATTTAAAATGGTAATTTCATAAATATGATCTCGTGTTATGGTAAATACTAATCAAAGGACCATTATGTTTTTTCTACATACTAAGATTTTTTTTAAAACATATTTAGAGGCAAAGCTGCACATATATTATATTTGTGATTAAGGAAAATCACATAAACAAAGATTACTTTGTCATGAGATGTATCCAATTTTTATAACTGTGATCACACTTTAAATAAATGCTGATTAAATACACTGTAAAATAAGGTGCTTAAACATGAGCACATGAATGTACTCGTTTTTTTAGTACAATTGCACCGTTTATGAGCGATGACGTACTCAAATTTAAGCAATCGGACTTTGGCAAAAATTAGCAGTGTGATTTAATATTGCTAATATCAGCTTCTGTTCAATCCATTTTTAAAAAGGGACCTGACAAACTCAAAATATGTGTGCAGAAGATGATTTTCCTAATTTTATTTATGTCGATTGCTTTTATGAAAACTGAGTTATTACAATTCAATTTTCTTACTTCCCACTCTTTTGGAACACCTACCTTTTTAACATTACTTCTTTTTATAAATTATTCACGTCACAATGGTAGCTTAGCGGAAACAGCTCTGGACATTGGTGCTTGAGGATCTTTGTTCGATTCCCGGTAAGTCTTTGTTGAAATTGTCGATATTTATTGAAAGCTATTTATGAAGACAGCCTATGAAGACTAGCATCTGCACTTTTTATTCATTTTCACTCATTGTAGACAATAGACATTTTGAGAACATATCTTTTTCAAAATTTAAACATATGTATTCGGAGCCATGATTTTGAAAACCTGTTCTTACCAGGTGTAGTTATATGAGTTCTAAGTAGTTTGAAAAATTTGCAATAAGGTCGTTTATGTGAACTCTTCCTCTATGGGTTGAAAAAATATTTTCTGGGGGAGGGGGGTATTTACTTACTTTTGGGTTTTAGCGCTTACACTGTTTGCCACTTTCAATCCTCATGTGATGAATTTTTGGTTGAATAAGAATGTACCCTGATGATAGAAATATCCAATAGTACAAATTCCCAGAAACGATTCATTGAGTTTTTCAAAGTGTGTGAAGTATCTTTCTTTATTTTTGAAAATTCTGCAATGCTGCTCTAATAAAAATAATTATTATAAAATACGAAAATATTTATAGCAGTTTTATTTTACACTAGATCAAGAAGGATAAAAATTATCCATTGAAGTTGAACAGAGAAATGTGAATACATGACTCAACTCAAATGGTGCGTACGGTTTAAGCACGATTTTTATAACTAACCTTCGACAATGGGTCTAATGTCTTCTGGATTATCAAAGTAATTAGGATCGATGAGGGGTGGATCGTAGGGATTGGCTGACTGCAGTCGGACTGTGCCACGACTCTTAGGTTGCAACAACTCAGCCAAGCATGAAAACAGCGTTGAGTTTTCATAAGGACCGAAGTATTCCTTAACAATCTGAAAAATAATTCGAAATTGAACTACATTTCCCGTTTTGTGTACGTGTCGAGAAAATAATTGTGCGTTATATGACAGATATGAATAATTGTGATAATGATGAATAATTGTGATAATGATGAATAATTGTGGGTGCAGGGAGCTTAGAAAATTTTTCAGGGTACTTCGGGAATGAATTGTGGAGAGAGGCGTATAACTCTAAAAATGTATACACTCGAAGAGAAAAGGATTAGAGGGGACCTTATTCAGTTATTCAAATTTATCAATCTAAATTCGAATTTAATATTGCCAATGTGACTAGACGTCATGGATTCAAATTATACAAATCACAGCTTAATCGGAACGATAGAAAGCATTTTTTTAAATAGGTTTGTTGACAATTGGAATAATTTGCCTGAGCATGTTGTTAATTCTTCAGAAGTGGGTAGTTTTAAAAAGCAATTAGATCAGCATTGGGGAATTTAAATTAAATTCTTATGAATTTTCTTTTATAATCAAACTTATATACTTCTTTCCATTACAAATTTCATTCTTCGCCACGATTGTTTTTTTATTTGATATTTTTTCACTTAATGTGGGATAGTGGCTATAGATTTCAATATCTTCATTACAAGTAGCTGTTACATAAAAACATAATAAAACATAACATAAAAACATAATAACATAAAAAAAGTTTACTTTTCTAAACTTTTGGGTAGTTATTTTACTTACTTCAGGTTTAATTCCTAATATTTTACTCGTAAATGGAGATCCTAACCCGGAAACTAAGAATAAGTAAAGTTGGTAATCAGGTGAATCAAATATGGGGTTTGTAGGCACTGGTAAAAATGCGAAGAGATCTGCCTTTACAAATGCTAATGGACCTATAAATTAAAAGATTTATTGTTTTTTTTTTAATAATTCATCATTAAACAACAAATTGTATTTTATAAATAATTGGGCTAAATTAGAGAATGCGTTTTCCAGATGCGTTCAAAATGGAGTTAATTTGTTTGGTAGCAATTAGTAAGTTAAAAACAATCTTTTAAATGAAGTCAGTTTTTTTAAAATAATGCTTAAATATTAAAAATAAAGTTATTTTTTTTCAGTTATCGGAAAAATAGCCATCTATGCTATGATTTTTTTAAAATTAGTATCAACATGTTATACGTTTTTGTGAAATAGCAACTTGAATGAGTGGCAGTATACTTCTAGGGCCGTAGCCCAGTTTCGCCGAAGTAGACCGTGTTACCATATTTTTGGAGTAGAAATGAAGAATATACTTTTTTTACTTCCCTTCGTTCGATTTTGAAAGAAAACTACGAACGAGGTTGAAAAGCAGTCATGTTTGGACACAATGAATGTCTTTTGTTAGTTGTATGGTGCGTTGTGCAACGTGCGTTAATAACATTTGTGTAGTGTTGACCAAAGAATAGGTTTCGTCTTGTCTACTGATAGCAAATAAGAAAATGATGAACCCATCACACTGTTTATAGACAACTGGTATTCCTTTGAAACAGTTATTTTGGGCATCTAATCCCCGCTTAACAGTCGACTTTTGAATCAGATTATGACACTTTGCTTTTCAAAAACAGCTGATACCCCCTTTGAGCAGTCGCTTGGGGCTTCTTAGCCCTATAGAGTAGTCGGTTTTAGCACTGATCAATGGCACATTGCTATTCAAAAACAGCTAGTACCCCCTTCGAGCAGTCGTTTGGGACTACTCATTCCCTCGAAGCAGTAAATTTTAGAACCAGGTAATGGCACATTGCTTTTCAAAGATCAATTCACTGTGTCAAAAAATGGCCGCGTTTCGCCATTGCAATAATTGTCCTTTCAAAATAAATTCATCTCAATACGAGGGAGAAAAAAAAGCAGATGTTTTTATCACTTTGGAAATAGGGTTGCCTTGGACGAAACTGGAACCTTCCAGCTTTTTAAAGGCTTTTTTATAAAAATTACTTTAAAAAAAAAATTTAAAACGCTTTGTTTTATAAGTATTTTTTTTTTTTAGTTTTACTTTCTTAGTTTCTACTTAACAGGGTTGATGCCTTATCCTTTCTTATGAATTTTCTAATGTTTTTTTTTCTTATAGACATTAACTGTATATTGTTCGAAAAACTGCAATAAACTTCTGTAGATATAAAAAAAACATTCCTAATGCTTTAATTTAAAAAAATATTTTATATAGGAGAATCTTTTTGAATTTTTAAACTATGTTTTTATTAGAAAAACTGTCAATAGTACAGTTAAATTTAAATATATCCAATAACTGAGAACTTATTTATTAACAAGAGCTCTTACTTGGCATACAGAAAGAAAAAATAAAACAAGAGACAACAAATCAGTTACGTTACATTCCAAGACTTTATGACTGTATTGGCTCACAACTACACGTAAAGTTGTCTTGCCAACAAATGATGCTTGTAATGTGTAGACGAGGTTATGCAAACAGTTGAATTCAGGAGCAAAGACAGTGCAACATGCAAACTTTGATCTAACATTTTATTTAATTAACGTTTATATTAATTTATTTTAAATGTGAAAGTTTTAATGCTGCTTGTCAATTCAAGAAAGAATAAAAAATATCAATTGCTTAATAAACATACCTTTTCGATTATTAATGTACTCTTTGATATTCGTAGTATTTTGAATTCCCTTTTCTATACTGGTAATTTGAGAGCCGAGATCAAAATATAAAAAAGCGGCACAGTGATCCTGTAAATTTTCCCCTACGTGTAAATCTGCAACAACCGGGATCTAATAGTAAAAAAAAAAGTAAAATATTATAAAACAGTCATAAATATTTTAATTAATACTGAGACATAAATTATTTTAAAAGATCACATGTTTCATAGCAGAATTAAAAAAAAAGTACAATTTCGTTATTGGTTCTTTAAGCAAAGACGCATAGAAACAAATAATAATTACAGATGTTGTCATTAGTGGAAAATAGTAAAATTTATTTAGCTTTTTAATGATGTTTATAAATAATGTATAGCATATAATATTTTTTTTTTAAATAAATATATAGCTGACCCCTCTTTAATCTTTTTACAAATATTGCTCTGTCCCAAGCACCTCGCTGCTTGTTGCTTTTCCCCAGTGCACAGTTCATGCATCATCCAGTGTTTTGCTATGATTGGTCATTACGCTACATATGCTTTGGTTTACGCAACATATCCCAGGGGATTTAATATTTCTGCTACAGGACCATAGAATATTAGAAGAGCTGGTTCACGTAATGGGAAAACGAGTGATGACGTATCTCTCGACACACTTCCCCTCGCATCACGGCTCGGAACAGTGAAAAGCTTACCATTACTCGCTTTTTATTCATGATAATACCAAAATTATTTAAAAAATTATCATCACAATAATTTTATCAAGAAGTCAATACACATCATAGTTTTATCTAACTCTTATATTTTTCAATATTTATTGAAATAGTAATGATTTTCCTGATATCATGAATCGGGACTCAGTGACATGTGCTAATTCATCATAAGCCTACAGTGTCAGTGCTTATTTTTGAACCATTAAATAGTGGAGTAGTCGATTGTCCTCAATTTGTATACGAATTCGTCCTTATTAGGGCTTTCCTATTGCTCCTCTTCTAATTAAAAAAGAAGCGTATAAGAACTATTGCATCCAGATATCAGAATGACTGATGCTGTAACCTTCTTCTACCTACTTGACAAAAAAAAATATGCATCTCTACAGATTTGTTTGTAACCTTTTATTTATCATCCTTTTTATATTGAATTTAACTAATAAAGTTGTTGTTTTAATTTTAAATTTGTATTGGGTTTGCTGTTCAAAATTATAATGGTTACTTTTTCTTTCACAAAGAAAGTATTCTTGGTTACATGGGCACTATGCATACGATGTATTATCATTATAGTATATACTGGCCGCAGATAATTAGATTTAAGTATAAAGATAAAGTTATTCTAGTGTACAACTCTAAAATACAGTTTAAATTTCCACCGTGACACATCTGCTTCAACTTAAATTATTTTCTTTTAAGTTTCTGCATTATTTAGACCATATTTTGGTGTGGAGGTGTTTATAGGTATAGTTTATATAGCAATGTAGTAAGTTATTTTTCTACAAATTTCAAAATGATGGGAAGCAACATTTTTTTAACAATTGATCTCCTATACAATTTTATGTGTATTTTATTTATTATCTACACCGGTGACCACTACCAAGTTTGATTAAAGTAGCTGTGCACGTTTCTACCCTATAAAGGTGTCAGCAGACAGTCTGATGTTAAATCATGGAACCAGTTATCTTATTGTATATGTTACCGTTAAAGTATATAATGCAGTTATTTCATAGAATACCTAGTTATTCCATGAAATAACTGATCGTGTCCGTTAAAGTGTGTAATGTGTTATTAATTTGACACTTTAACTAGTTATTCTATGAAATAACTAGGTATTCTATAAATTAACTAATGAGAGACAGTTAAAGTGTAAAATAAACAATTTATCTAAAATGAAATTAAACTAATGTATACACTAAAATATTATTATAGTTTCAATGTTTTTTTATAGCTATATAATTTTGTCTTCATATTTAATGCTAACAAAAATATGTTTTATTCTCGAACACAAAGATAGTGAAAGATTGTCAAGATAGTGAATTTACTATCTTGACAAAACAAGCTTGTTTTCATGTATTACACTACTACAGTGTTCACTCTAAGTGTTTTTTGAAGGGCGGTCCGCCCTGCCCGCCCTTTTTCCATTTCAATAGCGCCGTCATGCCCCTTTTTTCAAAAATGCCGCCCTCTTTTGAAAAAATTCCGTTCTTGCCCTTTTCAGTCAAGCACAAGCATCATTGCTTCCCTAGTTGTCTTTAAAAAAGGCATCGATTAAAAAAAGTGTAAATTGGAATTAAGTGACCTTTATAACTACGCGTGTTGTGAAATCGCGATTATTCCGCAGTAATTTCGAGCACGGGGCATTCCCCAAATCCTATTGTGCATGTGCCTGCTTATGAAATTCTAAGTTTTTTTTTTTTTTTAAATAGAATATGGTTTGGGACTAGGTAGCGATGGGTTTGCAAGACTAGGCATTTTATTACCAAATTTTGGATTTAAGTAGCCTTTTTATCAGTTTTGTAAGGGATCTGATTACTACTTACAGAATTGCTTTTTAGGGAAAACAATAATTTTAAAATGTCAAATTTTAGATTTCAAATAATATTTTCATAAAGATACATTAATTTTGTACGGATATTTCCTTCGAGATAGGCCCCGAACCGTTAACGATAGCCCAATATGCAGCTCTGGCGCAATGTCAACCAACAAATAGGAACTTTTTTTGTTTGGTCACGGGTCCGATGTGTCAATGTTTGGCTTCGCCCACACAATTTTTTTTTATAGTGCCCTTTTAAAAACAAGAAATGCCTTTTCAAAAATGGGGTGCCCTTTGACTGCCCACAGCGCCCTGCCCCTTTTTATTTCTAGAGTGAACACTGCACTACTATATACATTTCGCTCGTTGACAATTAATTTATCCATTCAATTAATTAATAATGTTCCATCTTATAAGCATTTAAAATATTTAGTGTTATATACCGGTGTTCGAAATTAGGAGATAAAAGTTGGATGTCATTGTAGCAAGTTTTTTTTAGTTGCCAAAATCTTCTGCTTAAATTTAATTAAAAAAAATTCAAATTGCTTAAGCAGAGCTGCCATCTGTCATGATAATTTTGTCTTATTATTTAAGCTCCTTTTTTATAAAATTAGAAGTATGTTTCCATTTGTGCTCTAAAAATATCCCCGTCTTGTCGACAAAAATACTGAGAAGTATGAGAGCAATCATTGAAAATCAATTTTTGTTAATAAAAGCTTTTTCTCTGTATCAAGTGCACGCTTAATATCTTAGCTCTTGACGAAATACAATACGAGTTAACAAAATTTGCGCCTTACCAGTAAAAAATATAAAACAAAATTCGAAGCAAGAAATCACGGGGTGTAAAAATGCGACGTCAAACTAAAATTTTTATAAAAAGTTAGGTGTCAAAAATGACGACTGGTGGAAATTACAGTCGCCAAACTGAAATTGTTTAGGTGCAAAAACCATGAATGACCGCTAATTTCGAACCCTATCTTATACTCACTCGTTTGCTAATCAATTATATTTAATAATTTTCATCTCAGTATAATATTAATATAAGTTCTTGAAATTATTTGTTAAGCAACGCCATTAAAAATTATTTTCCTAAGAATTACTGTATGCCAAGTCCTTTTGATAGTTGGCGTATACATATCCACTATAGAATTGTTAGTATTACAAACAACTATAATTTTAAATAAAAAAAACACTATATGTAGAAATACATTTTAAATTTAAAACTGCAATGAAATTTTTAATGACGGCTCTATAATACGGTCATAGAAGTGTTAGAAATTAAGTTTAAGTCATCTTAAAGGTTAAGACCTTTTATACAAACCACTTTAATACTCCAGCATTTATTTGACTGCACTAGCAGACAATAATTAAAAAAAAGTCATGAGTACTTTACTTTAAATTGTTCCAGGTGTTTCCTAGGTCCTATCCCTGATATCATGAGCAATTGTGCTGAGTTCACTGTACCAGCCGACATGATGACTTCCCGCTTAGCTTTGATAACAAATGTTATACCTTTACGCCTAAATTGAACACCTACTGCTCGACGTCTTCTAAATAACACCTGCAAATACATAAAAAATTCAAAACAAAAAATACGTTATAAATTTTAAATATCATGACTTTAATGTTAAGTTAATTGGCAATTATCGAATCAAGGCATTATCGAATTCCTTTACTTAACAGAGAATCAACGCGGTATATTATTTAATTACATTTATATTAGTCGTTAGGAAAAAAAATTATTAACAGTTTGGTCACATATGTAAAACACGTTTCAATATCTTAAAAAGTTTCAATAACAGTTTTAATTAAACAAAAATAAGGTTTGTAAACTATCGAGTAATCGACCCTTTGCAATCCAAGGATATCAATAACATTACTTTATTTTTTTAAGATCAGTCACTCTAACAAATGTTGAAAACAAAAACTGGTGAAAACAAAACAAAACCGGAACGAGTGTTGCTAGGAAATCCTGACAGATCCTGCTAAAACTTATATTTTACCATCTGAAATCTTTTTAAACCTATCACTGCAAAAGTTTTCATATTTTACATTTTCTAGATAGATAACGTATTAATAAGTTTTTAGTATTTTTGATATGAATACTTGTTTTTTTTCACGAGTTGCCCGAGCAACGAGATCACGCGCTTCAAGACAGATATCCTGCAATAAAGATACTTGATCTTTTCAGACCTTCTGATTATTTCAGCAATTTATTAATTCGTAATAATCTGTTTTGGTGTTAGTGAGAAAAGAACCTAACGACAGAACAACGAACTTTAAACTAACGAATAATCTATTCACTTTTATTCTAAATAACAATGCAACAAACAAACACAAATGATTAACTTATATGCGACATGAAATATTTTATTGATTATGACGTCCCGTTAATTTGTCTTCTTAAACTATTTTCTCAGGAATTGAAAGGTGATAGCTTATGAAATATAATTAGTTTTACTTAAAAGTTATTAACTAAAATACATTACTTTCTCTACAAATGCTTCAGTGACTATATCAAGATTCGTCCTGTTCTCTGCTGGTACAAGATACGCCTTAGCCGTACTGCATCGCTGACCATTCCGCATGGTTACCTCTATGTCATATAAACCTAAAACACAAAACCCATATATTGTAACACAAAACAGTACATTATGTTCAAAAAGAATTTGTATCTCTTCAGCGAATAAAAAATATTGAACAGTTTCTTTTGATTCATAACAAATTATCAGTATAATAAATTAAAAACGGTAATTTACACACTAAAAGATGTATCGTTTTTAAATTAGTATTTTGTCTATATGTAATCGAAAAATAATAAAAAAACAGTTAAGTAAACCATGTATATATATTAATTTAATACTATATTATTGATAATTAATAATTGATTTACTACTGCGAGTGATAATTTGATTAAATACCTACAATTGATAAAAAATATTAAATATATCAACAAGGCTATATCCATGTTATAAAAATGTTTAAATGTATGCAAACAGAAGGTATTTAAGTAAAAATTCTTGTTGTTCGGTTTAATTCCATCTATACAAGTTGAAAATAGAAGCAAAATAAATAGACAGTATTATTTTATTATAATTCGGATATTTTGTATTGAAGATAATAATAATGTTATTTATCAGAATGAACTTTTTTTGCATGCAAAATTTTATCCAATATAGAAAATCTTGCAATATGTTATCATAAGGTAACAAATCAAATAGTTGTAATTTCAACAGAACATATTTCAAACACATTATTTTGAAATAAGAATTTTTTTAAACAATAATCCCGCTACTTGAAGATATGTGGTATTCCTTTAACAGTAATGCAAATGTAATCACATGTTTTTAGTCGTGTGTGAGCTGATGGTGAGTTATGTAAATATCACAATACTGACAGATTAACATGCCTGTTTGGTTGCGGCCATTAGGATCTGCTACTTTGTATCCCAACTGTCGAGCTGCCTCTAGGAGGGGTGCTTTTATTTCGGATTGGAACCGTAATTTTTCTACATTGAGTGGACCACCTACAACATGATAACCTAAAAATAAAGTTTTATTAATTAATAAACAGCCACCATAATTGTATATTTACATAAAAACGTGAATTTTTATATATATTGACTACTGTGATGTCAAAAAAAAAACGAACTTTAACGTTTGACATGGATTATTTGGCATGATTCGGGAAATGTGACTTTCTTGTGTGTTGATGAGTAATTTTGTTTAATTTATTAAGGCAATCACATGATAACACAAATGTACAAAACAATAACAGACCACAATAACTTCAACGAGGAGATGACCAATAATTCGTTGAGTGCAATCGTGTTAGAGCCAGAGAGTTGTAATAATAAATAGAGAGCGCCTTCAATACCAGACTCTCGTAAGGCCGCGGTGTCAACATTGAAAAGAAAAACTCACATCACGTGGTTATAGCGCTGCCACATTTGGCGTTCAGACATCTGCAGGAGTTTCAAATTTGGCGCACTTTCTTCTTTTTTGGTGATAAGGAGTTCTGTCCGTATTGAACTTCTTAACATATATGTACGTATTTACTTATTTTCAAACAATATGCGCTAAATATTTCCTCTTCATTAACGAAACGAAAATATTTTATTTGTGTTCAATACTCGAAGAAGCGAAACTCTTTATATTTCTCAGGTTTTATTGTTCATATTTTCTTATTGAAGTATACAAATAAACAATTGAAAGAACTTCGCTTATGGTAATTTTTTTACATAAAAACGTAACGCAATTATTTCAAAACTACAAAGTAAGAAAAATATATTTAATATATCTGTTAAACTCCCTTAAATTGTGCCACTCGTTCAAAAAAAACTATATTTAAATACAAAATTAAACACAAAACCATATTACAATACTTCGATCTCGTTTAGTTATGAAAGTCGCCAAGACCTGCCAAGTAATATTGGCGCATGAATGAATTGGCATTTCCACATATCACGTGGTTTCAATGATGGACACACGGAAATCAGCATTTTTATTCCTCTATTTGTATCATTACTCTATGGTTAGAGCGGGAAGAAAAAGAGCATCGGGAAATCGAAAAAGAGCTTCGAAAAATTGAAAAAGAAAAAGAGCTCCGAGAAATAAAAATAGAGCTTCGATAAATTGAAAACGAAAAAGACCTTCGAGAATTTGAACTAGCGAAATGGCGAATCGAATCTGAAAATCGTCCAAATTGTGCAACGGTGATGCAGCAAGCAAGCTTTCTGAATCGAAACACAAATATGGCGAACTTTATGAAACCGTTCGACGGCAGTGACAGTAGCATGTATTTAGCGTTTGTTTGAAAGAAAACTGAATCCTCAGGAAATAGATAAAAACATGTGGATAAGTCATTTAATAGGTTTGTTACCACTTGAAATTGTCAAATTGATAACTCGAGAAACCGAAACTACAGCAAACGATTACGAACACATTAAAAGTGTTTTGCTCAAATAGTTCCAACTTACACCAGAACAGATCAGATTAAATATAAATTTTCAAAAAGAGGAGCAAAATCAAGAGTGTATGCACTCAAAAACTACTTGAACGAGTGGTTAAGTGGACTCCAGGTAGAATCGTTTCAGGTCTTGAAAAAACTGATGTTAGTCGGTCAGATTGAAAGACAATTACCTAGAACAGTGCACCAACATTTCGTAGATGAACTGCCTAAAATTACAGAGGTCAAAAAGGTTGCTTCTTCCGACTAACATTTGTTTCGATCAATAACTCATGGCCTGTCTGACCAGCACTTCAGTTCTTACGAAGAATGCAAAAAAATGGATCAAATCTTGGATTGCCTCTAAAGATCAGTCATTCTTTCAGCGCGGGATTCGTATGCTGCCAGAAAGATGGGAAAAAGTAGTGGCTAGGAATGGACAATACTTTGGGTAATCAATCTGTTACCATTTTTGCACAATATTACCCCAATTTTAATTTTAAAAAATCTTTCAAACTCACTTGCACCCCCAATAATTATTAATAAAATATTTTTCATTAATATACTTTTTTACCAAATAATGTATAACAATGTATCAAATTATTACCATCAGCTAGATATTCCGGTGCAGCGTTGTTTTCAGCTTTTAAGAAGTAAGGCTTGACATCCGAATAGCTCCATCCCACTGCTCCTTGTTTGGCCCATTCGTCGTAGTTGTGATAGTTCCCCCTCACATAATACATCCCGTTTAAAGTGCTAGAACCCCCAAGTGTCTTACCACTCGGCCATACTAATTTCTAAAATAAAAAAAAATCTAAATGTATTATTGCACAATTTTCTTTTGCCCAATATCAAATAAAATAATTTTTTATAAGTTTACAAACGTTATACAAGATTGTAATTAACGAAAATAACGTCAGTTGTGCTATTATAGGCCACTCAAGATAAATCTTAAATTTATCTTAATTTTGTTATTGGCTTACTATTATTTTGTCTATCTGCTTTGCTTATATTTTTTAAAAAGCAGTTTTTCGTTAATAGCAAACAAATTAAATAAAGTTTAGCAAAAAGAATATATTTGTTTTATTAAGTTTATTATGTGTAATTACACAACCAAACAATGACAATCTCCCAACAATTTTTCACTACCCTGAAAACTGTGAGGCTGACGTTTCTTTTGACTTGTTGACTTAAATACATCTTAAAAATCAGCAAGAGTTGGCTGGTTATTAACCCACACAAAAATATATAATTGGGAAACTTTAAAAAATTATTATGTTTTTTAATGTATTGCAGTTTAGCAAATAACTTGAAGCATAATATAAGTATTTTTTAAAGAAATATTTATAATTGCATACTTTCGTTATTTCCATCCAAAAGGACTGCAAATTTTAAGGAAAACAACAAAAACAACCAAACAATTTCATAAAGAGAACGATTCTAAAATAATTAAGTGTTCAGATTATAAATTATCAGTTTTCTGAGAAATGGTGTGACTTACTTTATCAACCAGCGCTTTGGCATTGTGCTTTTGCGGGACTGTTAAATATGACCAGTCGATGTCAGTATTCAGGAAGTTTGGTTGTATGGCAGGAACGTCCGTTAAAAGAGGGGGAGACTTGCCTGCCTCTAGCAATAGGACACTGACACATGGGATTTCGGACAAGCGATTGGCGACTACGGATCCAGCAGAACCGGCACCAACTTTTAAAGAGAAAAATAAATTAAATAATATGATCGAGCTTTTGACGAAATCGATCTGAAAATCAGTGGGTTAAAGGTTCTGCAGTCTTTTGATGAGAGAGGCAAATTAGTGTTTTCTAAATTGAAGTAAATAAGATTTGACCAACAGTTGTTAGTCAAATCTTATTTTCTTAAATTTAGGAAAAGCTATAATAAAATTATGTGAATAGAAGGACTAGGAAGATGTTACCATTGTAAAAGCGGTCAGAAAATCGCTAAGTGTGTCAAATTTTAAGTTTATATGACGTGTGTAAAAAATGTATATATATATATATATATATATATATATACATATATATATATATATATATATATATATATATATATATATATATATATATATATATATATATATATATATATATATATATATATATAACAATTGAGAGTTGTCAGCGTTATATTCAAAACATCCATGTGTGCATAAGGTGCCTAAACGCACTAAATTAATGTTGATGTTTATTAGCTATTTTCAGTTTTGTTGCCGAATTTTGAATCAGGAACGCTACTTCCTTTCATGGCTCTTAGGGGGCGCTGTAAGCGGTCTTTATCGGTCAGCTCTGGTCAGCTCATGTATCTATAAACCAATTTTATGACTATAGTCGTCGGCGTTCAAAGTTAAGGGAGTGATAAACGATTTTAGTGGGCAACCTGTATGTATTTTCTAAGAGTGAAATGTAATCAAGTAGATCAGTATATTAAAGATGTTCACTGCTGTGCATATATTTTTAATAACTCAAAAATATGTTATTTATCGAAATATTTTACCAATGATAAAATCGTATTCTGGCTTAAAAGTATTCGATGTTGTGGGAGCATTCTTTTGTTGCATCAAAGAGAGAAGCAGCAGCGGTAGAAGAGGGCTGTTGGCGAATGGAGTCGGGTAAGCGCTTTCAGATGCTAAATCCATATTTCCTGCAATAGGAAACCTATTGTTGTAAAGGGACATCTTTAATTACGTAAAACATTTCTAATGTATGAAAATTTCAAGCAAATGCATTCAGAGATTCTTTCTAGATTAGCTCTCCGATCGACTGCCAATTTTGCACCATGGAATCACCAGCGTTTCCAGAAACACATTTTATAAATTCGTATAAATGTTTTATACTTCGATAATTTAAAAGCTATCATCTCTTGAAAAATAATCCATAATTTTTTTTTATGTAAATAGGTTTGTAATGGAAATGTAAATAGTTTTTAAAAATTTAATTTAAAAACTCTTACATGGAAAACTTTTACTGTCGCCCTTAGGGCTAGATCATGGTTCTCCGAACTAGTCATTTTTGGGCTGGATAAATATATATATATATATATATATATATATATATATATATAAGTTTCCCATCAAAGTTTAACAAAATAATGATAACACCGAAGCCGCAAATGAAGAGTATAATCTCTTTCATTGGTAGATTTTACTTTCTATTAAACAATGACTTGGATAATAATGCAATCTGATGACAATTCTTTATTTCAAAAAAGAGTGGAAAAAAATAGCTAAACATTTTTCAAATTTGTAAAATTTTATCATTTTACGCATAATTAACTTGTTTTCAAAAGCAAAGGCACAAATACAGGTCCCAGGACTACCATCCCACCAAAACATTATAGTTCTGGGACTTTTATACGTTTGCCACATTTTATGCCAATTACATGATTTTTCAACTTCATCATGCAATAACTTCGAAAATGCGTGTCCTATTAAAACAAAACAAATACAGTCATCGTATTCCCCAAAACGACTTGACAAACTAAGTATGTCGGCTATTTTTTTATATTTATGTTTTAAAAATAGGGTAACAATGACCCATTGAATTTTCCGACAGTGGTGGACATTTTTTTAACATTAGTGTACCCGCCTGGGGGGTGTTGTTAGAAGAAATATAGCGACAAGCAGAACTGAGGTAGCTTCTAATTTATTTCGCCGTTCTTCGGCGTATTTATAAACAAGGAGAAGAGCGCGCATGCGCTGGTAACAAAAGCGGGGCGCACATGCGCTGTAGATAAATTTGCATATGGGCAAGAAGAAACATACTCCTGCCCAAATTAATTATAACTTAATTAATTTCAAAATGTTCCGCTTGAACAGTCCTTTTCCGGTCCTGACGGGGACCACTCGCACATGTCGATCCTTGCCGGGATGCACCTCCTGGATTCGTCCCAGAGGCCAAGTGGCTGGTGGAAGATTGGGTTCCTTAAGGATCACTAGGTCTCCAACTTCAAGACTCACTTCTGGGCTCCTCCATTTTGTTCTTTGCTGGAGGGAATGTAGATACTCCCCTTGCCACTTCTTCCAAAAGCTCCTCCGGATGCATTGAACTAACTGCCATCGGGTTCGAGGTGGCACCGTATCATCAGTAGGCTGATCTGGAAGGAAGCTTATCTCGTCTCCTAATAGAAAATGGGAAGGGGTTAATGCATATAACGAGTCAATATCGTTATTTGGTGAAACCAAAGGTCTGGAATTGAGGACCGCTTCAATTTGGCAAAGTAGTGTGCTCAATTCCTCAAATGTCAATTTAGTGTTGCCAATAGACCTTTTGATGTGAAATTTCACCGATCTCACACCCGCTTCCCAAAGTCCACCGAAGTGGGGGGAAGTGGGTGGAATAAAGTGCCAAATAATTTCCGCGGTATTGAGGAAATACGCGATTGTTGGGTCGTCATGAATTCGATTAATGAATTTCTGAACTTCATCAATTTTACGACGTGCCCCGACAAAATTAGTTGCATTATCACAGTACATGTGTGATGGACAGCTACGTCGCGAAATGAATCTTCGTAGTGCAGAAATAAAAGAGTCCGAGGTTAGATCGCCTACTAACTCCAAGTGCAACGCTTTTGTTGCTAGACAGACAAATAAAGCTACATAGGCTTTAGTAGACTTATGCCCCCGACCTTTACTAAGTTTTACTTCCACTGCTCCAGTGAAGTCAACGCCGCAGTTTGCAAAGGGTCGGCTAACTTCAACTCGAGCCTTGGGCAGGTCTCCCATTAGCTGTTTGCATGGCTTTGATCGGTACCTGCAACAAACTACACATTTATTGATTAGTTTTCGAATCAACCTCTTTGCACCCACAATCCAATAAGTTTGTTTAAGGATGTGAGACAAGAGGGTTAGTCCGGCATGTAAGTTGGCAATGTGAGCTTCTCGAATGAGCAGAGTACTGATCTTGTGTTTTTCTGGCAACAGGATGGGATGTTTAGATTTATAAGGTAAACTGGATCTTCCGATGCGTCCTCCTGCCCGTAAAATACCCTGGTCCAAAAATGGATGCAAAGTGATTATTGTGCTATGTGGAGATAAGGACTTGCTTGTTTTCAACCGATTGAGTTCATCAGAAAAATGCGTTTCTTGAACCCAACGAAATAGGATACACTTCACTTCGACGATTTCTGAAAGCTTCAAATGTGCAATATCCTTTGTGTTTGTTACACGAGTACTGGTCTTGCAATTCGATATGAAACGTCGGCAGTAAGCTAGTATGCGAATTATTTTTGCTAGTGAAGAATGTCTCTCAAAAATGTCCTGTAAGGTTGAGTTAGTTGTGCATGAATGTGAGAAAATGGGGTCGCTTTTTTGTTCGAGTAATTCTGGGTCGATATGTTCAGATACTGGGTTTTCGCGTGGCCAATAGTCTGAATCTTGAAGAACAAAATTTGGTCCATGCCACCAAAGTTCACAACTTCCTAGATGTTGAGGATTTATACCTCGTGAAGCTATATCAGCAGGGTTTTGTTTCGAAGGCACATAATGCCAGGAATTAGAAGGAATGGTTTCTAATATTTGAGATGTCCTATTAGCGATGAAAGTTTTCCAGCGCCTTGGATGAGAAAAAAGCCAAGCGAGAACGATTTTTGAATCAGTCCAAGCGTGTACCTCAGTGTTTTTGATATTCAATTCAAGAGCACTCATTACGGATTGTAATAAGGTAGCTAGTAAAAATGCACTGCACAGCTCAAGGCGAGGGATTGAAATTTGTTTAATAGGCGCAACTTTAGTTTTGGAGACTAGTAGATTAACAGATGCTCCGTTCACGGATCTCTGCTTGCAATAGATAACAGCGGCGTAGGCTTGTGAAGATGCGTCGCAAAAGCAGTGCAAAGACATGCCAGATTTTGTTTCTGACACGCATCTGGGGATTTGAATGCTTTGAATCAAATTAAAGTTAGTTTGGAACTCCATCCATTCAATGACTAAACTTTCAGGTAAAACACTGTCCCAGTCGCTTTTGATTAACCATAACTTTTGGTAAAAGATCTTAATCCAAATTACACAAGGGCTAATTAATCCCAATGGGTCGTAAATTTGGGCCGAATTAGATATTACCTTTCGTTTTGTTAGTGGTGGGATTATTTCCAGATGTGAGGTAAAACTAAAAACATCACTGCTTGAGTTCCATTGCAAACCTAACACTTTACAATGCGTTTTACCTTTTATATCCAGGCAGTTTTCTTCGTCTTTAACCTTCAACTCACTCAGAAGTTGCGTAGAGTTGGATCTCCACTTCCTTAGTTCGAATCCTCGCTTGAGTAGGAGTGAAGAAACTTGTTTGCACACTCGAGCTGCTTCCTCGGGAGTGTCCATGCTTGCAAGAAGGTCGTCTACGTAGAAGTGTTCTCGTATGACTTTAGAAGCATCAGGAAAGTCGTTTTCGGCATCTAGCGCTATTTGTTTTAAGCACCTAGTTGCGAGAAAGGAAGAGCAGGAAAGTCCGTAGGTAACAGTTGTGAGTTTATATTCTTGAATAGGTTTCGAACTCTCGAACCTCCATAAGATTCGTTGAAAGGTTTGATCAGATGGGCAAATCATTACCTGTCGATACATTTTAGTTATATCTGCGGTTACAGCAATTTTTTGCATACGGAAATCTAGCAAAATGTCAAATATATCCCTCTGTTGTTTCGCCCCTACAGCCAGAGTTTCGTTTAAAGAAACCGAATCTTCAGTGTTATAGGAACCGTCATATACTACGCGCATACTGGTCGTGGTGGAGTCCTTTAAGACGAAATGGTGAGGGAGAAAAAAAAATGTATTCGAAAATGTATTCGAACATAAATTGTTTGTATTGGTTGCCAATTTCGGGGTCTTTAAGGAATTTTCTTTCCATTGACTTTAAGCGAGAAATGGCAGAGTTATACGAATTCCCAAGTTTCAAATTTGTCTTGAAAAAAGGAAGTTTAAGTTCAAATCTTCCGTCCGAATTAAATGTGTAATTCGACGAGAAATGTTCTTCGCAGAAGTTTTCTTCTGGAGTTAGCTCTTGGGTTTGAGCAATCGGTATTGATTCGATTTCCCAAAAGTGTTTTAAATCTTCGTGCAGATTTATATTAGCAAGTGTGAGACTAACTAATGTGTCGTTAGTGGTATTACACGACACAATCCATCCCAAGCGTGAATTTTGAGCTATAGGTTCACCGTTTGCACGTAAAACTTGACCTGGTAGAAGGATCGAAAAAAATTGATCTGCTCCCAAAATTAAGTCAATTTCATTTGGTGTGCAAAAGTTACTATCAGCTAATTGCAAGCCAGTTAGCAGCTCACGATCATGCAATGTGATCGCATGCAATGGTTGAGGTGCAATCAAAGATTTCAAAACAAATGCTGTTAGATTGAATTTAACATTGCTATCGTATTTTGAACTAATGCACAAATTCAAACTGCCTAGAGTTGTAGTGGGTGTGGTAGTTGAAATACCAGTCACCGATACTCGAACGCTTGAATCGAAATTTAAAGAATGTTTTTGAGCAAACGATTCTGACAGGAAACAAGCTTGAGAACCGGAGTCGAGAAGAATGCGAATGTTTATCAGCTTACCATTTGAGTCCTTAACTAAAGCGACAGCAGTAGGAAGCAAAGCTCTGTTACCGTGTGCGGGATTTACCGTCGAATCACATCGGAGAAGGTTAGATGATGCCGGCTCACACGCATGTTGGTGTTGATCCACATCAGACATCATCATTTGGTTTGCCTCCTCTGTTTGTGAATGCTGGTGGTCATCTGCACTACACTTTGTAGTTTGAGCGTAGTTTGATCCTAATCTTTCATCGTGCAAAAGAGAATGATGTTTAAGATTACAAAATCTACAAGTAAATTGTGATAAACAAGCTTTGGTTTGATGCTTTTCCGAAAGACAATTCATACAAAGATTTCTTTTGATAGCAAACGCTTTACGTGCGGCAAGATTCAAATTTTTAAAGCTGGTGCACTTTGATAAAAAATGAGACTCTTTACACTTTGTACACTTCGAAAAGAAAGAACGAGGATTTGATTGATTTTTCGTTTCTTTTTGATTTTGAGTCTCGAATCTCGCGTTTTCTAACGCAGACGATCTTTCATTTAGAAATTCTATGAAAGAATTAAACGACGGAAAGTTTACATCTACATTCTTTTCTGACCATAAACGACGAGTTTCATTGTCAACTTTATTTAAAAGCATGTAGATAATCCAGACATCTGGTTTTGTAGCACTTTCGTCGACGCATTTTAACCCTCTGATCACTTGCTCGGAGATGTCAGCAAGCGATCGTAGATTAGCGTGATTAACGTTAAGAATAGCGTTTTGTTTGAAGAATGTAGCGAGTAGCGAATTCACTATTTGTTTTTTCTTATCGTAACGAGTTACGAGTTTTGACCAAGCTTCTTCGTAACTGGCACTCGTTACCGGAATATGTCGAATGATTGCTTTAGGATCATCGCCTAGTAATCCAATTAAATATTGGAACTTTTGAATGTTCGATAAAGTTTCATTCGTGTGAACTATACCCACATACAAATCTTTAAATGAAAGCCACTGTGTATAATCCCCGTGAAAAATAGGAATATTCAGCCTAGGCATCCTAAAATCCGACGTTGATCTAAAACTTGAGTTTAGAACTTGCGAATCAGTAGTTACTTCGGGTCGCGCTTGTGGCTCCGAAAGTTCACGCAGTTTTTCTTTAGCTTGAAAATAACGGTCTTCTAATTCAACTATTTCTTGTTGGTCATCCGGTAAAAGGGAATCATATTTTAGAACGTTGCTGAATATCTCTTCTAACCTAATTAGTCGATTTGATAAGTTTGTTAAACTAGTGTCGGAGCTAGCGGTGGCTATAAATGTTTCTATTCGCGTTAAAGCTGCTTTTTCGTAACCACGCAGTCGAACTAGTTGATCGGCTTCCATATTTAATAAAAAGGAAATTTCTTACTTGAAATGATGAAAGCGCATAACATCTCGGTGGAACCTCCAAATGTACCCGCCTGGGGGGTGTTGTTAGAAGAAATATAGCGACAAGCAGAACTGAGGTAGCTTCTAATTTATTTCGCCGTTCTTCGGCGTATTTATAAACAAGGAGAAGAGCGCGCATGCGCTGGTAACAAAAGCGGGGCGCACATGCGCTGTAGATAAATTTGCATATGGGCAAGAAGAAACAATTAGAAAAATTGTATAAACTCTATATATCATCCAAAATAACGTTAATTCACGGCTTTTAGAACTTTCGACACGTTATTAAGAAATATATGCTTTTCAAAAATATATTTGGTACTAAAAACTTACCTTTATTTCTATTTGAATATTACTATTACTTATTAAAGGAATTTGATTTAAAATAGTTCATTCGCTATAAAATATCGCTGCAAACGTTTAAGTTCGCAAGTGATTCAGTGTAGTGAGATTTTTCAGATAGATGTGGTTCAAATAGCTGAAATTTGAGTTCTCTGAAATACGTAGCATTTGCATAAATCAAATGATTAGATGACTTAGATAATGATGCAATACGATGACATTTTTTATTTCTAATTATCTATGACGATGACGTTTAATAAGTGTACACCATGAAAATTAATTGACAGGTGTTTCACCATATTTATGTAACCTTAAACAAAATTTCGTGGCGAAATTCTATTAGAATGTATGTATGATAATATATATATATATATATATATATATATATATATATATATATATATATATATTTATACTGTTATTATACCAGTGACTCTAAAGGCTGAAGAGCAATCATTAAATTACCAAAAAAAAATTAAAAATAATGCATGAGAAAAAAAACGACTCAAGTCTGCACTAGATATAATCCTGTGTGGGGATAGCCCCTCAAATGCGAGCGCTACATATGATTTAAAATATTCGCATAAAACTGTAAAAATTAACGAACATTTAAATCTACATTAAGTTGGTTGTTTCCGGAGAATTCGCCTTTAAAAGTTAATGAAAATATTATTCAAAATTCAGATAATTTATTTTTTATAAATTCAGAAATTACAAGAATGAACTAATAATTAATCACAGCTTGAAGTAATAATAATTTATTAAACTATAACTGATCGTCACATTGAAATCTTTATGACGCAACAAGATGTATATGATGACGTTATATTCACTCTGGTAACTGAGTGTAACAGTCCAGTGTGTTCTTAATTATGTCGGTCTAAGAGACCATGATGGTTGGGACATCTGTGTTTAAAGATGGCACAAATGGCATAACTGAAGCATCGATAATTCGCAGACCGTCGGTGCCTTTTACTCTGAAAATTGAAATATATGTGCATAAAATTAAATCGATAAATATTGTTATTTTTATTTATTGTTGTTTTATCTAGATTTATTCAATTACTTTGAATGATTTTCGAGATACCTAAACCTAGTACTTATTTAATTTTTATGTTCACGACTTTACATGCTATTGCGACTACTATTTAAAATTATGTTTTTGTAAAATGTTTTTTTATATAAAAATTCCTAACTATTAATGATTAAAAGCCTTTGCGAATATTAGCCTCGCAATATAATGTTGATAATAAATAACCTTTTTTTAAAAAACTAAATAGAATACCGATTTTTTACGAATGAGTTGAAGAAATTTATTTATTTAATATTAGATTTATATTTATTAAAACTTTTTGAAATCGGTGCCAAAATTTATGTATGATTTTTAGAAATTGGAACCAACTTCAAAAAGTTGTAATAAGTATAAAATTTATATTAAATAATTCAATTCTTTTAACTCATTCGTAAAATTAAAAATTATCTTATTTTTCTTAAAATCGTGTTTTATTAATTATTTTTTTTTCCCTTTTTATTTTCTAATTTAGCAGGCGGCGAAGCCTACTACTATTATTCACCAAGAAATTCATTTAACAACATGTGTTTACATTTTGTCTTAACAACGTGTTATTTAAAACAATCCCTATCCATGGCAATAAATACTGGATAAACGAAATGTCATTGTTGTTCAACCTCTCCCAAACAATGAAAACATTTTGAAATTATTGAAACTGTTAAAAAAAGTCCGGTTAATCGATATTTCCGGATACATAACAGCCGGTTAACCGATTATTTTTTTGCATTTTTGGCAAAGGCGTTTTTTTCTCTATCCAACAAAAAAATAATTTTTGAACTCGGATATCATATTTTTACGAACGGTACGGTTAATTAAGAATTACGGTTAGTTAAATGCCGGATGACCGAATATTTGTTTCGAAAGGTTCACAAATGAGACATCCTCTTTCCAACAAAAAAAAAGAATTTTCCAAATATCTCAATTAGAACAGAATTCTTGCGCGATCATACATAAAAATATATATTAAAAAATAATTAATACGTAACAGTCGAATTGATAATTGAGTATCTCTTTTGATGCGCTTTGGCAGTTTTAATTTAAAGTTTTTGTCGGTTTTATTTTAAAGTTTTAGTTGGCGCAATTTTCAGTCGGTTAAAAAAATGTATTCTGCAAAAGTAAAAGCAAAACAGTTGGCGATGTTGTTTCAATGCCAATTGGTGTTGAAAACTTATATTATTTTAAAAGTTGCATATTTTTTGTATAAAAATTAACCCTTTAGTAACAATTAACTTCACATTTTTTATTCTTAATACTGGCGATGTAATAATATATCAAAGAAAAAAAATATTGCATTCTTCCAAATTGAAATAATTTATCGTATTTGGCGATATATTTTTGGTGCAGATTGGCGACTGGTCACTGGAGTCAATATATCCGTTTTTAAACATAATTTCTGAAGAAAAATTTATTTATAATTATTTTAATTTATAACTGTTCACCCTGACATTTCAGATAATTGTATAATATAAGTTTAAATATGCATGCGCCAGTATTTACTGACAATATTTCTTTTAAAAATTAATGTTCAAATATTAATTTAAAATTTTAATAAAAAGTTTTTGAGGTGAAATTTTTAAAATAAGGTGCATGGAGGTATAAATATAGAAACCCTAAGTTAAACTTTTAGGGTGGTCCATTCTGACACTATAGCACTGTTCCATTCCGTAATAAATAGCACTATTGGCATAAATTTAATAACGTTGGATAATAAATTAGGCACCGACACGTTTAAGATTGCGGCGCCTGGAGTTCATAGACCCTTCTTTCGGTTCCTAGAAATCGAGAGAGGCATGCAACATTAAGTCAGTTGTTGATATCTCAATCCAATGAGAGTTCGCCAACGAAAGAGGCCCCACCAGGGGAGCGGCCGCTTTCGACAACACTTGACTGAACACAGACATTCCCAGTCAACCAGCCATAGCGACAACATCTTTTATCTCATGCTCCTAATGTAATTGCAATACCATTCGTTTAACCTTTAAATGTATATTCATAACTTCCATAATTGCATCATTAAATCTAGTTGTTTCCTAAATACTATGGCTATCATCTATTTGTCCAACAACATAATTTAAACCTTCTGAAATTGGAGTCAACAATAGCGTGGCCTCACCCAACAAAACTACGCCGCCGCACTGGTGAACCGGACAATAGAAACACGCACCTGCAATCGGTGATAACGGACTCTCATTATGCCAGCGTAGTCACCGCATCTACGTGACTGCGCACCTGCCACCTGTAATCCAGACACCTACACTCTGCGCCACTCCTGCCTCGGACAACTGCAAGCCCTTCAACTGATGACCATTATCGCAACCTGCGCATCGGACAACTGCAACACCCTGCAAATGTCCCTGGAATTCCGCACGCGCCACACTGCTGATGAGGTCATCGACTCGGCTCTGCACTCCGACAACGGGATGGTCGCCGCGACTCACTGCCTGCGACCGCATCCCGCTCCACCACCACGTCTCCGGCGACCCACTGCCGAGACAGCGCGCCACAACAACACGTCTCCGCGACCCACTGCCTGAGACTGCACCCCACATCAACACGTCTCCGCGACTCACAGCCGAGACCACAACCCTCAACACGTCTCCGCGACCCACTGCCGAGACCACAACCCTCAACACATCTCCGCGACCCACTGCCGAGACCACAAAACTCAACACGTCTCCGCGACCCACTGCCGAGACAACAAACCCACATCAACACGTCTTTGGCGATCCACTGCCGAGATAGCGCACTCAACACAGCGTTCTGGATTACCCCCTTCAACCCGCACCCTGGCAACCACTAAAGTCCGGATCACTTCAACCACCACTGGGAATCCCGTACGACTAATGGGCGCATCTGTCGACACGGTAAACAACACCTTCTTTCGCCCCACCCCCACCTCTGGCTGCCGGCGCGGTCAGCAACCCCCGCTGCTTGAATCCCGCACTGCTACCCAGCATCGGATTCCCCGACCGCCATCCGTCAACATCCCACCCTTCTCCGTCGGCCAGACCACCTCCGCTAAAGCAAGACGCATCCCTTCTTCCAAGCACCCACAGCGCACTCCAATCACACACCTCCCGATGTCAACCGCCACATCGTTTTTCCAGCATCCACCCCTTCAAACGTAACGTGAATATTTTCCTTTGGCTCCAAAGTGAAGAGTTCGCGACCTACTTTCTTCCTGCAACTTACAGACGGACAGGTCTTCCCCTCTGTTCTCATAAATCAAGCGCGACTTCAACCCCACAACAGCATTTCGAGACACACCCCTCTTCGGCTTCCCCATTAGCCATGTAATCTGACACCACGCAGTGCTTTCTTTCTCCCCGTCACTGGACCCACTCAGTGGGGGAACGTGAGACTCCCTCTCTGCTTCAGCTGTTTATCGTAAACAAGTGTGGTCTTCAATAGATGTTTCTTCGAGTGCCTGCTTTTTACAGTGATTTTTTTTCTTTTCTTTCACTGCTACAATGTGCTGCGATGTCTTGCTTTTTAGTAATTGTGGAGATGTGCCTTTTACGGAAGTGCAAATTTAATTATTAATGGCATTCATATCTTAATTTTAATGGCATACTTTAAATTTTAAACCAGTGTATTTAATGCCTATATTTTTATATATCACATAACAAATTCTGTAATTTCACACATGCGCCATTTCATTGCACTTCTGCCATTTCAATAACCTGTAACTCCAGTCACCTGCAAGTTTTTTTTTCTTTCTTTCGTGATTTCCGATGAAAATCACTGGGCAAGGACTATGCGGCGCCTGGAGTTCATAGACCCTTCTTTCGGTTCCTAGAAATCGAGAGAGGCATGCAACATTAAGTCAGTTGTTGATATCTCAATCTAATGAGAGTTCGCCAACGAAAGAGGCCCCACCAGGGGAGCGGCCGCTTTCGACAACACTTGACTGAACACAGACATTCCCAGTCAACCAGCCATAGCGACAACATCTTTTATCTCATGCTCCTAATGTAATTGCAATACCATTCATTTAACCTTTAAATGTATATTCATAACTTCCATAATTGCATCATTAAATCTAGTTGTTTCCTAAATACTATGGCTATCATCTATTTGTCCAAAAACATAAATTTAACCTTCTGTAATGGAGTCAACAATAGCGTGGCCTCACCCCAACAAAACTACGCCGCCGCAAGATCTTGAAACAAAGCAAAGCATATTCGGTGTATGAATGGATTACCCATGGTGTGAGACGAAGCATCTGGTTTATCTTTCTCCTTCGGTTGGCGTGACTTTTGTTAACGACCGATTCCTATAATCTGCTGTATTTTTTTCAAAGAAATATTGCAATAAATGTATTTTTCAAAGAAATATTGCAATAGTAAGAGACAGCCTACTATTAGGTATTGTAGAAAAATATATTTGGTCGCTAAGGAGGTTTTAAGCAATAATATTATGAAGGGAAGATCTACAATGTAAATTTACGATAGGAATAATGTACGGGAAAATGGAAAATGTTCTATAATTTTTGAACGGTTGCAGATATCCACATGAAACAAAGTGTAGATGTTAAGTTGGAAGATTATTGATAAAATGACGTAAGTATTTTTTTTAAAAAAAAAATCGTTCAGTCGTTTTTGAGTTAAAGCCGCACAAACAAACAGACAAAAATATAAACAAAAAATAACAGAAAAAAGGTAATGTTATTTTCCTTAATCAGTATATCCCAATTCATGCAAAAAATTCAAAATGAGAGGTTTAGTTCGAATTCAAGGACAGACACTCCATTCTTATATATATATATATATATATAGCAGCTTTAAGCGCTTCGCAGGAATATCTATGATTTATTCTGTGCGCTTGTTTCATGGTTGATGAAATATTTATTATAATAAAAATTTAAGTTCATTAACATATTTTTATTTTACATGAAATCATTTTTTATTTCATTGTTTATATTATTTAAATAAAATTAAGCGTATTAATAAATTTTTATTTGACATGAAAATATTTTTTATTTCATTGTTTATATTAATCAAATGTGCACTAGATATTCTGCTGTGTGTTTGCCAGAAAGTGCGAATGCTGATTTTTCTGTTTCTCCTCAAATGTAGATATAAATTGAAGGGCGAGCCATACGCTGTTGACACATTCAAAAATGTTATCAAATAATTGGCGTTCGTGAGAGTAAATGGGACTAAAATATTTCTCATACTAAAAATTCTTGTTAAAACATTTTTTCGCATATAGATAGCGCTCTACCTTAAACATTAGTAGTGTACATTAAAAACTCAAGACTAATATTTATAGGTCTTTCATAGGCATTTACAGCTAATTTGTTATTAATTTATTTAGTTAACATTTACGTGTAATCTATTTAGTTAGCATTTGCAGCTTATTGATTTAGTAAGCATGTTTAGCTAATTTATTTAGTTAGCATTTACAGATAATTTATTTAGTTAGCATTTGCAGATAATTTATTTAGTTAGCATTTACAGCTAATTTATTTAGTACAATCCACTGCATATTTCATTGTATGTGCTCTTCCTAATCAACCTACTTAAGCTGTTTAAGGTCGTCATTACTGTAAGACGGCATCAACACTAATAAGAAAGCCACAATAAACCAAATGACCAAATAGACAAATAAGAAAAAATAGCGCCTGTCTTTATTTGTTATAAACAAAACTTTTCCTTGTGGGAATAAAATTAATACAAACTGAACTCTCGTACGGCAACAATGTGATTTTTTATAAAAAATTATAATATGTCTGGACTTACATTGCAGTGAAATTATCGGGGAAATTCCATAAAAGTATCATTAAACTTATTGCTTCACTGTTAAATATAGGTACTCAAAAATAAGTAAAATATACTCATTTCTAATTACATTCGATGCCTATCATAACTCCTAACTCATTATCACAGATAAAAATTGGATAGGAAAAGTTCTTATTTTCCATAGAGTTTGGTTCGTCAATACTTTGTACATGAGCCTGCTTGGCCTGTTCCTTATTGCGTCCTAAATATTCTTTGATTTATCCTCACTTGTCATAAGTTTCGAATCATTGGTATCATTTTGATCGTTTTGAAATGCTTTTTAAAATGTCGAAATTTCCCATACCACAATTTAAGTTTAAAGGGTTATATTTGCTTGATGGTAAAAATTTCCATTTTTCCCAATTTTTACTCAAATAGTTTAACTCTTTGAGGAACACGATTTTAAAGAAAATAAAAACCCTAGTTGCACAGAATAATGTCTTCAATATCATCTTCGGAAAACAATTTTCCCCTCTTCATGTTTGACATATTGAATATAATGGGCAAATCTATATATATAAATGCGAAAAACCCACTCATCACTCATCACTAATTCTCCAACTTCCCGTATACCTATGAAGATGAAATTTGGCAAATTTGTTCCTTATACCTTAAATAGGAAAAGTAAGCTATTTTTGTTCCGATCGAACGGATTTAAGGGGTTGTAAAACCCCTTTTTCGAAACTTCTCCATAGGATTAACATGGAGAACATGTAACAATGCAAAATATAAAATTTAAACAATGGAAATTTTTAATATTATGTAACGTACGAGGAGCATTCTGATTGGCTGATGACTAAATATCGCCAAAATGTCGCCAAATAACTAAAAACTGTCGCCAAATAACTAAAAACTGTCGCCAAATTAATAAACTTCGCCAAATAAATTAAAATTTCACCGAATGAATAAAACATTTCGCCAAAATAATAAAATATCGCCAAATGAACTAAAATATAATCATATATGTAAAAATAATATAAAAACCGGCCCGTCGCACCGGGGGGGATTTAACTGTGAAAAAGAAAACAAAACGAAAAATGCTACGACCAAAAGTGCAAGATCTGGTAGGTAGAAGCCACTCTGTAACGTAATAATTGGTTCATGAATACTTTGGACCCCACGTGGTAGGAAGGTCAGAGGGAGAGTGTATAAATGGTCAATCTGATTGACGCGGCCTACCTTCCTCTACTACATGTTATGTCATTTATCCACGAAGGCTGATTTTCCATAGAATTATTGGAGTGGAAGTGTATACTGCCTGTCACCAAGGGTGACATTTTCCTTCATGCGGTATAAAGATCAGAGGGTAAAATGGGTTAACAAACGACCTGATCGACGTGACTCACTTTCCTATACCATGGTAGGTCATTTATAGCCCATAACACGATTCCCCTGGGAGTAATGTGAACGAAATAGCCTGCAGTTAAGGGCGACATTCCCTTAACGGTCAGCGGCGGAATGGGTTAATAATCGGCTTGATCGATGCGGCCTACCTTTCTTTATATGAAGGTATGCCTATACGAGTAGTTATGTGGCGGAATCGAAAACTGTTGTTATAGACTCTGCCCCCACGTGGTACAAGTGTCAGAGGGGGATTGGGTTTGCGTAAATCTTCTGTAGTAGTGGATAGGGGATTGATAGGATTTTTTTTTTAAAAATTGATTTGAAGTTCAATGAAGTAAAAAATATGATTTATTTTTAATTTAAAAAAGTTAAATATTTAAAAAGTGCGTGGACAAAATCTTAAAAAAGTGCTGGGGAACCATCCCTCCTCGCATATTGATAAGGTTTACCGTACAAAAGAAAATATATGAAAATCTTGAATTTGGCAAATGAACCTTTTAAAATTCTTTTTCGTTTTTTTTTCATCTTATATTTTCACCAATTTGTGAAACTTAACGACAAATGTTGACATAGGTGTCTAATAAAACTTTTTCAGATAATTTTTATTAACATTTATAAGAGTTCTTCCTGTTTAAATCTTTGGGATGTTACTAAAGGTTAAAATATGGATGGTGTGACGGGAGTAATGCATATATATCCACGTTATTGTGTAGACAACTTCATATTAGCAATCTTTCCAGTTCTTGCAGGACCTTGGCAATAAAATTTCGTTTCAAATTAGTACTTTTAATACTGTGGTTTCCCCTCATGGGTCACAAATTAAGAATATTGTTTATTTCGCTGTATATAAATATTGTATCTGTATCAATTTTGTAATTTATTTCCTTCCCGTGCGTAGAACGGGTATGTCAGCTAGTAATTTTATATAAGCAGCAAATAATAAATTTATAAGCTAATAAATTAAAAAAATAATTTAAAAGAATTTATAATAATTTATTTTATTATTTTAATAACTTGCATGGTGGGATACATACAATCCCACCACTTCACAGCTGCAAAATTATTATAAAACATCAAATAACATGTTTGTTTTTTTATTATAAAACAATTTATTCACTCATTATAAATTTTAAGAAAAGAAAGAATACATACCGTTATGAACGACAACAATTCATTACATCACACAATGCTAGAACCTTAATCACAGCATCACACACAACTTACTGCCGCGTTTTGATTTGTATAATTTTTTTTTCTCACTTATTTACGCATTTACCGTTGGTGCATAGCATTGCCGACATAACGAAATACTTTTTTTTTAAATATTAAACTGTATGACTATGAGTAACTTCAACTTTTCAAGGTGGGTTAAAGTATATCCAAACATGCATGAAAACCTAAGCAAAAGGTGGGACAGTTTTTAACCCACCTATCCCCAAAGAGTTAAACGATATACTAGTGAAATATAATGGTATATTGCCATTATCTTCCATTTAAGCTCGCACTCTCCAAGACCTGTTGATTAGAACTAAAGTTAAGGAGGTATGGGACCCAAAGTCATCAAAATACTCCAAAATTATTCTTTTCTTTTAAAAAAATAGTTAGTTTATTTTGAATCTGACGACACCAAAGTTATATTTTTACGTTAAGTACAACTGGTTTATTTTTTACAATTCAAAATTGGCTGAATATGTAACACATTTTTTAAAGTTTATTTTATCTTTGATCAAGTTTAAATTAATGTAAGTTCAGATCTGTTAGGAAGAAACTGCTACAAATTTGCTGCAGTGTATTTTCAAACATAATACTTTAATTTTTCTTTTGAGGTTAGTACTATATAGATTATATTTGTTTTAGTTGTTTAAAAATTGTTTAAACAATGAAATTAGCAATGTATTTTTCAAATTTTTTGTTTACAATAAGTAATGGGGCTTTCCGTTGCGTAAGTTTCTGACGGTGACTGCTGGTCGATTTTCAAGACCGATTCACGGTAAAAACTCATTGCTGTCAATAACCCAGGTAGCACGACCATATGGGCCCACTTGGGTTGGTAATGGGATATCCATATGGGCCCTGCTGGGCAGCCCATGTGGATCCAGAAAGAAGTGACCCCTTTTGTTCTATACTGGCCCAGTTGGGGTTTTCCCACGTGGGCCCATGTGGGATTACTCAACTGGGCCCAGATGGGATGTTCCATCTGGGCCCGCATGGGAAAACCCAACTGGGCCAGTATTGAACAAAAGGGGCCGTTTCTTTCTGGATCCATGTGGGCTGCCCATCAGGGCCCATATGGATAAACTATATTGCCCAGTATGGGGAATTCCATATGGGTCCAAGTGGGGAAACCCAACTGGGCAAGTATAGAACAAAAGGGGTCGTTTCTTTCTGGATCCATGTGGTACTTACTTTGTACTTACGTCTTACCCTTACAATGTCATCTAATTTATGTCCATCGTGTAGCTGCCGTGGGGCGTTCAGCCAATCAATCAATAAATAAAACGGAATATAACTTTTAAGTCACATGCTATTTAATATTTATTATTTATGTCTTACATATTGAAAATGTGGAATGAAAATAATAATTGGTTATTTTTAATAATTTTGTTCCCGGATATTTTTGCGAATTTATGCTACATATTTTATTAAAACAATAAAACAAATTTTTTGTATCCCTCTTTCTTATGAATTATAATAATTGTTTGTATGGACTACAAAAGACCATACTTACTAGACAATGTTGTTCGTATGATATGCGATAATGAACAAGAAGGTACTAAAGCGAACGAAAACAAATTTACCACAATATATGAAACAATATATTCGCCTTAATACGGTATGAATAATATGTGTAATATGTAGTATATTAAATACCCAATTTATTATAAATAACTTACCTGGAAAGGAGAAGGTTTTCAGGAATATGTTCTTGAGTAAAGCACAATGAATTGTGCGTACTTCTAATCCAAAAGCTGTTCTAACATATTTTTTTGTTAATCCTTACATAAGAAATTAAAAGTGCAGAGTCAATGCTAGAGAAAGATAAAAGTGCAAGATATGTATATGGCTGTTCAAACATAATTCAAATACTGCTTTGATCATATTTATTAAAAAACTGATGTCACGTTATTTCAGTTATAAGGTGGTTTTCAAATTTTACGACATCTTGAGTTTGAAACGTTTTTTAAAAAAATAAAATTAACCATTGTCTGTGATTAACATTATATATTATGTATGTCTTGTACATTGAACATATTTATTTTGTCAGTATCAAAATCAAAAATCAATCAGTATTAAAACAAAAAATATCAAGTCTGTTACCAGACATTTTTTTTTAAATATTAATATGAAATTACAATTATTTGAATTAGTAAGTTTTCTTCCATACAGGTAATTACTTTAAAATGAAAAATATTACACAGATTTATTATAGAAAAATATTTATTATTTTTTATATTAAAAATGGCAGGTATGTTACTTTAACTTGCTCTTATTAGTTTACATTTTCTTTTAAATCTGTAAAACTCATTTTATGCTGCATACATTTAAATAATATATAAATAGGTTTCATATATGTCCTTTGTACGCTTTTTTCTAATCCTGAGGGAAAAAACTTTATATGTAAGAAATATGTTATTGAAAATTAACAGGCCTGTCATTCAGTAACAGACCCTTTTTTGTGACATTAGTTGTTACATAAAAGAAATTAAATTTATTGTTATATTTTCTGTATAAATACGTACATATTGTGCATTTTTACATATACTTTTTAAATAACAAAATACTTATAATTATTAAATTATATATTAATTTTATTTATTAAATTATATATTATTTTTTATTTATTAAATTATATATTATTTTTTATTTATTAAATTATATATTAATTTTTATTTATTAAATTATATATTAATTTTTATTTATCAAATTATATATTAATTTTTATTTATTAAATTATATATTAATTTTTATTTATTAAATTATATATTAATTTTTATTTATTAAATTATATATTAATTTTTATTTATTAAATTATATATTAATTTTTATTTATTAAATTATATATTAATTTTTATTTATTAAATATATATTAATTTTTATTTATTAAATTATATATTATTTTTTATTTATTAAATTATATATTATTTTTTATTTATTAAATTATATATTAATTTTTATTTATTAAATTATATATTAATTTTTATTTATTAAATTATTAATTATTTATTAATTTTTATTTATTAAATTATATATTAATTTTTATTTATTAAATTATTAATTATTTATTAATTTTTATTTATTAAATTATATATTAATTTTTATTTATTAAATTATTAATTATTTATTAATTTTTATTTATTAAATTATATATTAATTTTAATTTATTAAATTATTAATTATTTAATAATTTTTATTTATTAAATTATTAATTATTTATTAATTTTTATTTATTAAATTATTAATTATTTATTAATTTTTATTTATTAAATTATATATTAATTTTTATTTATTAAATTATTAATTATTTATTAATTTTTATTTATTAAATTATATATTTATTTTTATTTATTAAATTATTAATTATTTATTATTTTTTTTTTAACATTCGTTCAAAAACAAATATTATATCCGATCCTATTTTAGTTTCAATTCATCTGATGGTGTGATACACTTAATTTGCTCACACTGAATATACTTTTCACCATACTTTTTAAAACCAAAACAAGAGTTATATGTTACACTACAATTAATTTATTCTAAAATATTAAGTAGTAAATTAAACAAGTATGTACACTATAATTATTGGAAGATAATTGTATGTAAACTCAAATAACCAAGCTGGAAATCTCAAAAATGCATCCGGATGTATGTCAATATAAGAAATGCTCCGTAAGTATAATTTAACCGCTATGAAATAAGTACACATGATAGTTTGTTTACAAAAATTGGAATTTTAATGTGACCACTTTTTATTATACATGACAATACACATTAATATTATTAATTATTATGTATTAATAAAATGTAGAAATATACTCCATAATCAAACTGGTGTCTGAGTATAACAGTCGAGCGTATTCTTGATCATGTCGGACGCCTTTTCAGCTACCATGATGGTTGGAATGTTTGTGTTACCCGAAGGAACAATCGGCATGATGGAAGCATCTACAACTCGCAGACCCTCGATGCCTTTCACCCTGTAAATTAAAATAGCAAAAAAAACATATTTGAATAAAATTGCTTCAGCACACTTTATTAGATGTATTTTAAAAATTAGGTATTGGTATTTCTGAAAATCTACAAAGATATTGCTAATATTTAAAATTAACAAGCATATTAAAACTATCTGAAGTGAAACATCCTTGCAAAACCAAATCAGCATAAAGCATTTATCAAAGTTGTAAAAGTGAAGGTTTTATAAAACAATTTATTAAAAAATATATAAAAAAAATTTGACAAAATTCCGAAAATTACCTAACACCGTTTTTTCCATCACTTAACAGCTATAACTCTAATTTTTCCAAGTGGTGTGTCTCCGAGTTTAATAAGATGCGCTATAAAGAGTTTAATACCATTTCACTATCTTTCCCTATAACTTAGATTTACAGATTTCAAATTCTACTTACTCCAATCTAGGTGATACCACAGTAGTCGGAGCATTCAGATCTCCCATTTTCGCGGTCCCTACTTGATGGTTGGTGGTAAAAATCATTGACTTTGCCAGGCACTCGAAGTATTTATCGTCATTTCCAAAGGAATTTTCACAACCGGGAAATGGTACGGTGAAAAGTTTAGATCCAAACTTTTTCATTTGTTTACTTGTTCCAATCTTCTTACACGTTTTCAACCCTAAATGTAGGAGACAAATAAATGTATGAAAGTTTCATGTTATATAAGTCACTCTCCATAAATCGTAAATATTAAATAAAAAAAAAACAAGTTTTATGTGAATTTGTTTAATTTATATTGGAGAATTTTGATACTATCGATAAATTATTAAACGTAACATTGACCCTTTTTATTATTCCATATTTGTTCATAATATATACTACTATAATTATGTAAAATTTTTTTACACATGTAAAGGCGGAGTCATTCATATAGTTCATTGTTGTTCAATGACATGCATAACATAGTACATGCTTCTATAAGTTTTTAAAGGTCAAACGTTATTAACCAGGATTTAGGTACGAATTTAGACTGACCTATAGAGTAATTTAGATGAAATATATCTGTCTTTATTCTGAAACGCACTGGATTGGCTACTTGTTACAAATTTCAATTGTGAGGGCGTGGTTTCGATACTGGGTTTTTATGCATGAAAGATATATGGGATTAAGGCGCAATGTCAAGTTTTTGTCAAAATTGTTATTTTCGTGTCCTATAGTAGCATCCAAATGAAACTATTAAAATGTAGTTTTATTTTGGAAATAATGATGTTCTGTCAAGTAAGTGTAAATAACAGGAAAATTTAGCTATACGAAAAACAAAGGCGCGTTGCTCATAATAAAAACTTGTTTTCTTAAATAATCCTTTTAGTTGAAAATGTGCCATTCAACAATTTACAAACTCAAAATTTCATTATAGTTAGATTTTCTTTTAACATGAATCTGATCAAGATCCCTAAACCCATATATAAAAGACACGGTGTGAGGTGTTTCATTATGCTTTAGAACTAAAAGGACGCACTTCAAACGACGGGGGGGGGGGGGGGGGGATCCAATAATTCAATCCAAAATAATTTTAAGTTAAGTGAGTTGTATAATCACTTACTCCATACATATTTACGCATTATTCAGTAAACTCATATTAAAGGTACATAAAAATATATTTATTCTTCGATTAAAGTACTTTAAACTTTGGACATTGATCTTTTATGGCCCTTATGTATATGAGCACTATAAAATAAACACGTGTTTAATTAAAACAATTAATAGTATGTATTTTAAGCATTTTCTAAAAACATCTGTCTTATATACGTATATAATTATAAAAGACAATAGAAAATTAAATAATTAATTCAAATTAAAGTTTAAACCTGTTTATAATTAAACATTCTTAGTAAAATTTACGTGTGCAACGCAAAACACCTTTTAATATGTTTTTTATGTGTATAAACAATGCGCGTGATGTATCACGTTTAAATGAAATATATTCTTTTAAAAGTGAACATATAACTAAACTTGCCTTCAACAATGGGTCGAAAGTCCTCTGGATTCTCAAAGAAATTGGGATCGATGAGGGGTGGGTCGTAGGGATTGGCTGACTGCAGTCGGACTGTGCCACGGCTCTTAGGCTGCAACAACTGAGCGAAGCATGAAAACAGTGTTGAGTTTTCATAAGGACCAAAGTATTTCTTGATCACCTGAAAAGTGAGACATGTTAACTCCAAATTGAACTAGTGGTTTTTTTAAGGAAGAAACCGTGAGTTGGAGTTAACTAGACCCTGGAGAGTTACTTGAACCAAAACAAAAATGTTTTAAATCACTCATGGGTATACTGTTATGAACTATAGACTTGATTGTCCTTCTCTCAACAATCCCGTCTATATTTTAGTCATTTCCATGACAGCAGATCCAAGAGAGATGGAAAGAGATATAGATAAAAGTGAGAGATATATATGAGATAGAGAGGAGAAGGAGAGAGAGAGGTAGAGATATGAGAGAGATATATAAGTTGAGAAATGAGAGAGATAGAGAGAGAAGGAGAGAGATGAGAGAGATAGATATAAGTTGGGAAATGAGAGAGACAGAAAGAGAAAAAGAGATGGAGGTAGAGAGATGAGAGATATATATAAGTTGAGAAATGAGAGACGGGGACAGATGGAGAGTGATAGGTAGAGAGATGAGAGAGATAGAGATAGAAGGAAAGAGAGAGAGAGAGAGGTAGAGAGATGAGAAAGAGATATAAGTTAAGAAATGAGAGAGATAGAGAAAGAAGGAGAGAGAGAGGTAGAGCGATGAGAGAGATATATAAGTTGAGAAATGAGAGAGATATATAAGTTGAGAAATGAGAGAGAGATATAAGTTGAGAAATGAGAGAGATAGAGAGAGAAGGAGAGAGATGAGAGAGATAGATATAAGTTGGGAAATGAGAGAGATAGAAAGAGAAAAAGATATGGAGGTAGAGAGATGAGAGATATATATAAGTTGAGAAATGAGAGACGGGGACAGATGGAGAGTGATAGGTAGAGAGATGAGAGAGATAGAGATAGAAGGAGAGAGAGAGGTAGAGAGATGAGAAAGAGATATAAGTTAAGAAATGAGAGAGATAGAGAAAGAAGGACAGAGAGAGGTAGAGAGATGAGAGAGAGATATAAGTTGAAAAATGAGAGAGATAGAAAGAGAGAGGAAGAAAGATGAGAGAGATATATAAGTTGAGAAATGAGAGAGATAGAAAGAGATTTGGAGAGAGATGGAAAGGGAGAGATAGTTCATTTCTTTTTGTTTTGGGTTCAAATAACCACCCCTCAAGGTTCAAGTAACCCCAAGTTAGAGTAAATAATTGAGCAATAAGGGTATTATTAATGTAGATTACAATGTCATGTATAATTTCCGAATGGATATTACACAAAATAAACCTTTTTATTTTGAACATTTAGTAATTTATCATCACAGTTAATGTGCTTACAATGTTTGCGCAATTTGTGAAATTTTAGCTGTGGGTTTGGTATATGCTGTAATACAATTGCCTGCAATATTTCCAATATTTAATGCATAGGGATATATATTTGGCATGGTAAAAAAGTGCGTAGTTAAACTGTAGGTTAGGAATCGTATTGAGTGAAACACATCGTATGGGATAAAAAATATATATACCATTTTATACCATATGGGTATAAAAAAATAAAAAAATACTATTTTTAAATATTTAAATTGCATGTCATAATCAATGCTACAAAAAAAAAGATTGACTCCACTCCCTAGTCGCAACCTTGCTCTCTGTCTAGAAGTTGCGGTTTTTCCCTTAGTATTACGTATGGTATGTAATTTAAACACCACTAAGTTGAAATGGAAGTTTGTGATTTTGTAATTAAAGTTAAAGGAATCGTTACGAATCGTGTACATTTTCAATTTTAACAAAAAAATTTTAATTAAACATGTCAAAATATATTTAAAAATGAGAAAAAATGAATTTATATATAAAAAAAAATAATAGTGGCCTCTATTAGTTTTTACAACAAAAAATATCCCTATATTCCAAAAGTATCCCTTTTATTTTAAATATAAAACCTGATATTCATGCAAAGGCATACATTTGCCAAACGTGTTTGCTGTTTTCTGTAATTTGCAATCTGACTGACAGGTTTAGTATTTGCAAGGGTATACCACCATCTAAACTTTAGGATAACTTAAAATAAATCACTTCAGGTTTAATTCCAAAATTTTCATTCGCGACTTGATGAAAGGTCAATCCAGTGTAAATTTGATAATCAGGAAAATCCAGTTGTAGGTTTGAGGGCTCTGGTAAAAATGCTGAAATATCCACCTGCGAGTATACTAAGGGACCTATAAATTAAAAAAATAAGCAAATTTATTTAATTAAAAAATTGAATTTTAAAAACTTTTAATATGTATCATTGCAAATTTTGTTCTTCTAAAGCAAGAAAACAGCGATTAAGTATCAGTGAGTAAGATTCAAACCTCTTCTGTTCTTGATGTAATCCTCGATGTTTGTATCGTTTTGCAGTCTCTGTTCTATACTGGGAATTTTAGAATCTAGTTCAAAAAATAAATAAGTACCACAGTGATCCTGTAAATTGTTCCCTACGGGTAAATCTGCGACAACCGGGATCTAGAATAAATGAAATAAACAGGTCACATACTTTATAGTCAAAAAAATGTGTAGAAGGAGTTATAAATACTTCAACACTTAAATAATTTCTATAGTACAATACAATAAAAACGTGACAGAAAAAAATCTAAAATGTCAGTAATAGCAAAAGAGGGCACAAGTTGAACAATTTAAAAACTTATCAACGTTGCCAGAGGAAAAAATAAAGTATACACGGGTTTTGAATCGTATAAAATAAATTAGTTTCGTATTTCGTACTGTTTTTTAATAAAAGTTACATTTATGGTAGTTGTTAGCAGAGAGTTGTTATATTAAATAGAGAGCCCCTTCAATGCCAGACTCTCGTAAGGCCGCGATGTCAACATTGCAAAAAAAAAAAAACATCACTTGGTATTAGCGCTGCCACATTTGCAGGAGTTCCAAATTTGGTGCACTTTCTTCTTTTTGGTGATAAGGCGTTCTGTCCGTATTCAACTTCTTAACTTATGTAGGTATTTACTTATTTTTAAACAATTTGCGCTAAATATTTCCTTTTCATTAACGAAACGAAAATATAATTTTCTTTGTGTTCAATACTCGAAAAAACGAAACTCTTTATATTTCTCCGGTTTTATTGTTCATATTTTCTTATTGAACTATACAACATAACAAATGAAAGAACTTCGCTTATGGTAAATTTTTTACATAAAAACGTAACGCAATTATTTCAAAAGTACAAAGTTTGAAAAATATCTTTAATATATCTGTTAAACTGCCTTAAATTGTGCCACTCGTTAAAAAAACGATATTTAAATACAAAATTAAACACAAAACCATGTTACAATTCTTCGATCTCGCATAGTTCTTAAAGTCGCCAAGGCCTGCCAAGTAATATTGGCGCATGAATGAATTGGCATTTCCACAAATCACGTGGTTTCAATGATACACACACGGAAATCAGTATTTTTATTCCTCTGTTTGTATCATTACTCTATGGTTGTTAGCAGTTGTGAGTGTAGTTATTAGGGTACGAAGTATAGATGAATAATGGAGTACATGATCACAGAACATCTTATTAATATCCCTAACCCTTTATTGGTCAGCGTCACGAGTCGTACGTCCATCATGGTTTGACTAATATGGTCTCCAGCAGACAGACAGTACAAGCAAGGCAATGGACCTGATAGAACGGACGGAAGATCTAAAGGATAAAGTAGATAAGTATCTACTGGACAGAAAAATTCATTGTTCTGGCATTCATTGTTCAAAACTTACAAAAGTGTTCTTTTAATGAATATAACTAGAATTCTAAACAAATTCCAATAAGTGGTTAAACTTTTATATGAAGAAGATAATAACACATTTTTAGCGTTCCTCAAACACGGTAAATGCTTAATTACATAAATTATTGACGCTTTGATATAAATAATTTAATTTAATTTATTACTGTCGAAAACTGAAAAAATATTTCTCAATTATTAGTTGATACTTCAGAATTTAGATAGGTTTTTTCTTCTTTTTTGGCTATTTCAATTAAAAAAAATAATTACTTAAAATCCAAAAATAATAAATAATAGAATAACACTGTCACTCAAATAAAAACAGTTAATGAATAACTAATATAGATAAAAAATAGTTTAATAACTTTTTGATTACACTTCGATGATTTGTTTTGATAATAAATGATGTAATCATAAATCTTTATTAAAAAAATTTAGTTTGTTTTACGGAATTGTAATACTGGAATGTAGACAGTAACCTATAATAATATGGCTTGCGTGTTATGGAAAATCTTTCTACATTTTTTATTGTTTATCGGTAACAAACCAATAAACTACAAAATGCCATCTTAATGATTAAGTTAGATAGATTAGTCACACATAAACGTTTGTTGTAGAAACGATAGCAGTAGACTGTCATTAAAACGTTGTCGTACTAGTATAACTCCATAATTCCATGTTTCAATTATAACTATTAATTCAGCTTAAAATAAAAAAATAGTGTTTTTATAAATCTCAGAAATGTAATTTTTCTGATTAAAAAAAATGCAAATTCAACGACCAGGAAACACACAAAAAACTCCTTAGCGAATTCCTCCATTCAGGAGCCGATGAGGTTAGTTTAGTAATTTTTGTTCTGATTCGTGTTTCTAATATTTATATTAAATGTATTATTTCGAAAATATCAATTGTATGATTTCGAAAATATCAATTGTATGATTTAAACCAAATATCAATTGTATTTGTTAAGATAACAAACATTCTTTAAGTATGTCTTACTTTAAACTTTTCCAGGTGGTCTTTAGGTCCTATTCCAGAGAGCATGAGAAGTTGAGCAGAGTTCACGGCGCCAGCCGACATTATGACTTCTCGTTTGGCTTTAATATCGTATGTTATGTTGTTATGCCTAAATTGGACTCCTACAGCTCGACGTCCTTCAAATAAGACCTGCATTTCATAACGAAGGTTATTAAATTCGGTGTCCAGTGAAATCTTTTCTCACACTTTTAACTTTTAAATGTCAACAGTTATAGTCTTAAAAATAGTGTCTAAATATAGAAACGTAACAATACAGTCTAAACAGTGAGAACACTTTCAGTGCTTCATAGCGGTGAAGTTAGCTAGCGTATCCACCAATTCTAAAAGTCTACGGCCATACATTGAAATAGTTAATTACAAAGTAGTACAGCAGCATCAGCTGAGCTGTCTATTTCCGGGATTATCTGTATGTTTACGTCTATTGGTGAGTTCTTTTCGGAGGGGTATGTACTCTTCAGGGGAACAAAAGTAGGTCATCCCTGGGATTGAAAAGAAAATTATAACAAAAAAATACTATGCACACATGAATGCTGTAAATAAAACACTTATTACGGCCATTTGTTTGTTTAGCTTACATCTCTGGAACGTTATTATATACCCACCGAAAGGAGAATTTTCTCCCCTAAAGAGCGTTTTGTACCATATCATTGGAATTTGCTAACAAACGAGTATTGTACGCGTTCTATTAACAGCATTCAAGTACGCAAAGTGTATTTTCGTAGTAAATTGAAGCTCTGCAACTTTTTAATATACTGTGTTCATCATTTTAGAGATATTCATGCTAACTGTTGTATGCCGCTAGGGGACGCTGTAAGCACTCTTATCGTTTAGCGTTTAACTTTACTATACCTAGATATAACTTTTATGATCATTGTTCAAAAGTTGGGGGGGGGGGGGATAAATTACTTTACTGGACTATGCACCTAATATAATGTAGCAAAGTATGGTTAATTAAGTGACTTTAAACAGACTTTTACTTAAGAGGTTAAAAATCTTTCGATATTGGTCAAAAGTCAAATATTCTAAATTATTGTTATGATGTTTCATATTTTTTTATACCAAATATTATATAGCTTGAAACTCCATTTCTCTATCGCAACCATCTGATGGCATTGTGGAATAAGTTTTAATCATTGTCATAACTGGTATTTCTAATTCTAAATCAAACTAATAACTACTAATTGATAAGGTGGTACCTGTCATTTTAATAGGCCTTTTAATTAAATTCCTAATCTGGAATAAGTTTGTTAATGGAGGTTGGAAATTTACCAATGAAAACAAAATCTTGGCATTGAAATCAATCTAATTTGTCGCCGCCGCTAATTTGTAAATATATATTATATTACCTTCTGAACAAATGCTTTAGTGAATATATCAAGATTTGTCCTGTTTTCTGCAGGTACTAGGTAGGCCTTGGCCGTACTACAACGCTGACCTTTTCTCATAGTGACTTGTGCATCGTAAAATCCTGAAACATAAAACATTTCCAGTGAACATAATAACTATATGTGTGTATTTTGTTAAAAAAACATTTTTATATTTATAACATTATAACATTTTTTAAGCCAGTTTCTGAAATGTTATTAATTCTGCTAAAAAACGATAGCGGTTTATCGTATTTATCACAGTGACTAAAAAACCTTGGTTAACTTTAGACATGTAGTATGTTATCGAAAAACCAATTTTTTGCATACAGTATGTGCAAAAATCCAAACATCATAATTGGGGATTTTAACTAAGTTTACGTCTTGGTGTTTTGATGTCAACTAGGGGTAGAAACATCTATTTGATTTCGGCATTTTGTATATTTGTGTATAAATAATATAATTTCCAATAAAATAGTATTAAATAAAAGTGTTTATTTATTTTATGTGTTGCTTAGTCACATTTTTTACCGTTTAGTGTCAAAAATTTATGAAATGTTTATAGTAGTTTTCAAAAAAAGCATTTCTTAAACTTGCTAGTATTAAATATTTATTTTCAAATGTATTAAATTTTAATAAAAACATTTATTAATGCTATTGAATTTGGATCAAGCTATACTATTTTTTACTTCATATTGCACCCATTTTTAAAAGAGATATTTTTGATGAAATTCCTTGACTGAAAATTGTTTAGTTTCTGTTGTTTCTTGATAGCGCTTATTCACGGTTGCGTACGCATGGTATTCAAATTCAAATTAAACTGTTAAAACATAGCTCATTTAAATTCTATTGTAATAGTATATATATATATATATATATAATTGCAATAGAATAATACATTTAAGACTAGCCACGTGCTATCAACAATTGCACTGCAGCTTTTAAGAAACTTAGCAACTAAGGAATCACACACCAAATGCTTTTAATTATTTAATTGCATCCATCTGAATGATCATGTGTTTCAGATTTCGAAATCGCCAAATTGAAGGTGGAAAATCGTCGAACTCGTAATACCACCATATATAATCGCCAAATTATCGATTACTTACAAAAGTTGTTGAGTACTAGCGAGGGAAAGGATATTTTGATCTATTAAAATGTTGCTGAGTGATTGGTTGCAAATTGAGTTTTCCAATTGTGTTTGACTAAACAGTTTAATTGGCATGTCCTAAAGTTGCCAGTGCGCTGCTGCCTTATAAGAGTATCAGTGCGTCTATTTGAAGGAATAATAGAAAATTGTGATTAATGGAAAGATATACAAGTTGTTTCTTTTATGGTGTGTTAGCACATCATGGGTTTTATAACTCCTATCATTCTAAGAAGTAAACTTGCCTGTTTGGTTGCGTCCATTAACATCAACTACTTTATATCCCAACTGAAGCGCTGCCTCTAACACAGGTTTTTTTAGTTCTGTTTGGAATCGCAACTTTTCTACATTTAGTGGGCCACCAACTACATGGTAACCTGAAATTAAGGTTTTTGCTGAATTGATAGACACTAAACAAAATTTATATATTTACATACAAACACTTCAATTTCACGCAATACAATAAATGTAAAATAAAAAAATGGCTTTTAAAATGTGTTTTAAACAAACTTGTTCAGCAAATTGCATTCAATTTGCATGAACTTCTAAATAACAGAGTTGCTATTTTTTAAAATTTAAATTTCTTACCATCGGCTAGATATTCTGGTGACGTGTTATTTTCTGCTTTTAAGAAGTAAGGCTTGATATCGGAGAAACTCCATCCCACAGCTCCTTGTTTGGCCCAGTTGTCATAATTATACTTATTTCCTCTCACATAAAACATACCGTTTAATATACTTGTACCACCAAGAACCTTACCACTCGGCCAAACCACTTTCTAAAAGTAATAACACATATTATGTATCTTATAATAAAACGTCGGTTAGTTCTAGCAAAAGTATTTCAACCTGTTTGCTAAATTAACACCTCAGATACGGTTTTAATTAAATTAATGAATTACAATTGTCTAGCCTGAAGCTAAACAGAAATAGATTTCACAGTGGTTATGGAGTACCCGGGGCCGAAGGCCCCATTACCACCAATCGGAATGCAGTAAAACTGCGTTATTAACACCTGAGGTTAAATTTGTTTACCTTAGATTATGAAATCGTGAAAAATGGGACGAGACAAACACAAAATACGAACTACGCACTTGTGAGCACAAGTGCAGAACAATAAAGAATAGCTCATTCCGGCAGAGCAAATATTTATAATGTATGTACAGAAGGGGTTTTATGGTATAAACTATAACCATAGAAAGATATGAGGCAACATAAAGTATATACAATTGCGTACAATTATTCTGTAGTATGTCACAAGAGTAGAACGAGTCGGAAAACGATATTTACATATTTGAACGATTCAGAGGTGGCTCAGCACCATGTGGTGACCAAGTTATCATGCAGGAAGAAGCGACAGGGTAGCTCGAGGCCGGTGAAGGTTAGAGGGTTGTGTATGGTCATAAGGAGTGAGTTTTCTTATTTCATCGTTCTCAATGGCGTCTAGGGAGCCAAAAACGTTGCTGGCTAATTTGCGGATAAATTGGGTAAGGGATGGGATCCGGAGAGAGTTCCTGATATAATCGTCCCTGACGAACCATCTTGCTCGTGCAACATGAATTCTGAGGATTGAATTTTGGAGTGTATCGAATTGGGCCATCCTGGTTTTACAGGCGCTCGCCCACACCGGGGAGGCATAAGTAATTATAGGCCTGAGGACTGTTTTAAACAGTAGAAGTTTCATCTAATGGTTTAAAGGGGATTTTTTCCCCAGAATGAATTTGAGTCGTAGGGAGCCTCGTCTAAATTTTTTTTTGACGTGTTCATAATGAGGTCCCCAGGTTAATCTTGAATCTAGGACAACTCCTAGATACTTGGTGGAATCGTTCCAATTAAGTTCAGATACGAACATGGAAAGCTTCTGAGGTTTCTTGGTTTTCCTCGTGAACATGAGCGCAGCACTTTTAGAGACATTAATCGCGATTTTCCATCTGTTGAGCCAGCTCTCAATCAGACTGATGTGATTTTGAACATGGAGCCTAAGATAGTTTTGGTTTTTTCCCGTGGACAGGATAGCTGTGTCATCCGCGAACATAGCCAAGGTAGTTTTATGGTGTTGGGGGATGTCATTGACATATAGATTGAAAAGGAGCGGCCCCAGGACAGAACCTTGGGGGGTCCCCGCATATATTGTTCTGTGCGATAAGAAGTCTTTTCTGACCTGGACGGAGAATGAGCGATTTGTTAGATATGAATAAATGAGGTGTATTAGGTACTTGGGAATTTGAAGTTGAATGAGTTTGAAAGTTAGGCCGTCAATCCATACGCGATCAAACGCCTTAGCTATGTCCAGAAAAATTGCCGCAGTACTTTGCTTGAGGGATAGGCCCTCAGCAATCTGCTCAGTAACTCTGAGGAGTTGGTGAGTGGCAGACAGTTGGCGCATGAAACCGAATTGTTGTGGAATCAGAAGTTTATTATCGTCCAGAAATTTGAGGAGTTTATTACGTATGACGGTTCCTGAAGCTTAACAATATAATAGGGTTTCTTAAAAACCCTAGGCATATTTTAAATTTAATATCGAATTTAGTAATTTTTTATGAGAGCGTAGATTGAACTAAAACGCTTCTAGCTATGAAAATTTTTATTGAAACAAATAAAAAATTTAGTTCCATAGGTCGCCTATAAATTAAGCTGAAAATTTTATTTATTTTGTTACAAGCAGGATATAGCATTTACTGTGTGCAATTGGCAAACATATTTAAATGCGTTTGCCTTTTTTGTAAATAACTTGAGCAAGCAGTTTCCTGCGTTACAGCATTAAATCTACTCAGAAAACCATACGAAACGCATGTATAAACCAAACATAGAAATATGTAGAGCCCTCTATGCACGTACTTTAGAAATCACTTTTATTTACTTTTACAATTCGGCGTTAAGATTACTTTGTTTAGTATTATAGAAATCCTCAATCGTTAAATATTCTATATCAATTATTTATGAAAGGGATATACTTACTTTATTAACCATAGCATTTGCAGTGTGCTTTTGAGGAACTGTGAGATATGGCCAGCTAATGTCGCTCACCAGGAAGCTTGTTTGGATACCAGGAATCTCTGTTAGCAGAGGAGGCGATTTCCCTGCCTCCAGCAACAAGACACTGACACATGGTATTTCAGACAGGCGACTGGCGACCACAGATCCAGCGGAACCGGCACCCACTTTTAAAAACATAACAATAAATCTGTGTAGAACTCATTATATTCAAGCATTTTTTAAATCTATATTCGTAAATTTAATAAAAAGGGAAAATGACTTTATGGTGGTTTCACCAAATACCTGATACTTTCCCTCGGGCTAGAGCAATTGCTTTAGTTTGGCGGTTTAAGTGTTAACGTAGCAGGTTCGATTTCGGTAAGTAAATATTTGTAAAGTTATGTTAAAGTGTTTGGATAATATTACAAATATAGCAAAAAAACATTATTCAATAAAATTAATATTTCCACAGTAGAAAAAACAACAACATTACAGTTATGTAGTGCATTAAATGTTTTCACCAGTTATTCGTTGATGTATAGAATATATTATTTATTATGTGATCTGGTTGAAATTAAATAATATTAAATATCTAAATCATAATTGGATGTCCAGTAGTGTATTGTCAAGTTCGTCAGAACTGCTATTCCTTATTGGAAATGTTTCGACACGACTAGACGTCCCGTTTGGACATCAAGTTTCAGCATTCGACATATCATAGTATATTACATCCATGTACTAGATATCATAGTGCATAACACATATAATATTACATATCATACTAGATATCACAGTAAATAGTACATATTATAGTACAGAGTACACAACATACGTAACAAAGTTCGAATCTGAAAAAGGCCAAGTTTTGAAACTCACTTACTCACCTACTCATCAAAATCTGTAGGATACTTTTGATTGCGCTAATATTTTGATACTCAGCATACTGTTATGATTTACCATACAAACAATAAGAAAAATATTAAAATGTACAATTTTGTACACTTTTATAATGTTTTATTATTTGTTTTCACTAAAGCCACCAATAATATAAAACATTTTTTCCATTGCTATACCCTTGGCAATTTAAAAACGGTATACGGCTTTTGTTGATACGTACTGGGGATGGACAAAAATATGGAACTTTGAGAAAAAATACATTTAACCTTGAAAAATATGGCATAGGACCATTTTTAGCATTATAAACTACTTACAGTCTCCTTGGAAATGGTAAAAAAAATCATGCATAATTTTCAAGGGAATCTTAAAACCATTCTACCTGCAAAACATTGGAAAGTTCCGTTAGTGCTGAGGTGGTAACTGTGGATATCGCGATCAAACGTTTGGCTTCAACAATGACAACAAGAGTTTTTGACCACAAGAGTTTTCAAGAGTTTGACTCCATGATATTGAGATGGGGCGGTTGTGAGGGAGTGGAAGATGTGAAATTTTTTCTTGGTACTCAAAAAACCAGTCACAGATGTGTAAACAGGGACACTTACATCTCGATAAACATCATCATCGTCCCCCGGATAAAACTTTGCGCCATGTGATAAACCTGGTCACTTAAAATCGTCACGAGTAAGTGACGTGACCTTTCCGGGGAATAATGTATATGTTTGACAATAACGATATGGCTGTCCATTAGGGTGGAGCGAAAAAACTTTTTTTTGAAATTCATGTTGCCTGAGTCATTATACGGTGCCAAACTCACTAGAACAAATTGTCACCAAATTTCAGCCCAAAATATTGCTATCTTGAGGTTCCACATCTCAAAAGAATGTTTATATATAGCCTTTTATATAAAAAAATGTCCTTTTATTTAATAAATAATTTCTATTAATTAATGTGTTAATTAAAATGATATTTAACATTAATTGTATGATAATTAATAGTAGTTAATTATGATTTAGTCAATAAATTACTTAATTAAAACTTTACTGTCAGATGTTAGCGCTATAAATTACTTTCGTACTCTACATAAAAAGCAAATTTACTTAATTTTAATAGATGGCAGCACGTGTTCTATTATGATAACTATTTTTACCATGACATAGTTGTCAAGTGGATTCCATTTTCTGGGACAGTTTTACTCACGTTTGCTGATTTAATAAAGCATTTCCTCTGGATCAAAAATTATTTATTGTGAAAGGGGAATAAGAAAGATCCTTCAGTCAAAGATATCATCGAAATTGTTTCTTGGGATATTTCAAGAATTTGGAAGAAAGCCTTCTTGCCAGTGGTATAAATCATCAAGAAATTTTTCGACTTATAAGAAATTACAATGAAAAGTATAAAAATATGAAAAGAATATCAAAATCTCGAAGGGGGGCTAACAAAATTAGGAAATATTTCTTCGGCCAGCCAAATAGTACTTCGTTTGATATTTCTTCATGCAAATGTTTGAATTATGAACAATGCAAGTGTTTTTTAAAGATTCATCGTATGGAGCGAAATTTTTTAACAGGTCAACGGCATGTATGAAAATGGCAATAGGGTCGATTGACATTTCTGTAATCCGAAAATTGAAGCGTATAAGAAAAAAACAACATAAAAGGCAAAAGCATGAGGCCAAAGCAAGAGAATACAAAACTAAAGCTTCTTATAAGTCTATTTCAGATTCAGCAGCGAACGTCATTCTAGGAGCTGATTCAGAATTAGAAGATATCCCTGAAGATGATGACGATTACGTTAGCCTCGAAGCCAAACGTCTGAAAGCAACTGATGATAAAACTCCCTTAACATCCAAGACAAGTTAGATGAAAATATCCTTGCTGCATTTAGCGGTTGCTTGTGATAGGACAGGAATATCAGATAGGTCAGCTGCTGTCATTGCGTCATCTGTGCTTCATGATGTAGGGATTGTATCTAAAGATATTCCGGCTAAAGTTATGGACAGGAATAAGCTGAGGAAGGAACGTCGAAAGTTACGGTCCCAGCTAGATTCTACACAAATACCGCAATTTTTGTATGCCCTCTACTTCGATGGAAGAAATGACAAGACTATTATGTATGAGAAGAAAGGGAATTCTTATACTACAGGACTACAGCTGTAGTAGAGCATATTACGCTATTGTCTGAACCTGGTTCTGTTTATTTAGGACCGAAAGACGTCTGGACCACAAGAGTTTTCCGCAACAATAGGCAAATCTATGAAAACATGCAAAACTCTTGCCGTGGCAAATTTTGTCTCTAATCCAGTTGCTTTTCCCGAAATTGACAAAAAAGAACTCAGTACAGACCAAAAACACCTCTTCGACATTTATAGGCAGTATCATTGGGGGTATGCCTTCCAGAATTAGCAAACTGAAGACCCGGGAAGATGTCTCACTCAAGATGGCTCACTTCAGCCAACAGAATTCTTCGCCTTTACGTATCGACCGCCAAAGCAATAATGATGCTCCATCAGACTTTAAGCTCATGGTATAATATGTTATGAAAGTTTATGTGCCATCCTGGTTTGAAATAAAGAAAATCCCGAATGCCACACATGGAACACGTCACCTTAATGGAATGATAAAAAAAAGTTAATTATTTCCAGAAGACTTTAAGGCAATCGTTCACGAATTTATTCAGAGGAACTGTTATTTTGCTCATTCTGAGAATATTCTGTTAGCGATGCTAAATGAACGAGCACACATTCGAGAACTTGGCTTCAGAAGAATACTGAAATCAAGAAAAACTGACTTATTGGGGAAAATAAGATAATTTAATCTTCCCAATTTGAATTTAAAAGCAAATGACTATTTCGAGATGATTCACTATGACAATCCTTTGGAACCACCAGTTACCACGAACTTCAGCAACGAAGACATAACAAGATTGATCAGAAATGGTTCACAATTTGAACAGAGAAGCCATTCTCAAGCAGTGGCGAGGCATGTGAAACTGGAAACACAAGCATCATTGGCAACATGTGGTGTAGAAGCCGTCGGGGATGGATACTTCGCGGCGGAATAAAGTCACGAAACGAACTTCCGAAATTTGACACCCAGATGAACTTTTTTGGACCTCGTGTGAAATTTAAAAATAATGCGTGTTAATATGTTCATGTCTATTTTTTAATAATTAAAACCGTTTTGTAATCTGAAAATAAAATATGGTAAAAATTAAATTAAAATAAAAAAAAAATGATTTTTTTTATTGTTTGACTTTAATATTATATTTTATATCTCAATGTGGAACCTGAAGATGATGAACGATTCCGATTAAATTTTTTCACAGTGATTTTTTCACCAAATGGCACCATTTGTTGGGTCAGGAAACACTAAAATTTGAATTTTTTTTTTTTTCGCCCTTTTCACTCCACCCTACTGTCCATACCAAGACTGAACCCCCGCCAAGTTCTCCTCTTGATGGCAAACAATCTGGTTTGTACGCCAGCGAGGACAATCTTTTCAGATATAACTTCCAACAAGGACGGAAACAATGTTAAACCTTGACATATCTGACTAAATGACTCCTTTCTAATGCTCTATAGTCCAGGTCGGACGTCTTTACCGCCAATGTCTTCTCATGGTAGCAATCATGGTAGCACAGCATGGTAGCTTATTCAATCTTACTTTATGCAGTCATTATCAAACCATCAAACAATTCCTCTACCTTGATCACAGTAGCACACACCATACGAGCTCCAAAAATTTGGCCAAAATGGAATTCCGTAAATGTGGACATTATTCCCTCACACCTACACAGAAAGCTGTCTTGACGACAAATGATGCTTGCTTGCATCATGTAGACCGGGTTTTATATAGATAGTGGAATTGCAAAATAAAGACGCAAACTCTCCTGACTCAAATATGTAAATTAAGTCAAATATTTTTTAAGGTGTTTCCATATTTTTGGTCCAGTATAGTTACATATTATTTTAGTTTTAAATATAGTTTTTAAGAAGTTTTAATGTTTAAGGATTACGATATTTTTAGTACTTATAGAAATTGTAGAGACTTTTGCCATTGTTGCCAAATAAGTAGTTTGTATAAATTAATAAACGATGTACCTATTTTTCTAAAAAATATCAAACCTATTTTACCAATGATAAAATCGTATTCTAACTTAAAAGTATTCGATGTAGTGGGCGCATTCTTCTGTTGCATCACAGATAGAAGCAGCAGTGGTAAAAAAGGGCTGTTGGCATATGGAGTGGGGTAAGCTCTTTCCGAGGCCAAATCCATCTTGACTTAGACAATAAAACCTATTAAAAAAATTAACTTATTTGGTTATTTACAAATATTTTTAAAACTTGAAATAATGTTTTTTATATTCAAATCGAATTTAATTTTGAGCATTGATAATTTTAAATTCTGCTTTTAACAACACTAGCAAGAAAGTTAACAAAATGAAAACAATTATTATACAATATTAGAAACAATCATATATTACTTTAATAAGTTATTATATAAAGTGTCCTAAAAATGTATTTACATTAGAAAAATATTAAATACGGACACGGATATAAATTAAATTTTTTTTATGTAATAAAAGAAGGATGGACGCTTTGGTGGGGGGGGGGGGGGGAGGGGGCAAGTAGAAACCGTTGTCAAAGGACAGAGTAGAAACCGCTGTTCTATTTGACTTTAAATACACTTAAGTAGAAGTACAAACTAAATGTATATATTTTATATATTTATAACTATGGAGAACAAAGGCACAATGTGCTGCCCTAGCATACAAAAACATGCATTTACTTTTATGCGAATTCTGATGGATTATGTGGTATTCCATTTGACCAAGACTTGGGTCAAAATAATAAGATCAAACGTTAAAGTACAATAAAAAACAATAATTTCTAATAAAACAATATTTAATTTAAAATAATAAGTTATATTTTACCTTTTCTTTGAATAGGATGAATTTTATCCGTAATAATTGTTTTAAAAAAAACTTTAATAGTTACTGAAAGTTTGCCATACGCTACAACCCGATTCAAAAGTCAGAATAAACACATTCAGTAATTTGCACATTTTCGTTTAATAGTCATTTCAAAAAGATTAAGTGAATATATGATTGCAATATTCGTTACTTTCACTTTTTTTGGTTTTGTCATTACATTTTTTCAAAACATGGTTCTTGTGAAATACAATTCATTTGATGACGATGTGTTTTGTATATACAAATGCATAACAATGAATGATGAAGCATATTTAAAAAAGATTATCTTTTTTTCTCAAATAAGATGAATTTTAAATTGTTGTAGATTTTTTTTTCGAAAACTGCTTATTTATTTTTAAGACTGTAAAAATATTTCAACGTGGATTTTGTTTCGCAACTACAGTGCGTTGGCTTCGTTAATTTAGTAAAACAAGGTGGCAAATTGTAATGCCAACCAAATTAAACTTTTGAATAACCTCTTTATCATTACATATAAAATGGTTCTATATGTTGTTTGACGACAGTGATATAAAATTTCAAAGTTATGATTGTCTTTGCAATCACCCTGTAATTTCTTTAAGCGAAATCGAATTACCTTTTTGTAATATTACCAAAAACATCAGGTCGGTATTCAGTACATGAGGAAGCGTGGATGAAAAAACAACACTGTAAAAAAAGGTACTTAAAAATGAGTACCTGAACCAACTCGATTTTATTTGAGTACAATTGCATCGTAAATGCGCGATAACGTACTCAAATATAAGAAACCGTACTTTCTCAAACATGAAAAGTGTGATTTAATATTGCTTATCTCAGCTTCTGTTTAAGCCATCTTAACAAAGCAAACTGGTAAACTTAAAATAGTTATTCATAAAATGGTTTTTCACATTATTTGAAGGGGATTGCTTAAACGGAACCTGAGTTATAGCAACAATTATCTTATTTTCTATTTAGCACACATTTTTAATATTTCTTCTGTTTATAACTTCTTCAAGTCACCCTGGTAGTTTAACGAATAAGGCTCTAGGCTAAGATGACTGAGGATCTGGGATCAATTCCCTGTTAGTCTTGGTTGTAATTGTCGATATTTATTGAAATGGATTTATAAAAGCAGCCTATGTAGGCTAGCATCTCCTTTTTTCATGTAGGCTAGCATCTCCTTTTTTCATGTAGGCTAGCAACTGCTCTTTTTATTCATTTTTAGTCATTGTACTCATTTTTGAGTACGTGTTGCTCAAAATTAAAATTTATGTATTCGGAGCCATGATTAAGCATCGAATGTGCTTAAAAATGAGTAAATTTTTACTTATTTTTGAGTACCTATTTTTAACAGTGAAACTTGTCATAAATTCGCATATCAAGGAAAACGGCAAAGACGTTTTGTCTTTTCCCTTATGTATGCATTTCAATGGATCTCATGGATTTTTTCAAGTTTGAAAATAAAAGGGATATTTTTGGAAATATTATTTGGTTTTTGGAAAAAAAGAATAGAGATAATCTTTTTTTTTTAATATAAAATCAATGCTTATATATTTTTTGACATGATGGGTTTTGCATGCACGCTCTTATGATGTAATAATGGAACAATTTAAATTTTCAAAAAATATATTAACTTTTCTTTCTTTTTAAATAACTCCTATTAATAACAGCAGACACTTGCATCATGTCATCTCTATTGAAATATGTCAGTTATGTAACCGTTAAAATTTATACTATCATTCCTCTCTTATCCCAAGATTCGTATCACATAATTTAAATTTCAGAAAATTATGAAATGCATTGATATAGTTAAGAAATGCCTTATAATACCATGAGTGTAATTTTATTTTAATAGCTATTTTATTTATTAAAATAAAAATACACTCAAATCGAATGAAATCGCTATTTATTACGATGATGATATTGTATGTTAATATTGAAATATGCATATCATTCTGTGCGAAGAAATAGAACGTAGACCAACAAATATTGAACCATTTTAATAATGTGGGTAGTAGTCATATACCCATATTTGTCTTTATGGGCATTAATTACAAAAAAATATGGGTTAACGACTCAAAATGCAAAAATAAGATTATGAACTATTAAATTTAAAAAGTCGAAACATGTCGGCAATTCTTTCGATCTCGCAATACAGAAATAATAAAATACATTTTATAATACTTACCATCAAACGGCCTGGAATATCATACTAAAAAAGGCTGTATCGGAGACACAGCCTTAGAGGGATACGTGAAACGTTTTTCTCGCCAAGGCGATTAACTTCTAAATATGACATTCTAAAGCTCTTTGTTTATCTTTCTCCGTCAAAGGTAGCGTGAACATCTAGTAAACACTCTTGTATGCCTTCTGTGTACAATGTCGCAGAGCAAGTGCTTTACTGTTGTTGATTGGTTAGAATATACAAGTGTGTAACGAACTCTGATTGGTTGTACGATTTCTCGAAATATTATTAGTGTTTATGTGTTAAATTATCATATGTTTTTTTTGTTTTTATTTATTTATAAACAAAAAAAATACGTTTTAGGTAGTGTATGTTTTAAATTCTCGATGAGGGCAATTTCTCCTATTGCCATATAGCTAGATCCGCCACTGGGTTTGTGTTCTCCAATAACAGAGTCATATGCAAAAGATAAATCGAGTTAATAATCTATAAATAAAAATAATGAGCAGAATTACATTAAATTTCATTGTAAGTATATTGAAGGTCGCAGCTTTTGTAAAATTAAAATATAATTATTTCAAAGTTGTGTAACCATGGAATGTACTGGGAAACTAATTTTGATTGTTTCTTAAGAAAATTAAATTTTTGTAATACCTGATTATAAGAACTTTAGATCTAAATGCAGTTGTTTTTCCAAAGTCCAATCCCAAATTTTACAATTTATTTGTTACTTTACAGTTTATTTGCATAATACGTTAAGTGGGCTTAAATAAAATATTATAACAAATTGCAAAGGCGTTATACTTTTATCTGGGATAGACGTACTGTTATATATTTAAAAAAAATCCGATTGTATATTTATTTTTTCCTCAAATACTTCAGTATCGTAAACTGGAGTTACTTGGCCCCAAACCAAAAAAAAAAAAAATGTTTTACATATCTCCTACATGTTGATACTTGTTGGTCTCATCGTTATATTTTGGGGAGATGGTGAGTCACGTCTACATTTTCATGACAGATGACATAAGTGTGATTTAAAACAAGTTTTATGTGTGTCCAAGAAACCCCCTCAAGTGTTCGAGTAACCACTGTTTACGGTATATGAAAATAATATGTGCAACATAAATTACAGTAATACATAACTACAGCTTCCTAAATCAGCATCACTATATTTTAAATATAAAATAATTTCTTATTTGCAGTTATTTTTTTATTGTATCACATTGTTGTCATTGGGTTATCCCTCATAATGTACTTCCACTAGTTTATGTTTCGCGTGTCCTTTACATAGTTTATTATTGATAGTTAAAGTACCTTCCCCCCCCCCAAAGTACTTACAAAATCCATATCACACATACCTTTCTTTCTTATAGAGAGGACTCAACAAAATCTTCTCTTTACAACCGGGTGGAGCTAACGTTTCCGGGGCTAGTGGTAGATCAGCATGTAAATCGTGTAGGTGTGCTGGATACTCCGAATCAACTTCTAGAATGCAGCCAAGTGCACTGTCCCAAGGGGTTTGTAAGACATCCATTGTCGGGTTAATCCAAGTGTAATTAATTAACGGTAAGTATTGAGACATAGCCCAGCCATACAAATTATTGGCATCTAAATATAATAGATAAATGGAAGGTTGATACTTGTCAGAATTTGGCCTATACGGGTTATTTGCCTTTGCATAACGGTTAGAACATTGCGAGATTCCTCCACAGAAACAATTTTCAACAAACAATAACATGTCATAATATGTGAGCAGTTCCAGTCGAATTGATTTCTTCTTCAGCATAGCGTCCCAAGAGAGTCCGGGGGCGGTATAATACCAAACGGGATCCAAGCCATAGGTTTTCATGCAGACATCTCTAAAACTTTCAAAACTATCTGCTAATTGCAAAACATCCGTTTTGACGTACAAATCAGCATACTCGCCCAAAATGCTTAACTCGAATGCATCCCACACTCCTTGAGCATGCTGATAATCTTCCATGGTGATGTGAGATTCGTTCAGGTGATTATAAAATGAATCAAGGGGTGGTAACTGGGTTTCGTTGAATTTGTCTGGATGATTGACGTAGTCATATGGAAATAAACCTTTACGAAGCAGTACATGTTTAAACTGGTCTTCTGAAAGATTTTTGGCTAATTGATCTAGACTACTAGCCATGAATCGAAATCAATCGATAAACCGAAGACTAAGTCCCTTGCCAATTTGCTTCGAGAACGAAATGTATTTTTCGGTGTTTTCTGTGATGACTGTGATGTTGTAATCGTCTCCTCCCAAGCATTTCACGAATAAATGACTGTCATATCCGGATAAGTTATGAAACACCACTGGGATAAAGTCTGGAGTTCTGGCCTTAAAGTTACAGGTATTACAAGCGGTTGCACGAAATTTTTTGATGATCGTGATCCTTAACTGTGTAATTCTTCTGAGTAAATTCCTTCTTGCAGAGGTAACAGCGAGTTGCTCTCCTAAATGCTTGCAGCTCATCTTTGGTTAATGGGTCCATTGGTAAAGGAGTTCTGTACACCTGCTGAATTTCCAGGGCTTCCAGATTCATTAGCTCCATGTAAACTTGTGGTGCATTCAGTCCTCGGTACACGTAAGGGGATTTGAAGAGTCCTGTGCTCGAAACTATGTAGTAACAGAAGCTGGCAGCTTCGTTTTTTTGATATGCTTCCGTGTACGACTTATCAGGGTTCGTCTGACAATAATCTATCGGTCGCGTAAGGCATTCAAAGTCAGCATAAATCACGAATGGGACTTTAATGGTATGTTTGATGTTTTTAAATATCACCCATTTATCTTCCGGCATAATGACTCGAACGGCCTCCTGCTGATTACAACTCAGCTGATGACAGTGAAGAATAGGCTCTGTTGCGAAAAATTGTAAACAGCGGCGGCATATAAACATTTTTCCCTTTCGTTTTGAATGCTGTCTTGAAACGAGACGGGATAGGTCACTTGCTTACACCTCGGTGACATCACCCATGGTCCCTCTTCTGGTCATCTCCAATAGGCCACGCCCCCAATCACACAAGATCCACAGCCGGGATCCTCCTGACACCCGGTGCACCTCAAGCACCTCGGCTTAGCACCCGGTGCACCTCACATGCACCACGGCTTGATACCCGTCAAAGTACACTATTTATGTTTCCAATAAATAAGTGAACGTTTTTATAAAACAATTGTAATTTTACAATATTTTTTCCAATTGTAATTTTACAATATTTTTTCCAATTGTAATTTTACAATATTTATACCAAATTCCCTAAATATATTTTTTATTTTACTTCTATGAAATTATCATAATAATTAATATATTTTATTTGTATAGGAACTTGAATTTCCAAGTAGAAAAGTTCTGGGTGGTTCAAGTATTTTAAACAGGATGCATTACGTGAGAGGGAACAGGAAGAATTACGACGTTTGGGCCAAACAAGGAGCAATAGGATGGAGTTACTCAGATATCAAACCTTACTTCTTAAAAGCTAAAGATAACAGAGAGACAGACTATCTTAAGAACGGTACACATTGCTAATGGTGTGATGCTGATGTAATACACAGCTGATGCTGATGGTGTGATACACTTCATTTGTTCACACTGAACATAAGATCATCATACTTTTTAAAACCAAAACAACAGTTATACGTTACACTACAATTAATTTATTCTAAAATATTAAGTAGTAAATTAAACAAGCATGTACACTATAATTATTGGAAGATAATTGTATGTAAACTTAATTATAACCATGCTGTAAATCTCAAAAATGCATCCGGATGTATGTCAATATAAGAAATGCTCCGTAAGTATAATTTAACCGCTATGAAATAAGTACACATGATAGTTTGTTTAAAAAAATGGAATTTTAATGTGGCCACTTTTTATTATACATGACAATACACTTTAATATTATTAATTATTATGTATTAATAAAATGTAGAAATATACTCCATAATCAAACTGGTGTCTGAGTATAACAGTTGAGCGTGTTCTTGATCATATCGGACGCCTTTTCAGCTACCATGATGGTTGGAATGTTTGTGTTACCTGAAGGAACAATCGGCATGATGGAAGCATCTACAACTCGCAGACCATCGATGCCTTTCACCCTGTAAATTAAAATAGCAAAAAAAACATATTTGAATAAAATTGCTTCAGCACACTTTATTGGTTGTATTTTAAAAATTAGGTGGTGGTATTTCTGAAAATCTACAAAGAGATTGTTAACATTTAAAATTAACAAGCATATTAAAACAAAACTATCTGAAGTGAAACATCTTACAAAAACAAATCAGTATTACACATTTATCAAAATTGTGAAAGTAAAGGTTTTATAAATGATTTTGATCCCAAAAAAATGCGTTGACAAAAATCTGAAAATTAACTAACACCGCTTTTTCCGTTACTACGCAGCTAGAACTTTAATTTTTCCAAGTGGTGTGGCTCCAAGTTTAATAACTTGCTCGATAATGAGTTTAATACTATTCCTCTTAACATTATAGCCAAAGTAAGCTGCAAACTTTAAGATCACTTTTCACGAAATTCTTTTTTTTTACCTATACCATTTGGACAGCCATGTCACCCAAATGTTAGGATGATGTATAATCAAAACATCATAATTTTTTAATGGCTTCTCAGATTAATAGTTATACATTGTCGCCAAAAATTTCCTTATAACCTATTGAACACTAAAAAAACACATAATGAAGGGGAAAATAAAATGTTAAATACATTTAGTATTTGTTTTAAATTATTGTATGATAAAAATTTTGAACTTTTAAAATTGAGAGCACATTATAACACATTAATATGCATTTGTAATATTTAAATAACCTTCTAAAACCTATTTTATTATTAAGAAATTTTTGAGATATTCGATTTATTTTTGATTGGATGCTATAGGACTCGAAATAATTATTGGAATTTAGCGAAAATTATTTTTATATTTCTTATGTTTTATTAGGATTAATTATGTTTAACTATGTTTAACTATGCTTAATTATATTTTATTATGTTATGGTTTATGCTCCTTTCTCTTTTGTTTTATGTTTCACTAAGCTTAAGTTTATTGTATAACAATGCGTTTTAATAAACTATGATCAATTATAAGTATATAAAACAAAACCATTTGACATTCTGAAACCATTATGACGGTATAACAATTTTTCTTTTAATTTAACCTAGATTTATTGATTATAAATACTACTTACTCCAACCTAGGTGATACCACAGTAGTCGGATCATTCGGATAACCCATTTTCGCGGTCCCTACTTGATGGTTGGTGGTAAAAATCATTGACTTTACCAGGCACTCGAAGTATTTATCGTCATTTCCAAAGGAATTTTCACAACCGGGAAATGGTACAGTGAAAAGTTTAGATCCAAACTTTTTCATTTGTTCACTTGTTCCAATCTTCTTACACGTTTTCAACCCTAAATGTAGGCGACAAATAAATGTATGGAAGTTTCATGGTATATGAGTCACTCTCCATAAATCGTAAATTCTAAAAAAGAAACCGTTTTTATGAGTTTTTAGTTAAATTTGTATTATAGTATTTGATACGATCGGTAAATTATTAAACGTAACATTGACGCATTCTATATTTGTTCGTAATATCTACTACCATAATTATGTAAATCCTTTTTACATATGTAAAAGCGGGGTTCCGCATAGTGTTCATTGTTGTTTTATGACAATAGCATGCATAACATAGTACATGCCTCTATAATTTTATAAAGGTCACATGTCATTAACCAGGCTTTAAGTACGAGTTTAGACTGACCAATGGGGTAATTTAGACTTAATTCTGAAACGTAAAGGATTGGCTACTTGTAACAAATCCCAATTGTGAGGGCGAGGTTTCTATACTGGGCTTTTATACATGAAGGATATAGGATAAAGGCGTAATGTAAATTTTTTTTTTAATTTTATTATCGTGTCATTTAGTTGCACCCATATATGTAGTTTAATTTTAGAAATAAGTGTCAAGTTTCTGTAAATAACAGGACAATTTAGCTATACTAAAAACGAAGACGCGTTGCTGGTAATAATAAAAACTTGTTTTCTTAAAGAATCCTTTTAGTTGACAATGCGGCGCGCCTTTCAACAATTTACAAACTCAAAATTTCACACTATTTAATTTTTTTTAACTTGAATCGGATCAAGATCAATATATCCAAATGTAAGTGACGCGGTGTGAGGTTTCATTATCCTTTAGAACTAAATAGTCGCCCTTCAAATGACGGGGGGGGGGGGTCAAATAATTCAATCAAAATTATTTTTAGTTAAGTGAATTGTATATTCACATACTCAATATATATATATATATATATATACAGACTATTCAGTACACCCATATTTAAGGTAAATTTATAAATGTAGCAATTAGTGTTTTAGTTAAAATAATTAAACAAAATATTTATTGTTTATTAATTACAATTATTGCATAAAAATATATTTATTCTTCGACTAAAGTACTTTAAATTTTGACATTGATCTTTTACGGCCCTTATGTATATGAGCACCGTAAGAGAAACGTGTTTAATGGAAACATTTAAGTGGTTTAATCTTTTTCTGGAAACAACTATTTTATATACGTATATAATTATAAAAGACAATAGAGCATTAACTAATTTATTCAAATTAAAGTTTAAACTTGTTTATAACTAATCAGTCTTAGTAAAATTTACGTTTGTAATGCAAAATATATTTAAATATGTTTTTATGCGTATGAACAATCCGTGATGTATTGCGTATAAATTAAATATATTCTTTTAATAGCGAACATATAACTAAACTTGCCTTCAACAATAGGTCGAAAGTCCTCTGGATTCTCAAAGTAATTAGGGTCGATGAGGGGTGGGTCGTAGGGATTGGCTGACTGTAGTCTGACTGTACCACGACTCTTAGGCTGCAACAACTGAGAGAAGCATGCGAATAGCGCTGATTTTTCATAAGGGCCAAAGTATTTCTTGATCACCTGAAAAATGAGACATGGTAACTCAAAATTTAACTAGTGCTTATTCTTTAAAGAAGACACACCGTGACTTGGGGTTAACTAGACCCTGGAGAGTTACTTGAACCCAAAACAAAAATGTTTTGAATCACTCATTGCTATACTGTTATGAGCTATAAACGTGATTCTCCTCAAGGACTGATTTACGGCAGGGCATTAGGGGCACATGCCCAGGGCCCCCATTTTTAAGGGGCCCCCAAAAATGCTTATAAGGCTAAAAGAAATATGAAGAAGTTAAAAATAAATGTACTAAACTAATGAATTTTTTTTAATGAACACTTTGTATTTTATTTTGTGCAAAACATTTACTATTTCTTTCATGTTTAATGCGCGTTTTTGATGCGTGCCATATTTCACATTTCATTCTAGTATGTTTTATTTTAAAGTACGCCGGGGGCCCCCAAATGTTATTTTACCCTGGGTCCTAAACTAGTAAGTCAGTCCCTGATTATCCTTCTCTCCAACAATCACGTCTGTTTTTTAGACATTTCCTTGACATCAGACCCAAGAGACAGGGAGATAGAGAGAAGAGTGAGAGAGAAATAGGAGAGAGAGAAGAGAAGCAGAGAAAGGTAGAAAAATGAGAGATCATCAGAGAGAGAAATAGGAGAGAGAGAAAAGAAGCAGAAAAATGTAGAGAAATGAGAGATGATGAGAGAGAGTTAGAGTGATTTAAAACATTTCTTTTTGTTTTGGGTTCAAGTAATCACCCCTCATAGTTCAAGTAATCCCAAATTAGTTAAAATAATTTAGCAATAAGGGTATTATTAATGTAGATTACAATGCCATGTCTAATTTCCAAATGGGTATTACATAACATAAACATCTTTATTTTGAACGTTTGATAATTTATCGTCACAGTTAATGTGCTTACAATGTTTACGCATTTTGTGAAATGTTAGCTGTGGGTTTGGTATATGCTGTAATACAATTGCCTACAATATTTCCAATATTCAAGTATTTAATGCACAGGGTGATATATTTGATATGGTACAACTAAGAAAACAGTACACTGTTAAACTGTAGCTTAGGAATCGTATTGAGTGAAACACGTCGTATGGGATTAAAAAAATATCATGTATTACTATAATATAGGTATACAATGTATTTTATTGGCCCGTCCTGTCCCTAAAGATATTCGGGCTACCTGTTGTGACTTCAAAGTAATTTTCTCTATATACATTTTGTACTCGAAAATATCCAGCACTTAGTGAGTGTGAGCAACGCGCTCAACATATTTGTAACGTAAGATATTTTAAGAATATAATTTTACAACAATGCTGGGTGGTTGCCACATGTTATAATATATGTATACAAAATTAAAATATAATATTTAAATTGCATGTCATAATCAATGCAACAAAAAAGGATTGACTCCACGCCAAAGTCGCAACCTTGCTCTCCGTCTAGAAGTTGCTGTTTTTTCCTTGGTATTACATATAGTATGTGATTTAAACAACACTAAGTTGAAATGGAAGTTTGTGATTTTGTAATTAAAATTAAAGGAATAGTTACGTGTAGTGTACATTTTAATTAAAAGAAAATCTATTGGAATCTGAGTTGCGCTCATGTCAAACTAAACATGTCAAAATATATAAAAAAAAATTAGAAAAAATAAATTTTATAAAAAAATAATAATGTATTCTATTAGTTCTTACAACAAAAAATATATCTATATTCCAAAATTATCCCTTTTATTTTAAACTTATAAAACTGATTAATCATGCAAATGCATACGTCTGAAAAATGTTTTTGCTGTTTTCAATAATTTGCAATATGACTGACAGGTTTTTTTTTTATTTGCAAGGGTCTTTCCCCACCTAAACTTTAGGTTAACTTGAAATAAATTACTTCAGGTTTAATTCCAAAATTTTCATTCGCAACTTGATGATAGGTCAATCCAGTGTAAAGTTGATAATCAGGAAAATCCAATTGTAGGTTTGAAGGCTCTGGTAAAAATGCTAGAATATCCGTCTCCGAGTATACTAAGGGACCTATACATTAAAAAAAATTCTCAAATTTATTTGATTGAAAAATTAAATCTTAAAAACTTTTAATCTGTATCATTGCAAATTTTGTTTTTCTAAAGCAAGAAAATAGCGATCAAGTATCAGTGAGTAACATTCATACCTCTTCTGTTCTTAATGTCATCTTCAATATTTGTAACGTTTTGCAATCTCTGTTCTATACTGGGAATTTTAGAATCTAGTTCAAAATATAGATAAGTACCACAGTGATCCTGTAAATTGTTTCCTACGGGTAAATCTGCGACAACAGGGATCTAGAACAAATTAAATAAGCATATCAAATACTGAATAGTCGAAAATATATGTAGAAGGAGATCCTTTAAAAAAAATTCTGTATTACAATACAATAAAAACGTAATACAAAAAAAATCTAAAATGTCAAGAAAATAATAGTTGAACAATTTAAAAAAATGTATCAATGTTGTCAGTTAGAATATAAAGTTTACATGGAATTTTAATCGTATAAAACAAAATTATTTCCTATTTCGTAGGCCATGTAATGGACATGATAGAACGGACCGAAAATGTAAAGGATAGAACACATAGATATCTACGGGCCAGAATAATTCATTGTTCTGGAATTCATTGTTCAAAATATACAAAAGTGTGTTTTTTTTATGAATGAAGCTAGAATTTTTAAAAAATTCCAATAAATGGTTAAATGTTGATATGAAGAAGATAATAACACGTTTCTAGCGTTCCACAAACTCAGTAAATGCTAAATTACTTAAAAAATTGACACTTTGATATAAATAATTTATTTTTTATTATTGTTATTAAAAACTGAAAGAGATTTTTCTCAATTATTAGTTGATACTTCAGTATTTAGATGGATTATTTCTTCTTTTTTCGTTATTTCAATTAAAAAATACTTACTTTAAATTTTAAAATATACGTAATATAATAACATTGCCACTGATATAAAAATAGTTAATAAATAACTAAAATAGTTAAAAATTAGTTAAATATCTTTTAGACTACACTTCGATGATTTGTTGGGGTGTTTGAAATGAATGATATAATCATAAATCTTTATTCAAAATGCAGACAGTAGAATTGTAGACAGTAGCCTATAATAATAATATGAGTTTAATAATATGGCTTGCGTGTTATGTATGTGCGAATTCTTTCAACATTTTGTTAAGCCATTTTAGAGTTTATCAGTTACAAAAAAAGATAAGCTGCAGAGACCCGAGCCCCAAATCCTAATTTGCTTATTAATGAATTCAGAAATACCATTTTTTTTTATATTACTAGAACATCTTTTTCTAAACAGTAATCAAAAACCAAAATATATTTTTGTTATTTTTTTGTATTTTTTAAGCTTAAAAAGACTTTTGTTAAAAACACTACTCCTCTTTTAATTTTTAATGTTTAAAATTTTTTTTAATTAATTAAATAACGTCAAAGTACGTACTATAAACGTATGAACACACTTTTGCAGATTTGGGTTTTAATTGTCTTCAAAAACTTATTTTAAGTTCAAAACCCCAAAAATATTATTTTTTTTTAAGTTTAATAATTTGTAAAAAAAACAATTTATAACTTTATTTAAAAAAGATATATATACGTTTATAAAACAAATATTAGAGCTTTAAAAACTATTAACAGTTTAGTTTTAAGTTAATTATTAACAAAACCTTGGCTTTTTAAACGTGACCAAAATTTAAAAAAAAATATTTTGAGTAAATGACAATTCTTGCAGACGAAAAGTATGTAGAAAGATGATAAATGGTATATACATATCTAAAACAACATGTGTTTTGTTTCTTTTACTGTTTTGAAATTTTGTACACACCTTCTTTAGTACGTTTAGCATCGTTTTATGAAGAAAAACAGTTTATAAGTTTATAAGTTTAAACTCAAAGGTGGGAGAACGTTGCAGACCGGCCCACTTTGGCATGACTCACTGTGCTAAGAGGCCCCTTTTGGGTTGGAATGTGGCATCTTCCACTTGAGAAGTTTCAGTTTCTATGAGAGAGCACTAGACCGCCATAGAGAATAATTTGAAAAAAATTCAGCTCCTCCACACAAGCATTGTTTGAGAATGCAAATAAAACGAGTTAAGTTTTCAAAGATGTCTCTTCTCCTTGAGTCTTCAGAACAACAGAAAATGCTTCGAACCTGGTAGGTTTGGAATTGCATTTACGAAACCGACCAGAATTAAACCACTGGCTAAATGAATATACATAAAATTCATTAGCAAATTCCGTCTTTCGGAAGACAATGAGGTTAGTTTATAAGAATTTTTTTATATGTTTTGATTCGTGTTTCTAATATTTGATTAAACATATTATTTTAAAAAGATCAATTGTATGAGATGCGTGTTTCTAAAAGTTAACTGAAAGTTACGCACGTGAATAAAACTAATTTTTTAAATACATGCGCAGTATTTTAAGGTATAACAATCTCTAAGTATGTCTTACTTTAAACTTGTCCAGGTGGTCTTTGGGTCCTATTCCAGAGAGCATGAGAAGTTGAGCAGAGTTCACGGCGCCAGCCGACATTATGACTTCTCGTTTGGCTTTAATATCGTATGTTATATTGTTATGCCTAAATTGGACTCCTACAGCTCGACGTCCTTTAAATAAGACCTGCATTTCATAACGAAGGTTATTAAATTCGGTGTCCAGTGAAATCTTTTCTCACACTTTTAACTTTTAAATGTCAACAGTTATAGTCTTAAAAATAGTGTCTAAATATGGGAACGTAACAATGTTGTCTAAACGGTGAGAACACTTTCAGTGCTTCATAGCGGTGAAGTCAGGAGCTAGCGTATCCACCATTTCTAAAACTGTGCACCATACATTAGAACAGTCAAATACAATTACTGAAGTGTCTATTCCCCGGATTATCTGTATGCTTACGTCTATTGAGGGGTTCTCTTCGGAGGCGTCTGTACTATTTGGGATGGGGGGGGGGGGGGGCGTATATAGTTAGGTCATCCCTGGTATTGAAAAGAAAATTAGAACAAAAAAACACTATGCACACATGAATGCTATGAACAGACCACGTACAACGGTCGTTATGTCCCGGGAACACTATTCTATACCGACTGAAAAGGAACCTTCTCCTCTAAGAGCGTTTCGCATTATGTCATTAGAATTTGCTATCAGACGAGCATTGTAAGCGCTCTATTAATAGTATTCATGTGCGCAAAGTTTATTGAAGCTCTGTATTTTTTTAAATTTACTTTGTCCATAATTTTTTAGATTAACACGCCAACTGATGTCTACCGCTAGGGGGCGCTTTAAACACTCACATCGTTTAACACCCTCACCTTTCTATGACTAGATGCCACTTTTACGAACAATGTTCAAAATTTAGGAGGTGGGGGGATGACTAATTACTTTTCTGGATTGGACATCTGATATAATGTAGCAAAATATGATTAATTAAGTGACTTTAAATTGACTTTTACGTAAAAGATTAAAAATCTTTAAATATTTGTCAATCATTTCAGACAAATATTCTAAATTGTTGTTATGATGTTTCATATTTTTATACCAAATATTTTCTAGCTTGAATTATTTTCCAAATATTTAAACCAAATAAATAAATTATTAAATATTTAAATGTTAACAACAAATATTTCTAGCTCTCTATCAGAACCATCTGATGGCACTGTGGAATAAATTTTGACCATTGTCATACGTGGTATTTTTAGTTCTAAATAAAACTAATAATTACTAGTCAATAAGATGACAAGTGGTACCTTCCATTTTAATAACCTTTTAATTAAATTCCCCCAATTTGGAATACATTTGACACTGTAGCTTGGTTATTTACCAATGAAAACAAAATCTTGGCATTGAAATCAGTCAAATTTATCGCCGACGCTAATTTGTTAATATATATTATATTACCTTCTGAACAAATGCTTTAGTGACTATGTCCAGATTTGTCCTGTTTTCTGCTGGTACTAGATAGGCCTTGGCCGTACTACAACGCTGACCTTTTCTCATATTGACTTGTGTATCGTAAAATCCTGAAAAATAAAACATATACAATGTAACACAATAACTATGTATGTGTGTATTTTGTCAAAAAACATTTTTATATTTATAGTGTATAACATTGTAAAGTTCGTTTCTGAATTGTTATAAAATCTGCTAAAAAAGATGGCGGTTTATCGTAATTATCGCAGTGACTAAAACACTTTGGCTAACCCTAGACATGTAGTATGTTATCGAAAAACCAATATTTAGCATACAGTATGTGCCAAAATACAAACACCACAGTTGGTGATTTTAACCAAGTGACATCTATTTGATTTCTGCATTTTGTATTTTACTTTAAAAGTATGATATAATTTGCGTAAAAATGTGATATAATTTTAATAGTATTATATAATTTGTGTAAAAGTTTGATATAAGTTCTGTAAAAATAGCTAAAAAACAAATTTGTTTATTTACATAATTGTTATTTAATTAAATTTTTTCCCTTTAGTGTCAAAAGTTTATGAAATGTTTATAGTAATATTAGAAAGATGCATTTCTTTAATTTTGCAAATATAAAATATTTATTTTCAAATGGAAATATTTCGGATCACCATAGATTTAAGACTATACTTTTCTTTCTCTTCATATTTGACCCTTTTTTTTAAAGACATATTTTTGATGAAATTCCTTGACTGAAAATTGTTTAGTTTCTGTTGTTCCTTGGTAGTGCTTATTCACAGTTGCTAAAGTATATTATTCAAATTCAAATTAAAACATTAAAAAATAGCTCAGATAAATTCTACAGTAATATTAAATATATAATTGCAATAGAATAATACATTTAAGGCTAGCCACGCATTAGCGACAATTGCAATGTTTAAGCACAATGCACTGCAACGTTTAATAAACTTAGCAACTAAGGACTCACACACCAAAATGCTTTGAATTATTTAATTGCATCCATCTGAATGATGAAGTGCTTCAGATTTCAAAATCGCCAAATTGAAGGTGGAAAATCGTCGAACTCGTTAGGTTCAAGCTCAGATAATATTTAAAATTGAACATTTAAGTGGGCGCTTACGAGATTGACCCACTGGGACGACACAGGACTGATCACATGAGATTGTAAACATGAATGATAGGGTGTTGCCACCAATAAGTTACAAGTTTATATGCATGGGTTGTTCTATTACAAACAAGCAGGGGTGATGGGAAAATGACATTATTGAAATATATAGGTTCAAGTAAACTTTAAAACTTTAGGTTCAAGCTAAGATAATATTTAAAATGGAACATTTAAGTGGGCGCTTACGAGATTGACCCACTGGGACGACACAGGACTGATCACATGAGATTGTAAACATGAATGATAGGGTGTTGCCACCACTAAGTTACAAGTTTATATGCATGGGTTGTTCTATTACAAACAAGCAGGGGTGATGGGAAAATGACATTATTGAAATATATAGGTTCAAGTAAACTTTAAAACTTTAGGTTCAAGCTAAGATAATATTTAAAATGGAACATTTAAGTGGGCGCTTACGAGATTGACCCACTGGGACGACACAGGACTGATCACATGAGATTGTAAACATGAATGATAGGGTGTTGCCACCACTAAGTTACAAGTTTATATGCATGGGTTGTTCTATTACAAACAAGCAGGGGTGATGGGAAAATGGGCATTGATATCATACAAGTTGTTTCATTTTGGTGTGTTAGTACATCCTGAGTTTTGTAACCCCTATCATCCTAAAAAGTAAACTTGCCTGTTTGGTTGCGTCCATTAACATCCACTACATTATATCCCAACTGAACCGCTGCCTCTAACACAGGTTTCTTTAGTTCTGTTTGGAATCGCATCTTCTCTACATTTAGTGGACCATCAACTACATGGTAACCTGAAAATAAGGTTTTTGTTGAATTGATTGACACCAAGCAAAATTCATATATTTACATACAAACACTTCAGTTTCACGCAATACAATAAATGCAGAATAAAAAAATAGCTTTTAAAATGTGTTTTAAACAAATGTGTTCAGCAAATTGCATTCAATTTGCATGAACTTCTAAATAAGAGAGTTGTTATATTTTAAAATTTCTATTTCTTACCATCAGCTAGATATTCTGGTGACGTGTTATTTTCTGCTTTTAAGAAGTAAGGCTTGACATCGGAGAAACTCCATCCCACAGCTCCTTGTTTGGCCCAGTTGTCATAATTATACTTGTTTCCTCTTACATATAACATACCGTTTAAAGTACTTGTACCCCCAAGAACCTTACCACTCGGCCAAAACACTTTCTAAAAGTAATAACACATATTATCTATCTTATAACAAAACATCGGTTAGTACTAGTTAAAGTATTTCAACTTGTTTGCTAAATAACCACGTCAGGTACGGTTTTAATTAAATTAATGAATTACAATTGTCTAGACTGAAACTAAACTATATAACAGAGTTTCCTAAAACCTCTAGGCATATTTTAAAATTTAATATTGAATCTAGTAATTGTTTATGAGAGCGTAGATTGAACTAAAAAGCTTCTAGCTATGGACATTTTTATTGAAACAAATAAAAAATTTAGTTCCATTGGTCGCCTATAAATTAAGCTGTAGATGTTATTTATTTTGTTACAATCAGGATATAGCATTAACTGTGTGCAATTGGCAAACATATTTAAATGCGTTCGAATTTTTTATAAATAATTTGAGCAAGCAGTTTTCTGCGTTACAGCATTAAATCTTCTTAGAAAACCATAAGAAACGCATGTATAAACCAAACATAGAAATATGTAGAACCCTCTATGCACGTACTTTATAAATCATTTTTATTTACTTTTACAAGTCGGCGTTAAGATTACTTTGTTTGGTATTATAGAAATCCCCAATCATTAAATATTCAATATCAATTATTTATGAAAGGGATATACTTACTTTATTAACCATAGCATTTGCAGTGTGCTTTTGAGGAACTGTGAGATATGGCCAGCTAATGTCGCTCACCAAGAAACTTCTTTGAATACCAGGAATCTCTGTTAGCAGAGGGGGCGATTTACCTGCCTCCAGCAACAAGACACTGACACATGGTATTTCAGACAGGCGACTGGCGACCACAGATCCAGCGGAACCGGCACCCACTTTTAAAAACATAACAATAAATCTGTGTAGAACTCATTATATTAAAGCATTTTTTAAATCTATATTCGTAAATTTAATAAAAAGGGAAAATGACTTTATGGTGGTTTCACCAAATACCTGATACTTTCCCTCGGGCTAGAGCAATTGCTTTAGTTTGGCGGTTTAAGTGTTAACGTAGCAGGTTCGATTCCAGTAAGTAAATATTTATAAAGTTATGTGAAAGTTTTGGGATAATAGTACAAATATCGCAAAAAAACATTATTCAATGAAATTAAGATTTCAACAATAGAAAAAACACCAACATTATAGTTATCTAGTGCATTAAATGTTTTCACCAGTTATTCGTTCATTTATAGAATATATTATTTATTATGTGATCTGGTTGAAATTAAATAACATTAAAAATTTAAATCATAATTGGATGTCTAGTAGTGTATCGTCAAGTTCGTCAGAACTGACAAAATATGGAAAATATGGAATGGAACTTTCAGAAAAAATACATTTAACCTTGACCAATAGGACCATTTTTAGCATTTTAAACTGCTTACAGTCTTCTTGGAAATGATAAAAAAAAGCCATGCATAATTTTCAAGGGAATCATAAAACCATTCTATCTGCAAAACATCGGAAATTTCCGTTAGTGATGAGGTGGTTTGGTGGATATCACGGTCAAACATTTGGCTTCAACAATGACAACAAGAATTTTTGACCACAAGAATTTTCAAGAGTTTGACTCTATGATATTGAGATGGGGCGATGGTGAGGGCGTGGAAGATGTGAAACTTTTTCTTGGTACTCAAAAAACCAGTCACAGATGTGTAAACAGGGACACTTACATCTCGATAAACATCATAATCGTCCCCCGGAAAAACTTTGCGCCATGTGATAAACCTGGTCACCCCCGCCAAGTTTTATTCTTGATGGCAAACAATCTGGTTTGTACGCCAGCGAGGACATTCTTTTCAGATATAATTTCAAACAGAAGACGGAAACAATGTTAAACCTTTACATATCTGACTAAATGACTTTTTTCTAATGCTCTATAGTCCAGGTCGGACGTCTTTACCGCCAATGTCTTCTCATGGCAGCAATCATGGTAGCACAGCATGGTAGTTTATTCAATCTTACTTCATGCAGTCATTATCTTGGACATTATTCTTAGCGATCCATCAAACAATTCCCCTACCTTGATCACAGTAGCACCCACCATACGAGCTTAAAAAATTTGTCCAAAATGAAATTCCGTAAATGTGGACATTATTCCCTCACACCTACACAGAACGCTGTCTTGACAACAAATGCTGCTTGCAACATGTAGACCGGGTTTTATATAGAGAGTTGAATTGCAAAATAAGGACACAAACTCTCCTGACTCAAATATGTAAATTAAGTCAATTATTTTTTCAGGTGTTTCCCTATTTTTGGTCCTGTATAGTTACATATTTTTTTTAGCTTTAAATATAGTTTTTAAGGAGTTTTAGTGTTTAAGGATTACGATATTTTTAGTACTTATAGAAATTGTAGAGACTTTTGCCATTGTTGCCAAATAAGTAGTTTGTTTAAATTAATAAACGATGTATCTATTTTTCAAAAAATATAAAACCTAATTTACCAATGATAAAATCGTATTCTAACTTAAAAGTATTCGATGTTGTGGGCGCATTCTTCTGTTGCATCACAGATAGAAGCAGCAGTGGTAAAAAAGGGCTGTTGGCATATGGAGTGGGGTAAGCTCTTTCCGATTCCAAATCCATCTTGACTTATACAATGAAACCTATTAATAAAAATTAACTTATTTGCTTATTTAAAAATATTTTTAAAAACTTGAAATAATGTTTTTTATATTCAAATAGTATTTGGATTTTGAGCATTGATAATTTTAAATTCTGCTTTTAACAACCCTAGTAAGGAAGTTAACAAAGTGAAAACAATTATTATACAATATTACAAACAATCATATATTACTTTAAAAAGTTATTATAAAAAGTGCCCTAAACGTGTATTTACATTTATTACACGGACACGGAAATAAATTTGCATTTTTTATGTAATAAAAGAAGGATGGACGCTTTTGTGGGGGAGGGGGAAACTAGTTGAAACCGTTGTCAAAGGACAGAGTAGAAACCGCTGTTCTATTTGACTTTAAATACACTTAAGTAGAAGTACAAACTAAATTTATGTATTTCCGATATTTATAATCATAGAGAACAAGGGCACTATGTGTTGCCCTAGCATACAAAAACATGCATCCACTTTTATGCGAATTCTGATGGATTATGTGGTATTTCATTAATTACCAAGACTTCGGTCAAAATAATCAGATCAAATGTTAAAATACAATAAAAAACAATAATTTCTAATAAAACAATATTTAATTTCAAATACTAGGTTATATTTTACCTCTTCTTTGAAAAAGATGAAATTTTTCGGAAATTAATTTTAAAAAAACTTTAATAGTTACTGAAAGTTTGCCATACGCTACTGCTCGATTCAAAAGTCAGAATAAACACATTCAGTAATATGCAATTTCATTTGCATTTAATAGTCATTTCAATAAGATTAAGTTAATATATGATTGTAATATTCGTTACTTTCACTTTTTTTTGTTTTGTCATTACATTTCTTAGCACATGGTTCTTGTGAAATACAATTCATTTGATGACTATGTGTTTTGTACCTACAAATGCATAAGAATGAATGATGAAGCATATTTAAAAAAAAATTAACTTTCTTGTTCTCAAAAGAGAAATTTTTTAAATTGTTAAATTTTTTTTTCGAAAACTGCTTATTTATTTGTAAGACTGTAAAACAATTTCAACGTGGATTTTATTTCGCAACTACAGTGCGTTGGCTTCGTCAATTTAGTAAAACAAGGTGGCAAATTGAAATGCCAACCAAATTAAACTTTTGAATATTCTCTTCATAATTACATATAGAATGTCTCCCTATGTCTTTTGATTGCAGAGATATAGAATTTCAAAGTTATGATATTCTTTGCAATCATCCTGTATTTTCTTTAAACGAAAACGAATTACCTTTTTGTAATATTACCACAAACATCACCTCGGTATTCAGTACATGAGGAAGCGTGCATGAAAAACAACACTGTAAAAAAGGTACTTATAAATGAGTACCTGAACCAACTCGATTTTCTTTGAGTACAATTGCATCGTAAATGCGCGATAACGTGCTCAAATATAAGAAACCGTACTTTCTCAAACATGCAAAGTGTGATTTAATATTGCTAATATCAGGTTCAGTTAAAGCCATCTTAATTTAGCGATCTGCCAAACTTAAAATAGTTGTTAATAAAATGGTTTTTCGCATTATTTGAAGTGGATTGCTTAAATGGAAACTGAGTTATTTCAACAATTATTTTATTTCCTAATCATTTGGCACACATTTTTAATATTTCTTCTGTTTATAACTTCTTCAAGTCACCCTGGTAGTTTAACGAATAAGGCTCTAGGATAAGATGCCTGAGGATCTGGGATCGATTCCCTGTTAGTCTTAGTTGTAATTGTCGATATTTATTGAAATGGATTTATAAAAGCAGCCTATGTAGGCTAGCATTTCCTTTTTTCATGTAGGCTAGCAACTGCTCTTTTTATTCATTTTTAGTCATTGTACTAATTTTTGAGTACGTCTTTTTCAAAATTAAAATTTATGTATTCGGAGCCATGATTAAACTTTGAATGTGCTTAAAAATGAGTAAATGTTTACTCATTTTTGATTACCTATTTTTAACAGTGAAACATGTCATAAATTCGCAAATCAAGGAAAACGGCAAAGATGTTTTGTAGATGTATGCATTTCAATGGATCTCATGGATTTTTTCAAGTTTTAAAATGAAAGGGATATTTTTAGAAATATTATTTTTTTGTTGCAAAAAACGGATAGAAATAATCTTTTTTTTTAATATAAAATTCAATGCTTATATTTCTATTTTGACATGGTGAGTTTTGCATACATACATAACTACAGCTTCCTAAATCAGCATCACTATATTTTAAATATAAAATAATTTCATATTTGCAGTTATTTTTTTATTGTATCACATTGTTGTCATTGGGTTATCCCTCATAATATACTTCCACTAGTTTATGTTTCGCGTGCCCTTTACATAGTTTACCCAATTTTATTATTGATAGTTAAAGTACCTTCTCCCCCAAGTACTTACAAAATCCATATCACACATACCTTTCTTTCTTATAGAGAGGACTCAACAAAATCTTCTCTTTACAACCAGGTGGAGCTAAGGTTTCCGGGGCTAGTGGTAGATCAGCATGTAAATCGTGTAGGTGGCTGGATACTCCGAATCAACTTCTAGAATGCAGCCAAGTGCACTGTCCCAAGGGGTTTGTAAGACATCCATTGTCGGGTTAATCCAAGTGTAATTAAATAACGGTAAGTATTGGGACATAGCCCAGCCATACAAATTATTGGCATCTAAATATAATAGATAAATGGAAGGTTGATACTTGTCAGAATTTGGCCTATACGGGTTATTTGCCTTTGCATAACGGTTAGAACATTTCGAGGTTCCTCCACAGAAACAATTTTCAACAAACAATAACATGTCATAATATGTGAGCAGTTCCAGTCGAATTGATTTCTTCTTCAGCATAGCGTCCCAAGAGAGTCCGGGGGCGGTATAATACCAAACGGGATCCAAGCCATAGGTTTTCATGCAGACATCTCTAAAACTTTCAAAAATATCTGCTAATTGCAAAACATCCGTTTTGACATACAAATCAGCATACTCGCCCAAAATGCTTAACTCGACTGCATCCCACACTCCTTGAGCATGCTGATAATCTTCCATGGTGATGTGAGATTCGTTCAGGTGATTATAAAATGCATCACGGGGTGGTAACTGGGTTTCGTTGAATTTGTCTGGATGATTGACGTAGTCATATGGAAATAAACCTTTACGAAGCAGGAGAGAAAAAATGAGAGGAGGGAAAGTGCGCCCGTACATGTTTAAACTGGTCTTCTGAAAGATTTTTGGCTAGTTGATCTAGACTACTAGCCATGAATCGAAATTAATCGATAAACCAAAGACTAAGTCCCTTGCCAATTTGCTTCGAGAACGAAATGTATTTTTCGGTGTTTTCTGGGATGACTGTGATGTTGAAATCGTCTCCTCCCAAGCATTTCACGAATAAATGACTGTCGTATCCTGATAAGTTATGAAACACCACTGGGATTAAGTCTGGAGTTCTGGCTTTAAAGTTACAGGTATTACAAGCGGTTCCACGAAATTTCTTCGTTTGATGATCGTGATCCTTAACTGTGTAATTCTTCTGAGTAAATTCCTTCTTGCACAGGTAACAGCGAGTTGCTCTCCTAAATGCTTGCAGCTCATCTTTGGTTAATGGGTCCATTGGTAAAGGAGTTCTGTACACCTGCTGAATTTCCAGGGCTTCCAGATTCATTAGCTCCATATAAACTTGTGGTGCATTCAGTCCTCGGTACACGTAAGGGGATTTGAAGAGTCCTGTGCTCGAAACTATGTAGTAACAGAAGCTGGCAGTTTCGTGTTTTTGATATGCTTCCGTGTACGACTTATCAGGGTTCGTCTGACAATAATCTATCGGTCGCGTAAGGCATTCAAAATCAGCATAAATCACGAATGGGACTTTAATGGTATGTTTGATGTTTTTAAATACCACCCATTTATCTTCCGGCATAAAGACTCGAACGGCCTCGTGCTGATTACAACTCAGCTGATGACAGTGAAGAATAGGTGCTGTTGCGAAAAATTGTAAACAGCGGCGGCATATAAACATTTTTCCCTTTCGTTTTGAATGCTGTCTTGAAACGAGACGGGATAGGTCACCTGCTTACACCTCGGTGACATCACCCATGGTCCCTCTTCTGGTCATCTCCAATAGGACACGCCCCCAATCACACAAGATCCACAGCCGGGATCCTCCTGACACCCGGTGTACCTCAAGCACCTCGGCTTAGAACCCGGTGCACCTCACATGCACCACGGCTTGATACCCGTCAAATTACACTACTTATGTTTCCAATAAATAAGTGAACGTTTTTATAAAACAATTGTAATTTTACAATATTTTTTCCAATTATAATTTTACAATATTTTTTCCAATTATAATTTTACAATATTTTTTCCAATTATAATTTTACAATATTTATACCAAATTCCCTAAATATATTTTTAATTTTACTTCTATGAAATTATCATAACATTTAATATATTTTATTTGTATAGGAACTAGAATTTAAAAGTGGAAAAGTTCTGGGTGGCTCAAGTATTTTAAACAGGATGCATTACGTGAGAGGGAACAGTAAGAATTAGGACGATTTGGCCAAACAAGGAGCAGTGGGATCGATTCAGTTGTCAAACCTTACTTCTTAAAAGCTGAAGATAACAGAGAGTCATCTAAAGAACGGTACGCATTGCCAATGGTGTGATGCTGATGTTACACACAGCTGATGGAGTGATACACTTCATTTGTTCACACTGAACATAAGATCATCATACTTTTTAACACAAAAAAAACTGTCATATGTTACACTACATTTAATTTATTTTAAAATATTAAGTAGTAAATTATACAAGTATGTACACTATAATTATTGGAAGATAATTGTATGTAAACTTAATAATAACCATGTTGGAAATCTCAAAAATGCATTCGGATGTATGTCAATACAAGAAATGCTCCGTAAGTATAATTTAACCGCTATGAAATAAGTACACATGATAGTTTGTTTAAAAAAATGGAATTTTAATGTGGCCACTTTTTATTATACATTACAATACACTTTAATATTATTAATTATTATGTATTAATAAAATGTAGAAATATACTCCATAATCAAACTGGTGTCTGAGTATAACAGTTGAGCGTGTTCTTGATCATATCGGACGCCTTTTCAGCTACCACGATGGTTGGAATGTTTGTGTTACCTGAAGGAACAATCGGCATGATGGAAGCATCTACAACTCGCAGACCATCGATGCCTTTCACCCTGTAAATTAAAATAACAAAAAAAAAACATATTTGAATAAAATTGCTTCAGCACACTTTATTAGTTGTATTTTAAAAATTAGGTGGTGGTATTTCTGAAAATCTACAAAGAGATTGTTAACATTTAAAATTAACAAGCATATTAAAACAAAACTATCTGAAGTGAAACATCTTACAAAAACAAATCGGCATTAAACATTTATCAAAATTGTGAAAGTAAAGGTTTTATAAATGATTTTGATCCCAAAAAAATGCGTTGACAAAAATCTGAAAATTAACTAACACCGCTTTTTCCATTACTACGCAGCTAGAACTTTAATTTTTCCAAGTGGTGTGGCTCCAAGTTTAATAACTTGCTCTATAATGAGTTTAATACTATTCCTCTTAACATTATAGCCAAAGTAAGCTGCAAACTTTAAGATCACTTTTCACGAAATTCTTTTTTTTTACCTATACCATTTGGACAGCCATGTCACCCAAATGTTAGGATGATGTATAATCAAAACATCATAATTTTTTAATGGCTTCTCAGATTTATAGTTATACATTGTCGCCAAAAATTTCCTTATAACCTATTGAACACTAAAAAAACACATAATGAAGGGGAAAATAAAATGTTAAATACATTTAGTATTTGTTTTAAATTATTGTATGATAAAAATTTTGAACTTTTAAAATTGAGAGCACATTATAACACATTAATATGCATTTGTAATATTTAAATAACCTTCTAAAACCTATTTTATTATTAAGAAATTTTTGAGATATTCGATTTATTTTTGATTGGATGCTATAGGACTCGAAATAATTATTGGAATTTAGCGAAAATTATTTTTATATTTCTTATGTTTTATTAGGATTAATTATGTTTAACTATGTTTAACTATGCTTAATTATATTTTATTATGTTATGGTTTATGCTCCTTTCTCTTTTGTTTTATGTTTCACTAAGCTTAAGTTTATTGTATAAAAATGCGTTTTAATAAACTATGATCAATTATAAGTATATAAAACAAAACCATTTAACATTCTGAAACTATTATGATGGTATAACAATTTTTCTTTTCATTTAACCTAGATTTATAGATTATAAATACTACTTACTCCAACCTAGGTGATACCACAGTAGTCGGATCATTCGGATAACCCATTTTCGCGGTCCCTACTTGATGGTTGGTGGTAAAAATCATTGACTTTGCCAGGCACTCGAAGTATTTATCGTCATTTCCAAAGAAATTTTCACAACCGGGAAATGGTACAGTGAAAAGTTTAGATCCAAACTTTTTCATTTGTTCACTTGTTCCAATCTTCTTACACGTTTTCAACCCTAAATGTAGGAGACAAATAAATGCATGGAAGTTTCATTGTATACGAGTCACTCTCCATAAATCGTAAATTCTGAAAGAGAAACCGTTTTTATGAGTTTTTTGTTTAATTTATATTATAGTATTTGATACGATCGGTAAATTATTAAACGTAACATTGACGCATTCTATATTTGTTCGTAATATCTACTACCATAATTATGTAAATCATTTTTACATATGTAAAAGCGGGGTTCCGCATAGTGTTCATTGTTGTTTAATGACAATGGCATGCATAACATAGTACATGCCTCTATAATTTTATAAAGGTCACATGTCATTAACCAGGCTTTAAGTACGAGTTTAGACTGACCAATGGGGTAATTTAGACTTAATTCTGAAACGTAAAGGATTGGCTACTTGTAACAAATCCCAATTGTGAGGGCGAGGTTTCCATACTGGGCTTTTATACATGAAGGATATAGGATAAAGGCGTAATATCAATTTTTTTTTATTTTATTATCGTGTCATTTAGTTGCACCCATATATGTAGTTTAATTTTAGAAATAAGTGTCAAGTTTCTGTAAATAACAGGACAATTTAGCTATACTAAAAACGAAGACGCGTTGCTGGTAATAATAAAAACTTGTTTTCTTAAAGAATCCTTTTAGTTGAAAATGCGGCGCGCCTTTCAACAATTTACAAACTCAAAATTTCACAATATTTAATTTTTTTTAACTTGAATCGGATCAAGATCCCTATATCCAAATATAAGTGACGTGGTGTGAGGTTTCATTATCCTATAGAATTAAATAGTCGCACTTCAAATGACGGGGAGGGGGGTCAAATAATTCAATCAAAATTATTTTTAGTTAAGTGAATTGTATATTCACATACTCAATATATATATATACATACAGACTATTCAGTAAACCCATATTTAAGGTAAATTTATAAACGTAGCAATTAGTGTTTTAGTTAAAATAATTAAACAAAATATTTACTGTTTATTAATTACAATTCTTGCATAAAAATATATTTATTCTTCGACTAAAGTACTTTAAATTTTGACATTGATCTTTTACGGCCCTTATGTATATGAGCACCGTAAAAGAAACGTGTTTAATGGAAACATTTAAGTGGTTTAAACATTTTCTGGAAACAACTATTTTATATACGTATATAATTATAAAAGACAATAGAGCATTAACTAATTTATTCAAATTAAAGTTTAAACTTGTTTATAACTAATCAGTCTTAGTAAAATTTACGTTTGCAATGCAAAATATATTTAAATATGTTTTTATGCGTATGAACAATTGCGTATAAATTAAATATATTCTTTCAATAGCGAACATATGACTAAACTTACCTTCAACAATAGGTCGAAAGTCCTCTGGATTCTCAAAGTAATTAGGGTCGATGAGGGGTGGGTCGTAGGGATTGGCTGACTGTAGTCTGACTGTACCACGACTCTTAGGCTGCAACAACTGAGAGAAGCATGCGAATAGCGCTGATTTTTCATAAGGGCCAAAGTATTTCTTGATCACCTGAAAAATGAGACATGGTAACTCAAAATTTAACTAGTGCTTATTCTTTAAAGAAGAAACAACGTGACTTGGGGGTTAACTAGACCCTGGAGAGTTACTTGAACCCAAAACAAAAATGTTTTGAATCACTCATTGCTATACTGTTATGAGCTATAAACGTGATTCTCCTCAAGGACTGATTTACGGCAGGGCATTCGGGGCACTTGCCCAGGGCCCCCATTTTTAAGGGGCCCCCAAAAATGCTTATAAGGCTAAAAGAAATATGAAGAAGTTAAAAATAAATGTACTAAACTAATGAATTTTTTTAATGAACACTTTGTAATTTTTTTTGTGCAAAACATTTACTATTACTTTCATGTTTAATGTGCGTTCTTGATGCGTGCCATATTTCACATTTCATTCTAGTATGTTTTATTTTAAAGTACGCCGGGGGCCCCCAAATGTTATTTTACCCTGGGTCCTAAACTTGTAAGTCAGTCCCTGATTCTCCATCTATCCAACAATCACGTCTGTTTTTTAGTCATTTCCTTGACATCAGACCCAAGAGACAGGAAGATAGAGAGAAAAGACTGAGAGAGAAATAGGAGAGAGAGAAAAGAAGCAGAAAAATGTAGAGAAATGAGAGATGATGAGAGAGAGATAGAGTGATTTAAAACATTTCTTTTTGTTTTGGGTTCAAGTAATCACCCCTCATAGTTCAAGTAATCCCAAATTAGTTAAAATAATTTAGCAATAAGGGTATTATTAATGTAGATTACAATGCCATGTCTAATTTCCAAATGGGTATTACATAACATAAACATCTTTATTTTGAACGTTTGATAATTTATCGTCACAGTTAATGTGCTTACAATGTTTACGCATTTTGTGAAATGTTAGCTGTGGGTTTGGTATATGCTGTAATACAATTGCCTACAATATTTCCAATATTCAAGTATTTAATGCACAGGGTGATATATTTGATATGGTACAACTAAGAAAACAGTACACTGTTAAACTGTAGCTTAGGAATCGTATTGAGTGAAACACGTCGTATGGGATTAAAAAAATATCATGTATTACTATAATATAGGTATACAATGTATTTTATTGGCCCGTCCTGTCCCTAAAGATATTCGGGCTACCTGTTGTGACTTCAAAGTAATTTTCTCTATATACATTTTGTACTCGAAAATATCCAGCACTTAGTGAGTGTGAGCAACGCGCTCAACATATTTGTAACGTAAGATATTTTAAGAATATAATTTTACAACAATGCTGGGTGGTTGCCACATGTTATAATATATGTATACAAAATTAAAATATAATATTTAAATTGCATGTCATAATCAATGCAACAAAAAAGGATTGACTCCACGCCAAAGTCGCAACCTTGCTCTCCGTCTAGAAGTTGCTGTTTTTTCCTTGGTATTACATATAGTATGTGATTTAAACAACACTAAGTTGAAATGGAAGTTTGTGATTTTGTAATTAAAATTAAAGGAATAGTTACGTGTAGTGTACATTTTAATTAAAAGAAAATCTATTGGAATCTGAGTTGCGCTCATGTCAAACTAAACATGTCAAAATATATAAAAAAAAATTAGAAAAAATAAATTTTATAAAAAAATAATAATGTATTCTATTAGTTCTTACAACAAAAAATATATCTATATTCCAAAATTATCCCTTTTATTTTAAACTTATAAAACTGATTAATCATGCAAATGCATACGTCTGAAAAATGTTTTTGCTGTTTTCAATAATTTGCAATATGACTGACAGGTTTTTTTTTTATTTGCAAGGGTCTTTCCCCACCTAAACTTTAGGTTAACTTGAAATAAATTACTTCAGGTTTAATTCCAAAATTTTCATTCGCAACTTGATGATAGGTCAATCCAGTGTAAAGTTGATAATCAGGAAAATCCAATTGTAGGTTTGAAGGCTCTGGTAAAAATGCTAGAATATCCGTCTCCGAGTATACTAAGGGACCTATACATTAAAAAAAATTCTCAAATTTATTTGATTGAAAAATTAAATCTTAAAAACTTTTAATCTGTATCATTGCAAATTTTGTTTTTCTAAAGCAAGAAAATAGCGATCAAGTATCAGTGAGTAACATTCATACCTCTTCTGTTCTTAATGTAATCTTCAATATTTGTAACGTTTTGCAATCTCTGTTCTATACTGGGAATTTTAGAATCTAGTTCAAAATATAGATAAGTACCACAGTGATCCTGTAAATTGTTTCCTACGGGTAAATCTGCGACAACAGGGATCTAGAACAAATTAAATAATCAGATCAAATACTGAATAGCCGAAAATATGTGTAGAAGGAGTAATAAATCCTTAAAAACTTAAACAATTTCTGTAGTACAATACAATAAAAACGTGATACAAAAAAAAATCTAAAATGTCAGTAATAGTAGAAAAGGGCACAAGTTGCACAATTTTAAAAATGTATCAATGTTGTCGGTAAGAATATACAGTTTACATGGGATTTTAATCGTATAAAACAAAATTATTTCCTATTTCGTAGGCCAGGCAATGGACATGATAGAACGGACCGAAAATGTAAAGGGGCCAGAATAAATCATTGTTCTGGCATTCATTGTTCAAAACATACAAAAGTGTTCTTTTAATGAATGCAACTAGAATTCTAAAAAAATTTCCAATAAATGATTAAATGTTGTTATGAAGAAGAATACGTTTCTAGCGTTTCACAAACTCAATAAATGCTAAATTGCTTAAATTATTGACACTTTGATATAAATAATTTATTTTTAATTATTGCTATTGAAAACTGAAAGATTTTTCTCAATTATTAGTTGATACTTTAGTATTTAGATAGATTTCTTGTTCTTTTTTTGTTATTTCAATAAAAAAAAATTACTTTAAATTTAAAAAATAAGTAATAGAATAACAGTCGTATAAAAATAGTTAATAAATTACAAATATAGTTAAAAAATAGTTAAATATCTTTTTGACTACACTTCGATGATTTGTTTTGATGTTTGAAAGGAATGATATAATCAAAAATCTTTATTCAAAAAATGCAGACAGTAGAATTGTAGACAGTAGCCTATAATAATAATATGGGTTTAATAATATGGCTTTGGTGTTATGCATGTTAGAATTCTTTCAACATTTTGTTAAGCCGTTTTAGAGCTTATCAGTTACAAAAAAATAAACTGCAGAATTCCATCATCATGATTATTATTATTTAGATTCATTAGTCACACATAAACGTTTGCTGTACAAATGATTGCAGCAGACTGTCAGTAAAACGACTGTTGTACTAATGTAACTCTAGAATTCCATGTTTCAATTAATAACTATTAGTTGAGCTTGTGGAGCTAAAGTATTTGAATATTATACTTACTCATTTAAATTGCTCAAAACAAAATCTTTAACCCCATGAACATAATTTTAAAAAAAAGAATATGTATTGCTTAGATATCTTTGTCTATGAATAACTAGCAGATCTGTATTGAACAAAGATTAGTCACGCATTTGGTGACAGTTGTAACGTTCATTTATTTAAAGAAAAATATTTAGTGTTCAAAGGTATACCAAATTCAACAGTGTGAAGATGCTCCAAAATAAAGCAGTCTCCATATCCCTTACAATAAAAAAACATCTTTATTTTATAGCAAATCAGTTTCAAGAATTTTTATAAAATATGATACGCTTTAATAGTTCACACATTACAATCAAAAACAGTATTACTAATTATTCATTATACATTTGTTCTGATCGACAAATAATTCCTAAATTTTACAGCAATATACAGGTATATTTACAACATTAAAAAATATTAAAAAAAGAACATTTACTATTTAATATTGAAAGTTTAATTTTTAAAAAGTCATATTTAGTATTGATACTAATTTTAAAAAAAATTTACATGTCTCTTACAGCTAAATATATTTTATTGCTCAATAAAATTCTTACGAAGTGCGAATCACTTTACATGCTGTGGCCTAAAACGAATGCTACTTAAATCTAACCTCTTTTCAAATGCCATATCGACATGAAACTTGGTATACTTATTGAATCCAGACGACAGTAAAATGTATAGGAGTACCAATTAGTAATGACTATTTAGAACTAATTAACATAATAAAGACGAATTTATATAAAAAAAATTCATAGGGCCATGTTCCTAATCCGCGCCATTAACATAACTTCTAGCCACGTGCGCTAACAAGTTATCCAATACACCTGCTTTATTTCTACCAAATAGTTGTATGTACTTTGGTGCTACTTTTTACTAAAATAAAAAATTACGTATGCTCCTAAATTAAAAAAAAAAGTGTTTTTTTAAATCTCAGAAATGTGATTTTCTTTATTGAAAATAAAGCAATTCACCGACCAGAATTAAACCACTGGCTAAATGAACATACATAAAAGTCAAATAGCAAATTTCGGCTTTCGGAAGACAATGAGGTTAGTTTATAAGACTTTTTTTAGATGTTTTGATTCGTGTTTCTAATAGTTGATTAAATATATTATTTTAAAAAGATCAATTTTATGAGATGAGTGTTTCCAAAAGTTAACTGAAAGTTACGGATGTGAATAAAACTAATTTTATAAATACATGCGCAGTATCTTAAGGTATAACAATCTCTAAGTATGTCTTACTTTAAACTTTTCCAGGTGGTCTTTAGGTCCTATTCCAGAGAGCATGAGAAGTTGAGCAGAGTTCACGGCGCCAGCCGACATTATGACTTCTCGTTTGGCTTTAATATAGTATGTTATATTGTTATGCCTAAATTGAACTCCTACAGCTCGACGTCCTTCAAATAAGACCTGCATTTCTTAATGAAGGTTATTATATTGGGTATCCACACACAAAAAAAAATTCTCACACTTTTAACTTTTAAATGTCAACAGCTATAGTCTTAAAAATAGTGTCTAAATATGGGAACGTAACAATGCGGTCTAAACAGTAAGAATGAAGTGAGCTAGCGTATCCACCACTTCAAAAACTGTACGCATACATTGGAATAGATAGTTAGTTCATCCCTGGTATTGAAAAGAAAATTAGAACAAAAATCACTATGCACACATGAATGCTATGAACAGATCACGTACAACGGTCGTTTGTTTAACTTATGTCCCGGGAACCCTATTCTATGCTGACCGAAAAGGAACCTTTTCCTCTAAGAGCGTTTCGCATTATGTCATTAGAATTTGCTATCAGACGAGCATTGTAAGCGTTCTATTAATAGTATTCATATGCGTAAAGTTTGTTGAAGCTCTGTAATTTTTTTAATTTACTTTGTTCATATTTTTTTTTAAATAGGCGCGCTAACCAATGTCTGCCGCTAGGGGGCGCCTTAAACACTCACATCGTTTAACACTCTCACCTTTCTATGACTAGATGCCACTTTTACGAACAATGTTCAACAGTTAGGAGGTGGGGGGATGACTAATTACTTTACTGGATTGGACATCTTATATAATTCAGTAAAATATGTTTAATTAAGTGACTTTCAACTAACTGTTACGTAAGAGATTAAAAATCTTTAAATATTTGTCAATCGTTTCAATATTTATCAAAGTACAAATATTCAAAATTATTGTTATGATGTTTCATATTTTTATACCAAATATTTTCTGGCTTGAAATATTTTCCAAATATTTAAACCAAATAAATAAATTATTAAATATATAAATATTAGTACCAAATATTTTCTAGCTCTCTATCGCAACCATCTGATGGCATTGTGAAATAAGTTTTGACAATTGTCATACGTGGTATTTTTATTTCTAAATCAAACTAATAAATACTAGTCAATAAGAGGTTACTTCCATTTTTATAGCCTTTTAATTAAATTCTCCCAATTTGGAATAAATTTGACACTGGAACTTGGTTATTTACCCATGAAAACAAAATCTTGGCATTGAAATCAGTCAAATTTAACGCCGACGTTAATTTGTTATTATATATTATATTACCTTCTGAACAAATGCTTTAGTGACTATATCGAGATTTGTCCTGTTTTCTGCTGGTACTAGGTATGCCTTGGCCGTACTACAACGCTGACCTTTTCTCATATTGACTTGTGTATCGTAAAATCCTGAAAAATAAAACATATACAATGTAACATAATAATTATGTATGTGTGTATTTTGTCCAAAAACATTTTTATATTTATAGTGTATAACATTGTAAAGTTAGTTTCTGAATTGTTGTTAAATCTGCTAAAAAAGATGGCGGTTTATCGTAATTATCGCAGTGACTAAAACACTTTGGCTAACCCTAAACATGTAGTATGTTATCGAAAAACCAATATTTTGCATACAGTATGTGCCAAAATACAAACACCACAGTTGGTGATTTTAACCAAGTTGACATCTATTTGATTTCTGCATTTTGTATTTTACTTTAAAAGTATGATATAATTTGCGTAAAAATGTAATATAATTTTAATAGTATTATATAATTTGTGTAAAAGTTTGATATAAGTTCTGTAAAAATAGCTAAAAAACAAATTTGTTTATTTACTTAAAGTGTTATTTAATTAAATTTTTTCCCTTTAGTGTCAAAAGTTTATGAAATGTTTATAGTAATATTAGAAAGATGCAATTCTTTAATTTTGTAAATATAAAATATTTATTTTCAAATGGAAATATTTCGGATCACCATAGATTTCAGGCTATACTTTTCTTTCACTTCATATTTGACCCTTTTTTTAAAAGAGATATTTTTGATGAAATTCCTTGACTGAAAATTGTTTAGTTTCTGTTGTTCCTTGGCAGTGCTTATTCACAGTTGCTGAAGTATATTATTCAAATTCAAATTAAAACGTTAAAAACAAGCTCAGATAAATTCTGCAGTAATATTAAATATATAATTGCAATAGAATAATACATTTAAGGCTAGCCACGCATTAGCAACAATTGCAATGTTTAAACACAATGCACTGCAACGTTTAAGAAACTTAGCAACTAAGGACTCACACACCAAAATGCTTTGAACTATTTAATTGCATCCATCTGAATGATGAAGAGCTTCAGATTTCAAAATCGCCAAATTGAAGGAGGAAAATCGTTGAACTCGTAATACCATAATTCATATATAATCACCAATTTGTCGATTATTTACAAAAGTTTTTGCAAAGAAAGGATATTTTGACCAATTAAAAAGTTGCTAAATGGCGGGTAACAATTTGTGTTTTCCTATTGTGTTTGACTAAACAGTTTAATTGCATGTCCAATAATTGTCAGCGCACGGCTACATTAAAGAGTATCAGTGCGTCTATTTGAAGGAATAAGACAAATTGGGGATTACTGAAAAGATACACAAGTTGTGTGGGTGTTTTAGAAAAGAAAAGAATACAAGAGGGTAGACATGACATTATTGAAATATATTTAAACTTTAGGTTTAAGCTAATATAATATTTAAAATGGAACATTTAAGTGGGCGCTTACGAGATTGACCCACTGGGACGACACAGGACTGATCACATGAAGATTGTAAACATGAATGATAGGGTGTTGCCACCACTAAGTTACAAGTTTATATGCATGGGTTGTTCTATTACAAACAAGCAGGGGTGATGGGAAAATGGGCATTGATATCATACAAGTTGTTTCATTTTGGTGTGTTAGTACATCCTGAGTTTTGTAACCCCTATCATCCAAAAGAGTAAACTAGCCTGTTTGGTTGCGTCCATTAACATCCACTACATTATATCCCAACTGAAGTGCTGCCTCTAACACAGGTTTCTTTAGTTCTGTTTGGAATCGCATATTCTCTACATTTAGTGGACCAACAACTACATGGTAACCTGAAAATAAGGTTTTTGTTGAATTGATTGACACCAAGCAAAATTCATATATTTACATACAAACACTTCAGTTTCACGCAAAAAATAAATGCAGAATAAAAAAATAGCTTTTAAAATGTGTTTTAAACAAATTTGTTCAGCAAATTGCAGTCAACTTGCATGAACTTCTAAATAAGAGAGTTGCTATATTTTAAAATTTAAATTTCTTACCATCGGCTAGATATTCTGGTGACGTGTTATTTTCTGCTTTTAAGAGGTAAGGTGTCACATCGGAGAAACTCCATCCCACAGCTCCTTGTTTGGCCCAGTTGTCATAATTATACATGTTTCCTCTCACATATAACATACCGTTTAAAGTACTTGTACCACCAAGAACCTTACCACTCGGCCAAAACACTTTCTAAAAGTAATAACACATATTGTGTATCTTATAATAAAACATCGGTTAGTGCTAGTGAAAGTATTTCAACTTGTTTGCTAAATAACCACGTCATGTACGGTTTTAATTAAATTAATGAATTACAATTGTCTAGACTGAAGCTAAACTATATTACAGGGTTTCTTAAAAGCCCTAGGTATATTTAAAAATTTAATATCAAATCTAGTAATTGTTTATGAGAGCGTTGATTGAACTAAAAAGCTTCTAGCTATGAACATTTTTATTGAAGCAAATAAAAAATTTAATTCCGAAGGTCGCCTATAAATTAAGCTGAAAATTTTATTTATTTTGTTACAAGCAGGATATGACATTTACTGTGCGCAATCGGCAAACATATTTAAATGTGTTCGCCTTTTGTGTAAATAACTTGAGCAAGCAGTTTTCTGCGTTGCAGCATCAAATCTACTCAGAAAACCATAAGAAACGCATGTATAAACCAAACATAGAAATATGTAGAGCCCTTTTACGTACATAATGCACGTACTTCAGAAATCATTTTTATTTTATTTTAAAAGTCGGCGGTAAGATTACTTTGTTTAGTATTATAGAAATTCCCAATCACTAAATAATCAATATCAATTATATATTAAAGGGATATACTTACTTTATTAACCATAGCATTTGCAGTGTGCTTTTGAGGAACTGTGAGATATGGCCAGCTAATGTCGCTCACCAGGAAGCTTCTTTGAATACCAGGAATCTCTGTTAGCAGAGGGGGCGATTTACCTGCCTCCAGCAACAAGACACTGACACATGGTATTTCAGACAGGCGACTGGCGACCACAGATCCAGCGGAACCGGCACCGACTTTTAAACACATAACAATAAATCTGTGTAGAACTCATAATATTTAAGTATTGTTTTAAATCTATATTCGTAAATTTAATAAAAGGGGGTGACTATGTGGTGATTTCACCAAATATCTGATACTTTTTCTCGGGCTAGAGCAATTCCTTTAGTTTGGCGGTTTATGTGTTAACGTAGCAGGCACAGCGCCCCAGGTTCGATTCCGGTAAGTAAATATTTATAAAGTTATTTTAAAATGTTGGTATAATATTACAAATATCGCCAAAAAAAATTATTCAATATAATTAAGATTTCAACAATAGAAAAAAAAATCATTATAGTTACGTAGTGTATTATGTTTTTACCAGTTATTCGTTAATGTATGGAATATATTATTTCTTATGTGAGCTAGTTTACATTATTTATTAAAAATGTAGATCGTCACTGGATGTCCTGTAGTATATCGTCCAGTTCGCAGAACTGCTATCCGTTATTAGTAATGTTTCGATGCGACGAGACGTCTCTTTCGGACATCCCGCTACGGCGTTCTACATATCATACTATATATCATAGTACTTATCATAGTGCATATCATACTACATATCATAGTACATATCATACTACATATCATACTACATATCATAATACTTACCATCGTACATATGATACAACATATCATAGTACATATTCTACATACCACAGTACATATACTACACATCATAGTGCATATTACATATCATATTAGATATCATAATATATAGTACATATTATAGTACATACTACTATATACATATTATAGTAAGTATAAATAAACACTTTTTTTTGTCTCTAGGCGTTTTCAAATCTAAAAAAATTAAATGTTCTTTCTTTTTTTTTATTACCTACAAATCGAATCTGAAAAAGGCCAAGTTTTGAAACTTACTCACCAACTCATCAAAATATCTAGTGTACTTTTGATTGTCCTAATAATTTGACACTCGGCAAACTGATGATTTACCATACAAACAATAGGAAAAATATTATATTTTTAAATGTAACATAAAAATATTACAAATTTCACTCTTGGCAGCAAACAATCTGGTTTGTACGCCTGCGAGGAAATTCTTTTCAGATATAATTTCCGACAGAAGACGGAAACAATGTTCAACGTTGACATATCTGACTAAATGACCTTTTTCTAATGCTCAATAGTCCAGTTGGAACGTTTGTACTACCACTGTCTTCTCATGGTAGCATTTAGATTAATGATGAATAGTTTTAAATTTGAAGCTCGTCCATGTAAACCAAGCTTAAAGAGTTTCCTTTGCATTTTTTGGCACTGATAGGATTTGTGAGGACGGTATTTAGCTCATAAGTCAGTTTAGCTACTGTAGTTTCTTTATTTTTCATCTTATCTAGACGCAATGCTCGTTTGTCTCAGTCACTCAACGCACATTTCCTAGCTCTGGCGTTTCTCAGATGCAATTTATTCAGTCTTACTTTATGCAGTCATTATCTTGGATATTATTCCTACCGGTCCATCAAACAATTCCGTTACCTTGGTCACAGTAGCACCCACCATACGAGCTCCAAAAATTGGGCCAAAATGGAATTCAGTAAATTTGAGAATTATTCCCTCACACCTACACAGAACGCAGTCTTGACGACAGTAGCACGTTGTGTAACGCTGCCTTGGTCACAGTAGCACCCACCATACGAGCTACAAAAATTTTGCAAAAATGGAATTCCATAAATTTGAGCATTATTCCCTCACACCTACACAGAACGCAGTCTTGACGACAAATGCTGCTTGCAACTTGTAGACCGGGTTTTATATAGATAGTTGAGTTGCAAAAAAAAGACATTATCTCTTATAAACTCTCCTCTAACAAACATGTAATTGAAGTCAAATATTTTTCTAGGTGTTTCCATATTTTTGGCTCTGTAGTTACATATTTTTGTTAATTTTTAATATATATTTTTAAAAGTTTTAGTTATTTATGAATTACTATATTTTTAGTACTATTAAAGACTTTTGGCAGTGTTGCCAAATACGTAGTTTGTATAAATGAAGACACGATGTATCTAGTTTTCTAAAACAATTTCAAAACTAATTTACCAATGATAAAATCGTATTCTAACTTAAAAGTATTCGATGTTGTGGGCGCATTCTTCTGTTGCATCACAGATAAAAGCAGCAGTGGTAAAAAAGGGCTGTTGGCATATGGAGTGGGGTAAGCTCTTTCCGAGGCCAAATCCATCTTGACTAAGACAATAAAACCTATTAATAAAAATTTACTTATTTGGTGATTTAAAAATATTTTTAAAAACTTGAAATAATGTTTTTTATATTCAAATCTTATTTGGATTTTGAGCATTGATAATTTTAAATTCTGCTTTTAACAGCACAGTAGGTTAACGAAGTGAAAAAAATCATTATACAATATTACAAACAATCATATATTACTTTAATAAGTTATTATAAAAAGTCTCCTAAAAGTGTATTTACATTAAAAAAATATTAAACACAGACACATATATAAATTTACATTTTTTTATATAATAAAAGAAGCATGGACGCTTTGGTCTAGGGAGGGGGACGAAGTAGAAACCGTTGTCAAAAGACAGAGTAGAAACCGCTGTTCTATTTGACTTTAAATACACTTAAGTAAAAGTACAAACTAAATTTATGTATTTCCTATATTTATAATCATAGAGAACAAGGGCACGATGTATTGCCCTAGCATACAAAAACATGCATCCACTTTTATGCGAATTCTGATGGATTATGTGGTATTCCATTAATTACCAAGACTTGTGTCGAAATAATCAGATCGAATGTTAAAGTACAATAAAAAACAATAGTTTCTAATAAAACAATATTTAATTTAAAGCAATAGGTTCTATTTTACCTCTTCTTTGAATAGGATGAAATTTTTCGGTAATAATTTTTTTTTTAATTTTAATAGTTACTGAAAATTTGCCATACGCTACTGCTCGAATCAAAAGTCAGAATAAACACATTCCGTAATTTGCCATTTCATTTTCATTTAATAGTGATTTCAATAAGATAAAGTAAATATATGATTGTAATATTCGTTACTTTAACTTTTTTTGTTTAGTCATTACATTTTTTATCACATGGTTCTTGTGAAATACAATTAATTTGATGACGATGTGTTTTGTATATACAAATGCATAACAATGAATGATGAAGCATATTTAAAAAAAATGTAACTTCTTATTCTCAAAAGTGAAGAATGTTAAACTGTTGTACGGATTTGTTTTGGGAAAACTGCTTATTTATTCTTAAGACTGTAAAAAAATTCAACACATGGATTTTGTTTCGGAACTACAATGCGTTGGCTTAGTCAATTTAGTAAAACAAGGTGGCAAATGGTAATGCCAACCAAATTAAACTTTTGAATATCCTCTTCATAATTACATATAGAATGTCTCTCTATGTTGCTTGATTGCAGAGATATAGAATTTCAAAGTTGTGATATTCTTTGCAATCATCCTGTATTTTCTTTAAGCGAAACCGAATGACCTTTTTTGTAATATTACCACAAACATACCTCGGTACGCTGTACATGAGGAAGCGTCATAAAAAAAAACACTGTAAAAAAGGTACTTAAAAATGAGTACCTGAACCAACTCGATTTTCTTTGAGTACAATTGTATAGTAAATGCGCGATAACGTACTCAAATATAAGAAGCCGTACTTTCTCAAACATGCAAAGTGTGATTTAATATTACTAATCTCAGGTTCTGTTAAAGCCATCTTAACAAAGCGATCTGCCAAACTTAAAATAGTTGTTAATAAAATGGTTTTTCACATTATTTGAAGTGGATTGCTTAAATGGAAACTGAGTTATTACAACAATTATCATACTTTCCATTCATTTGGCACAGCTTTTCAATATTTCTTTCTGTTTATAACTTCTTTAAGTCACCCTGGTAGTTTAACGAATAAGGCTCTAGGCTGTGATGCCTGATGATCTGGGATCGATTTCCGGTTAGTCTTGGTTGTAATTGTCGATATTTATTGAAATGGTTTTATGAAAGCAGCCTATGTAGGCTAGCATCTCCTCTTTTCATGTAGGCTAGCAACTGCTCTTTTTATTCATTTAGTCATTGTACTTATTTTTGAGTACGTCTTTTTCAAAATTAAAATTTATGTATTCGGAGCCATAATTAAGCATCGAATGTACTCAAAAATGAGTAAATGTTTATGTATTTTTGATTACATATTTTTAACAGTGAAACATGTCATAAATTCGTAAATCAAGGAAAACGGCAAAGACGTTTTGTAGATGTATGCATTTCTACGGATCTCCGGATTTTGAAGTTTTAAAATGAAAGGGATATTTTTGGAAATATTATTTTTTGTTGCAAAAAACGGATAGAGATAATCTTTTTTTTAATATAAAATCAATGTTTATATATTTTTTGACATGATGGGTTTTGCATGCACGCTCTTCTGATGTACTAATGGAACAATTTAAATTTTCAAAAAATATATAAACATTTCTTTTTTTAAAATAAATCCCATTAATAACAGCAGACAATTGTATCATGTTATCTCTATTGAAATATGTCAGTTATGTAACCGTTGAAATTTATACTATCATTCCTCTCTTATCCCAAAATTCGTATCACACAACTTAAATTTCAGAAAATTATGAAATGCATTGATATAGTTAAGAAATGCTTTATAATACCATGAGTGTTTTTTATTTTAATAGCTATTTTATTTATTAAAATGAAAACACACTAAAATCAAAAGAAATCGCTATTTATTACGATGAGTGTATTTTTATATGATATTGTATGTTAATATTGAAATATGCATATCATTATGTGTGAAGAAACAGAACGTAGACCAACAAATATTGAACTATTTTAATAATGTGGTAAAGGTAGTAGTTATATACCAATATATGTGTATATAGTATTATTTACAAAAAAAATATGGGGTTAACGTATCCCTCTACGGCGTAGAGGGATACGTGAGGGCCGTAGAGGGATACTTAAAACGTTTTGGGCGTGCTGCAGAGGGTGTATAGGAACGGAGGGACTGAGATGTCGTGTTTGATGCAGATTTCTCGCCAAGGCGATTAACTTCTAAATGTGACATTCTGAAGCTTTGTTTATCTTTCTCTATCAACAGTTGAGTGGGCATCTGTACTCGGGGACAACCTAAGTTGAGCCTAAAGCAATTGAATATTTATACATATCACAGCTTCCGCTTCAGGTTCAAGTTTGGTTGTCCCCGAGTAGAGTGAACACTTGCGACTGTTTTCTGCGTGCAATGTCCAAGAGTAAGTGCTTTATTGTTGTCGATTGGTTAGAATATGCAAGTATGTAACGAACTCTGATTGGTTGTACGATTTCTAAAAATATTATTAGAGACTATGTGTTAAATTATAATATGTTTTTTTTTAATTCATTCCTAAACAAAAAAAAATTCCTTTTAGGTAGTGTATGTTTAAAATTGTCGAGGAGGGGAATTTCTCATATTGCACTATAGCCAGATCCGCCACCGGGTTTGTGTTCCCAATCACAGAGTCAAATGCAAAAGCAAGATCAAATCTAGTCAATAATCTATATTTAAAATTAATTAAATACCAAATTTCATTGTAAGGATATTGAAGGCAGGGAGAGAAATATTTTCAGTGATTATATCGGTGAAATTTTTTTTGAGGAAATCTTCGCCCTATGACTTCAGTATCCTTAATATGAAATATGGTATAATTACATTCACTAGGGTTGGCTGCAGACGCCTCTAGACAAGGCAACTTATTTTATGACCACGTTGCATTTTGTTTCATACCTTTAAAATTCAATATCGCGCCTTTTTTTAAAATTAAAACATAATTATTTCACATTTGTGCAACCATGAAACGTAGTGGAAAACTATTTTTGATTATTTTTTAAGATGATAATATTTTTTGAAATCCTTGCTGCGGAATCATCATAAGAACTTTATATTTAGATGCAGTTGTTTTTTCAAAGTCCCTTCACTTCCGAAAATTTCTCCTTTAATCCTTCCAAACAAAATTTTACAATTTATCTATTAGTTACTTTAGAGTTTATTTGCATAATACGTTAAGTGAGTTTAAAAAATTATTAACACACATTGTAAAGGTGTTATACTTTTAGCTGGGGTAGACATAATGTTTTACATAAAAAAAATTCGATTGTATAATTATTTATTTCTCAAATACTTCATTACCGTAAACTGGGTTTAATGCGCCCCAAAGCATCAAAACTGTTTTACATCTCTCCTACATGTTGATACTTGTTGCTTTAATCCATATATTTTGGGGAGATGGTGAGTCATGTCTACATTTTCATGACATATGGAATAGGTGTGATTTAAAACACGTTTTATGTGTGTCCAAGAAACCCCCTCAAGTGTTCGAGTAACTCCTGTTTAAGGTATATGAAAATAATAAGTACAACATGAATTACAATAATACATAACTACAGATTCCTCAATCAGAATCACTGAATTTTAAATATAAAATAATTCAATCTTTGCAGCTATTTCTTTATTGTACAAAATGTACACACTGTACAAAATGACTTTACACTGGGGTCTGTGAGTGGCAGTTAAGTGTGCCTTTGATCATGTCGGATGCCTTTTCAGCTATCATGATAGTTGGGACGTTCGTGTTTCCAGACGGTATTATTGGCATGACAGACGCATCCATAACTCTCAGACCATTGACGCCTTTCACCCTGAAAATGTTTCATTTAAAACGATTTCATGTATTCTGAACCTCCTTCTCCGTAGTTCATTATAAGTACAATTATTTAAGAGGATACGGTACCATCACAACTTTTATTTTTTGATTTGGTGTACCGAATTTGTAATATAAATTATTTAAAATGTATACAAAAAAATAAAATGTCATTCAAAAATTCCATAAAAAAATTTGTATTTCTCACAATTAAAATTTTTGATTTTTTTTTTTTTTTTTTAAACTTAAGTTGTTTTTAAATATATTTTTATTTTTTCAGCTAACTTTGCTTTGATCCTTTGAACTATGACACATATGAATTGACATTTTTTCATGAATTGACAATTGAACTTTTTTTTACGACATGTATTTGAAATAGTCATTCATAGTAACACGGAATTTTTCCTTAAAAATCAAATTTTTTTTACTTTAGTAATTAAAAAAATCTACTACTCATGGACGCAATTCGCATACCAATTTATAATAAACACGTATTTTACAATAGGCTTAAAAAATATACATTTATCCATAACTTTTGAACAGCAATTTTCTAAAGACCTCAGTAGATTGAAAAGACAAACAAAAAAATTTTATTTTTTGTTTAATTTATTAAAAATGGTCATTTTTTAAGAAAAATTTTTTAATACATTTTTCTTGTAAATTTGTTTAATAGATGCGACAAACTAAATTATAAAAGCTTTACTGATCATTACATTTCACACAATTTTGTTAATGACTTTGACAAACATTCATGTAATATTAAACTCTCAAAAACTTCAAGTTCCAGAGTTTTAAGATAAACCGAAATTTCAAAGTTATTAAAAGTACTCGTAGAGCCAACCTGAAAAGATTGCTGAACTGTATTTTGATTTAATTAAAAAAAATAAGCAATTCAAATAGAAAAAAAATAAGTAATGATTTTTTTAAAAAAAATTATAAAACTTCCTTTTTTAATAATGAAATACTCCAATAGATATTATCAATTTATATGAAAAAATGTCTTAAAAAATTTTATTAAAACATTGCATACCTTCAAAATTACATAGTTAAATCATAATTTTGGGTTTTCATTCAGAATTCCTTTTTATATATTTTCATTTAAGTTGCTTCTGTTTTTATAAGACACTACAGCCCTTAAGTAATTTGTGTTCTCAGAATGCTATTAAAATACATATAAAGCTATCAATTAAACCTTAATGTTAGATCTACCACAGTAGTCGGATCGTTTGGATCGCCCATCTTCGCCGTTCCCACTGGATCACTAACTGTATAGACGGCTGATCGGACCAGGCATTCAAAGTATATATCGTCATTTCCAAAAGAACTGTCACAACCTGAGAATGGCTCGCCGTACACTCCCACACCTGCTTTCTTTACTGCTTCACTCATTCCTAACATCTTGCACATTTTTAGACCTAAATATGAAAAAATAAGTTTATCAATTCTGATGCAGTAGAGCGGTTGTTCCCAAAAGGTGGTCCGCGGGTCGATATTAGAGATATAAAAAATTATAGAGAGTCCGTTGGGATTAAAATGGAACCATGAACCAAAATGAAAGATTTCTCTCAATCCAGCAGTTTGAAAATCAGTGCAGTAACTAACTTAAGTGACTACTAGAATGTTTTCATAAGTTCAAATAAGTTCTAAATATACAAAGTAAGAGACTAAGATAATATTTAAACATCTGATTGTGGTGTTATCTTTTTTATGTATTTGTTGGGAAGAAAACAGGCGGATACTTCCATGAGAACACATAAAAAAAGGAGGTTCTAGATCATATTATAGAAGGAGGTCCCAGATCATATTATAGAAAGGGGTTCCAGATCATATTTTAGTTTTATCTAGGGGTCCGGTTCTTTAGGCTAATTAGGAACAGCTGTATTAGAGTTAAGTATTCTTCATACCTGACTCTGTAAGCAGGTAAATAGATAGCCAAAGTTGCTTATTTTCACATATTAGCAAGCATACGTTTTCTTTGGTGGTCCAATAAAAAAAAGTCAGTATAAAACCATTATCAAAATTTTAATATTGAATTTTTATCTGGAAAAACTGCATTTTTTAAAAAGTTATATTAAAATACAGATTTCTATTCAACATTTCTTCATAATACCTGTAATAAACCTTAAAAATTATGCAAGACACTTTCATTTTTAAAGCATCGACATTGCTCAAGAAAAAAAGCAGTTTTTAAAGGGGTTTTTACTAAGAAAATTTAAAATTTCAAGAAAATTTCTGTTTTTAGTTTCAAAATCCTTTATAAAATCTTTGAAAAATCTTCAATTTTGCAATTTTGATGAAAGTTAAATTTCGATTTTTTTTTGCTGCGGGTCTTATAACTGCTATACTCAATAGAAGTTGCCTACTTATGCTTCTATCATTAGGGGCACGTGATCTTCACTATGAAGGATGCCTTACATATATGAAACCCAGATAATTATATACAAAAATTTTAAATTGAGATTTTGGTATCAATATGTACTTTATCACTTGGTCTTCAATTTTAAAATTGAAAAACCGTGTTTTTCTAACAAAAACACAAACGTCCACAGAAACAAAAGTAGCTATTTCCAGCAAACGTGAACATGAGCGTCAGCGAGAGTTTGAATTCTGAGTGGCTTGAATGTAGATATAGTAGGTTTTTTCCACCCTGTACAAAAACGAGATGGGGCAACGCAGACATTTGAAAAAACAATTAAAAGCCCTCATCTAATAGTCATAAAATGCCTCTAAACCTTAACTCTCCCATCTTGCCCCGCCTTCCCCTAACATACAGGTTAAATGGTAATGTGAGCAATGAAACAATGTTCTTAGTCAAGGATAGTGAAGACCATATATATATATAAGGTGTGCTCGTGTTTCGCTTTTTGAAAGGGGCAAGGAAAGTATCTTTTTGACGTCATTTTTTCTCCGCCTAACTATGAGTTTTTGATCATTCTCATTGGCTGTGTGTTTCAAGCATTGCTACTTAGGTTCGATCCCCGGTTGGGTAACAACTGGTGATTTAATTTTTAATTAGCAAAATAATGTAAATATCTGTAAATAATTGTGTTCAGGTAGCTTTACTGCTAATCCGTCCTTGTTTTGTTATGCCCCCGTATTTTACTTGATTGAAATTGTAACTCATTTGATATGCCCAATACAAATGCATTGACATGATAATTCCGACTCCCATTTTACTCTTTCAAAATTCATGGACATGCTCTCGTGGCAGCTAATATTATTTTAATACGCTTAATTTATTAAGCAACTCTTTTGCAATTTTTACATACTAAATACAATCCTTAAAATATAATTTAAACACTTAAAATTTTGCAAATTCTAAATAAAATTAACGATTATCACTTTTAAATAGTTCACAAAAAAACAAATAGATGGCAGCACGTTAAGAGAATTGGTTCAAATCGAATTCGAAATATTTTATTAACGAAACAACTCTGCAAATCGATTCAAATTGTTTTTTGAAGCAAATGTTAACTGTTTTCTTTTAAATAAATTCATGATTAGTTAAAAACAAGAATTCTTGTTAAATTAAGTAGTCCTTGTCAATAGCGACAATTACTCCTAAAACGACTGTACAAACGAGAGCATTAGACACGCTCACAGAAGTCGGAGGCGTCACTATGACGTCAAAAAGATACTTTTCCTCGCCCTCCGTCAGAAAGCGCGAGAACCAGCACACCTTTTATATATAGTCTCCACTATCCTTGGTTCTTAGTTTCCTTTTAAGAAGAAGAATTGTTAATCTGTAAATTATCTCTATATTATGTACATTACTTGATTTCTACACTTTATCTGAACATAAATAAATCTGACTAATATTAAGATAACTTATACAAAGACTTGCCTTCAACAATGGGTCGAATGTCTTCGGGATTCTCGTAGTAATTGGGATCAATGAGCGTGGGGTCGTGAGGGATCGATGAGTTCAGTTTTACTGTACCTCGACTTTTTGGTTGTAGTAAATTAGCAAAGCACACGTAAAGAGAGACCTTTTCTTGAGGGCAAACCAATTGCTTAATCACCTGCATGAAGAGAACACGATGTCATAAAATCGGAATAGTTGGAAAGTGAAATCAGTGAAACCAGGTTTATGTGTATAGTCTACAAGATGTAAATAAACCAAGAAATTTACATTCTCGTCCCATGCTGGATATAAAAAATTCGTAATTAATAGTTTCTACTATTCTTCTTTTTAAATTTCCCAACTTTGGCCTTTTTCTTGTTTTATAAATTAAACACATAAACTTAATTTCTCTTGATAAGGAGGTATGTTTTGCTTCCAAACCGAACCCATATTTTCTTTTTAATTTTAGCTTAGCATGCTCAGTTTTTTTTATTTTACGCCATATGTTAAATCATCATTTCAAATTTGTCATTTTCTGTTATTCCGTTTTAAGTAAAACCGGGATTACACAATATAGCAAAACTGCTATATAGGCGAAATATGTAGCTGGGTATTTGTAACCGAGCTATATATAGCTGGATATGTATCTACAACTAAAAACCATTATAGACCGAGTATAAAGTTCTGTAGCTGTAGCAGCTGACATGTAGTCGATGAATTCAACCAGTTGACTTCGAGATGTTTTACTTTTTGAGAGGTCATGCGCACGTCTTCGGGCAACAGCTGTATAGTTGAAAACGCGCCTCCAGCACGGCTACATAACTCTGCTACATAGTTCGCTTTAATCTTACCGAACACCGATGTATAACTTATTTCCAGGTACATATATATTTATTTTTATTATATATATGTGCTATATTATAGTTTTCGGTTGTCTTTTTAAAACATTTGCGGCACTGCTATATAGCTTGGTATCTGTTTTGTTGCATAGTGATAACCAGCCTTCAAATATTTTTAGTTACCTCCGGTTTCAGGCCATAACTCGAATCACTTGCAGCTGGAATGTTCAAGACAAAATACAGTTGATAATCGGGAAAGTCCAATTGGAGGTTCACATTTTATGGTAAAAACGCCAGAATGTCTGAACCCACATATGTTAAAGGACCTACAAATGGATAAAAAATAATTTAAAAGCTATTCAGTATAAATATAAGCGAATACTATAATTAAAATTGGTAATCAATATATATATATATATATATATATAAAGTGTTATTAATAAGATCTTAATCCTAATACCTCTCCGGTTCTGAATGTACTCTTGGACATTTGTTGCATTTAAGAGATCTTTCTCTATGCTGGAAATTCGGGGATCCAGCAAAAGATGCAAAAATGACCCACAATGGTCCTGAAAATTTTCTCCAACGGGTAGGTCTGCCTTAACTGGTATCTGAAAAAAACTATATTTATAGATTAAAAATTTGATAAGGACATTCTTTGTGAATCTTTAAATTGAAATTATGTCTTTGTGTAAAATATGCACTTTTGAACAATATGTGAATTTTATAAAAACTATGATTACAAAAAAAATTAACATCATTGATTTAGGTAGTGTATAAATGATATAAATGAGCATTCGTGCTAAAAATATTGAAATAAAATATTTGAATCGGGTTTTGTTAAAAGGGCTAAATTCAACTTTTTTTAAAGCTGAGTTATTTTTTTTTGATATTTGCAAAAGATTGACTCATTGATTTGTGTTGGAAGAGCGTTTCTAAATTAACCTATATTAGTACATAAAATTAAGTTTTACATTTTAGACTTACGCCCTTTAAACAAAAACGTACTTTTTTAAAGGTCGGAAATATTTTACTGTTAAATGTAGACTATTTTAACTAATTTAAGTAAACTTTTATTAAAATTTGTATAGTTTTAGTAACAATTAATCGATTTGAAAAATATTTGTGGATTTACATAGAATAAACTAATGGCTATCTATTTGGAATGTGGCATCTTCCACTTGAGAAGTTTCGGTTCGCATTTCGAACAGAGAGCTCTAGGCCGCCATTGAGAATGGTTGGAAAAAAGACAGCTCCTCCACAAAAAGTATTGCTTGGGAAGAAAATAAAAACGAGTTAAGATTTTAATAAGATGTCTCTTCTCCTTGAGTCGCCGAACTAAAGAAATGCCTCGAACCTGGTAGGTTTGTAAGTGCATTCATCATATTGTGGCGCCCGAACAGGGACTCGAGGAAAAAAGAGACAATGAATGCTCTCAAACAAAGGCGCACAACCGTGCGAGGTTCATTCACTAAGGCCGTTAAGCTTTTACTTGAGCTAATAACGGAAAATGCAGAAGCAGTGAATGTCCAAATAGCTTTTAATCAGCTAGAAGAAAAAGCCAAAAAACTCTTTGCCCTAGACGTTGTGTTCCTGGAACTCCTGCAGAGTCAGGAAGAGGGATGCAGCCAAGACGACTTCAATCAAGAATATTATGCCGCCGAAGTCCATGAAGAGGAGCTTGTAACTTGCCGTGTCCGAGCTACAATACATCTAAATGAATTGAAGACCTCGTCGACAGATGAAGGTCCCGTTCGAATCCGAGGAGATTCATTCCCGGCCGCGGTTGTGACCCACTCAGCGGATTTCATCCCCCCCCCCCCCCCCCCCGTCCCAGTATTGAAGGTCTCGACGACAGATGAAGATGCTATTCGAATTTGAGGCGATTCCTTCCCGGTCGAAGTAGCGACCCCCTCAGCCGACTTCATCCCCCCCGCCCCGGTGCGGCGAATGACGGAAAGGCTTGTGTATGACATAGGCGTAAACTTGTATTGGGCCCATGGGCCCGAGCCCTCCCAATATTTTGAAAACGCGGCTGAGCCCCTCCAATAATTTCGAAGTTCTTATTTACATTATGCAGAAAAAAAATTCCTCTATTTTTATTTAAATTTTCTTTGTTGTTTATTCAACATGTAACAGGAACATTTAGCAACTACAGTCATCTCCTTCAACAAAAGCATTTATTCTACAAAGACTCCTACCACCTCCCCCCTTTCTAGCTATTGGGCAGTTGTTTTGGGGTGGCATCCCGCCTCTTCTCCCCCTCCCCTACCCTAGTGTCCTTCTCCTACCCCAGGACCATTCCTACCCTGCCTGCTGGAGACCTCCCAGTAGGACTTAGCCGAAAGGCCTTCAGCAGATAAATTTCCCACATATATCCTTTTCAGAAAAGAGCAACAAAATACGCCGACTTTCAGGAACTCCCTAATACCGTGAAATGTACATTGAGTGAGCGACAGTTTTTCACACAAACAAACGCATTCTCTGTCCGCAGTTAATTTAACACCCGCTGTGATAACCAGAGCAGGGCCGAACTGGATTGTGTGCAGACCTCGACCGCAGCCCTCCAGGTCTTGTCCTGAGGGTTCCCAACACTGGACGTACCGGCTCCGACGAAACCCACAGTCCCCCGAAGACTCGAGCCGTCAACAATTAAAGGAACGTGACATAAGGCAGCAAGTGCCTCCCCCCCCCCACCGCATTTGGGTTATATGGTTTCAAGGATGATGGCAAAGTAATTCTATGAGCTGATAAGTTACAGTCTAAAGTGGAGGCCCTTGAGCTTGTATAATTTTGTTAAGTATATATATTTGAGAGGTGAAAAATGTATTTGAGAGGAAAAGTTCACAACTTACGTGTTGAAAACAAACTTAAAGTGAGAATCTTTTCAATTACATTATAGTTTTTAATGCTGATAGTTGGTGGTAATTGAAGAAATTAACTTTGATATATTTTAACATTGTTTAATCATAAAGACTACTATATGTTAATTGTTTTGTCCCAAGAAAATTCCTTTTTTTATTACGTCATTTTATATTTTAACTCAAGAAATCTTTGTGGTATATGATGCGTGAAGAATATTTAAAAAAATATATAAAAAATGTTTTAAAAGTAAAAAGTATTTCTGCATTGAAAGTATTGTATTATTTCACAGAAAATCAAATTATCGAAAGGTAATTAAACGAAGTATAAATTTTGTAAACAATTTTTAACATTAATTAAAATACTTTAATTACATTTTGTATCCAATTATCTAGTAAACATTTAAAGTGATCGACAAAATAAAACCGTGGACTATTTTGAAATGTCGCTCTCACTTTAGGAGAAATTCGAATAATATTTTTAAAGTAATTTCGTGTGATACATTTAATTGGATAAAAAAATTAAAAAACCAATCTTATATAATCATATATATGTGATAATTTTTAATGTAGGAAAATTTGGCAGAATCGTATGAGGGGTCGTTCATATATTGCAGAATGCGCATGTTAGGAAAGGGATTTTTGTCCTGCATTGATTTATGTTTAATTCCTAAGTTATGGTGTCCCTTTAATGTCGCAATTTTTTATGTCGCAATTCTTTTATTTTTATCGCGATTCTTAAAATTTGAGCCAAGGCCAAGATTTTCTTGCTGTAAGCAGTCGCGGCTCGTGTATTACAGCAAGTACAGCCGGGCTGTAACTAAATTTATTAGTGTATTTTAAAACTAAAATCAGATATTTTACTCATTTTCTTAAATGAAGATTAGAATTGAAAATGAAATTTCTGCGGTCAGTAAACAAAATCTCCGATGTTGCCGTAATGCACAATTCGGGAGGGTGAAAGCTTCATTCAATCAAAACTGCAGCCAAAAAGCGAAGTTCGAAATTGGCTGCATCGTTGCCATGGCAACCTTACGTAGTATGACTTCCCCTATACGCTAAAATGAGGGTTGTGACAAATGCAGCCCAAAATTATTTTCTCAACTCGGACTGCACTTGGTATTCGATAAACTGATTGGCTGAATCGCGGGGATGGTGGGAGAACCGAGAAACTCTCCAAATGGAAACAGTTTTCGTCATAAATTTATTGTGTGCTGTTGTTTCGTTATTTAAGTTAATATTAAAATTGACTTATTAAGTTAATATTGAATTTTTCGCATGTAACCATTTCGTAAACATTGAAAGAAAACTTTGATTTGAGTAGTAAATAATAAAGAATTTCCGTTTATGTATTATTGTGGAAAATATGGGGGGGGGGGATTCACATGATTTCGGCTGCACTAACATTTTCGACCACGGGCCGCCAATGCCTGTAAGTATTGTCATACGCAGTAACATCAACAGTTTTAAGCACACGCACGTATCGTGGGCTAATGTCACAGGCTCCTAACGTCGATTTATGGCACCGGGCAATTGTGTTCTTCGGATTTCGACTAAACACGATAGCAGCTGGTACTCCGTTCGAGAAGTCAATTATGGTGCTTATACGCAAACCTTGGAGCAGTCGATTATGACACCTCGCACTCAAATGCTTTGCTATGTAAAGAACAATATGTGTCAAACTACTGGTTCACACACGCAAGAGTAATTAGTAAAATGTCTTACTTAAGTTCAGTGTAGCTTAAATTATATTGTTTTGGGAAAGAACATATAATACAACCTAAATTCATGCAGGACAGAAAATCTCTTTCCCTACATGTGCGTTAGGTACCCCTCGCACCATCCAGACAAATTTACCTCCTCCCGGTAATTTTGGAAGCTTTTGGGGTGCTTCCCAATATAAGTTTTTATTTAACACTTATTATTCAATATCAAAACATTATTATACGTTAAAAAGAAATTTACAAAACATTTTCTATTTTGTAAAACCGTCAATTTTTAAAAAAAGGGAAAATTTTATTACACTAGAAAGGCGTTTTTTTTAGCTGATTGATATGGCACAGAATTTTATACACAGTTTTATAATACAAGAGGTTATGAAAACAAATAACAAAACTATTTTCTTTCTTTTGCCTATGCACATTCTGAAAATATTTTTAGGAACCAGGAAATATTTTCAGCTACAGGCCTGCCTTGAGGTAAAACGCTGTTGCGGCCTTTTTTGAACATTTGAAGATAATTTAGCACCCCTAAAAAATTGCGCAAATACCTTTACTTGAAAGTTATAATTTTGAGCCCCCCCAATAATTTTGATAACTTTACGCCTATGGTGTATGATGCAAGTTGTAAACATAAGGGATTATCGTCTCTAAATCAATGTTTGGAAAAAGATCCAAACCTTCTACTTAGTGCATCTGATAGTGTAAACTCAGGTAAGTCAGTTACTTACCGCCATACAAATGTGTGGTTTGGTGTAAAAGGCTCATTGTCGTATGAGGAATTGTTTACTATACTGTGTGATTGTGAACAAATCATAAATTTCCGACCTCTGACATATGTGTCAGAAGATGTGAATGATCTATCGCCCTTAACCCCATCAATGTTCCTTCAAGAGGTAAAGTCTTCATATGTGACTGATATTCAAACTTTAGATCACACAGGTCTAAACAATAGATCCAAATACATTCTTTCTGTGACTGATCCTCCTCAGTTGTGGCATAAATATACCAGGTGTATGTAAAGCAGCCGACCTCCCGTCTCGTGATTGTTTAACTGAAAAGTTGAAACAATTAAAATGGTGGGAGGGTCCATCTTGGCTCTGAAAGTCAGAATCCGAGTGGCCTTCTAGTGTAGATATTCTATATGAAGAGATAAGTAGTTCCGAGTAACTAAAAAGTGTTAACTGCACATAATGATGTAGTGAAACAAATTGTATTTTGAATATTTCTCTTCATATTTAGAAACTTAAGACTCTTTGTATCTCACAACAAACTCTAACGCTGGTAACGTGCCAAAGTGGTCGAACTGTGAATGCACCAGATCGTTTGAGATATTAAGCATAGAAATTTAGAGAATTAATATTTAGAATATTTTTTTTCAATTTATACTTTTCTTGCATTTAAATTTATATATGTATATATATTTTGGCATTAATTAGTAAGTATTCTTTTAGTTAGCAAATAATTCATTGTTTTTGTTTTCAATGAACAATATGTGTGTATTTGTATATATTTTTGTATCCTTTTTGTATATTTGACTTTGCTTTTGTGGGGAGAGCTGTAGTAAGTAAAATTTGAGTTTATAAGTTTAAACTCAAAGGTGGGAGAATGTTGCAGACCGGCCCACTTGGGGCATGATTCACTGTGCTGAGAGGCCCCATTTGGGTTTGGAATGTGGCATCTTCCACTTGAGAAGTTTCGGTTCGCATTTCGAACAGAGAGCACTAGGCCGCCATTGATATATATATATATATATATATATATATATATATATATACTTCCGATCAAACGTATTTAAGGGGGTGTAAAACCCCTTTTTCGATGTTCGTAGCGACGTTAGTTTGGGTATCTATAGATCTAAAAGACCTAGAGTGCTGAAATTTAGAGCACAGCTTCATCTTGGGCCGTAGAGATGCACTACGAAAGCGCCTTTCTTATAATAGTTATTATTACACAATTATAAGAATTTTTCATCTTTAAATTTTTGGGATGTTACTAAAGTTTAAAGTATGGATGTTAATCAACGGGAGTAACGTATATATATATCCATATTATTGCACAGCCAACTTCTCCATAATATCAATCTTTCCAGTTCTTGCGGGAACTTGGTAATACAATTTCGTTACAAATTGGAACTTTTAATACTTTATTTCGTTCCCCCTGATGGGTGACAAAATAAGAATATTATTTATTTCACTTATAATTATTGTAGTTGTATCTATTTTGGAACTTATTTCCTTCCAGTACGTAGAACGGGTATTTCAGCTAGTATATATATATATATATATATATATATATATATATATATATATATATATATATATATATATACGTCAAACCCCGTTATAACGAACCCTCAACGGACTGGTTCAGAAGTTCGCTATATCCGAGGGTTTACTATATCCGTATTTTCAAATATTGACGATATAAAAACGGCTACATCCTATTGAGCCGAATTTATTTCGTCCGATTCCTAGTCGTCCGAATGCCCGAGGGTTTTTCGGACGGTTTGCGGTTTTCCGCCAAGCTTAGATGGTGTTTTTCACCAATTTGGCAATAATGCTTTGCACTTGGTATACTTTCAGGGAATTGACAAAGGATAACCCCAAAAAAGTTAAGGCGCTAATGAGTTCTTTCCTCCACACCTCCTACAGATCCCAAGTTGGCGTTTTTCAAGTTGTCGTTGGCGGATATAACGCTTGTTGTCGCCAACGATACTTTCTCAACTTATAGTCGGTCCCTAATGTTTACGGGAATCTAATTCCTGATCCTGGAAAATGTTTTCGAGAGAATTCTTTTTGGCGGGGCGGTGTTTGCTGTTGTCCTATGGCGACGGGTTGGCGGGCATCTATAACTGTCTTAGCTGATTTCTTTTTCAATGGTACTCAATACCTTTTATTGGTACTTAAAAATTGTTTCATTAAATGGAATATCAAATAAAATTAGATTATATTGCTAATCTTTGAAAGCTACTTTGTTAGGCTTTCAATGCTACTACGTTTTAGATTGATTACAAAAAAGACACTAATTAAATTTTTAAATACAAAATTAGTAGTAAGATTTTTGTAAATTATTAAAAGAAAAATGTTTTTTTTTAATTAATATTTTTTTCTTTGACTACCAACATACGTTTCTCGCCATTCCAAATATAAATCCAAATAAAAAAAAAAGAATTTATGTGTTTAATATTAAATTTAGTTTACGTAAATGTTGATGCCATTTCAACGAATCTTATTGATTTATTTCAGCAACACTTACTTTAATTAACAGCACTGCATTCCAATTATCAACTCGCATTCAAGTTGGATAGCCAATAACAAAGAATTTGCATTCAGTGTTAGTAAATATAACTTTATAAAGTTTGTAGATGTTGAGATTTAAATACACTTTGAAACAGGGAGAAATAAATATGAAAAATTTTACTTGTTGTGAATTGTAAATCTATTACAATACGTTGTAATCAGAGTAAATATGACTAAATATTTTATAATGTATTACAAAATATATATATTTATAAAAAAGGCAGGTGAGGTTCTGTAGAAATACTGACAGAAGAGTTTTACGCTGGACGTCATTTCAGCATATTATAGAAATTGAAATTCTTCATCAACAGAAAGAAGATAAACAAGCTATTTTGCTCTACTTCTCCATTCCTGTATATGCTTTACTTTATTTCAAGATTTTATACGCATCACCGGTTTGTTTCCTATTATAAGAGCTTAAATTTATATTAACCGTGCCTTTATAACGGATATTTTTGCCTAATTAAATTAGCCGCATTCTATTCTTATATAACTATTTTGGCGAAGGAGTTTGGCCGAGTTTTAGAAATTTACGATTTATACTATAGTTGTATTTGTACAGTCATTTAAAAATTACTACTATTTCAAGCGCAAAAATAAGAATTTAAAGGAAATAGATTTTTTAAAAATCCTTTGTCTCCCGATTCCTTTTTTTCTACAATTTTCAAATGTTTCTTGTCCACTGTTTATATTAGTGCTGAATAGTTCATGCGAAAATACATGCTTATGTTTAATAATGAAGATTAAGTTCAGTACGAGTGAAATCCACTCAGATCGAAAGAGATGAAATAATGATTGTCCCATTTTTAATATCTATTATTACATTACAGCTCGCAGTTTTAGATTATTATTTAAAAAAAGAGGAATCAAGGATTAGAATTCAGAAACTTTCAAATTATTTTATTAAGAAGATCGAAATGAATATCTTACCAATATCATATATTCTAGTTTTTACTTCTGACGAGTCTGGTTCATGTTGAAACTAATCACTTGTCCGTTTTACTATAGCATAGTATAAGTTTTACTTGCTTATACCTTCTAATGAGATAATTATTTTTAATTTTACGAATGAGTTGAAAAAATTGAATTATTGAATATCAATTTTATACTTAGTACAACTTTTTGAAATCGGCGCCAAAATGTAGGTATGATTTTTGTAAATTGGCACCGACTTCAAAAAGTTGTACTAAGTACTAAATTGATATTCAATTATTAAATTTTTTCAACTCATTCGTAAAATTAAAAATTATTTTTTACTTTTTAGCGTATTTTCCTTAAAGTCGGTTTACTTTTTTTCTAGAATGATTATTTTATTTCTCTCTGTTTAGTTTTTAATTTAGCAGGGGTTTCGCCGCCTATTATTATTCACCAAGAATATCAAGCAGCAACTTGTGCTCAACAACATTATTGTAAAACAATCCCTATCAATGTCAATAAATGCTGGTTAAACGAAATGTCATTGCTGTACAACTTCTGTTAAACTATGAAAATATGAAATCGGATAAATTGTTTAAAAAACTCCGGATATATAACAGCCGGATAACCGATTATTTTTTAGCAGATTTTGCCTAACTGGATTTTTCTCTATCCAACAAAAAAAGAATTTTCAAAATCGGATAATATTATTTTTCAAACAGTCCGGTTAATTGAGAATTCCGGATAGTTAAATGCCGGATAACCGGATATTTCATTCAAATTGCTCCCAAGTGAAACATCCCCTATCCAACAAAAAAAATTGTGCAAATATCTGAAGTAGAACCAAAATCCCGCCCGAACATACATAAAAAAAAATACATACCGATCGAATTGATAACCTCTCGACTTGGCGCGCGTTGGCGGTTTTAATTTAAAGTTTCTTGCGGTTTTATTTTTGAGTTTTGGTTGGCGCATTGTTCAGTCGGTTAAAAAAGCCCAATTTTTTTTTACGTTTCATCATAAAAAAAAATTACGTCACGTTTAGAAACTTAAAATTTTGTTTTGCTTATACTCATCATAGGTTATATCTCATGAGCAGAACACATTTTTTATACTTAGTTATACAACATCGCACTGATGCCAGATTGAAAATAGATATTTGACGAAGCATCACATATGATAGAAATGTTTATTGAATTGTACGGATTTGCATTGTAAACTAAAAAAACGAGAATTTATGTTTATTTTTCAGGAAATGATCTCAAAGTATTGAATTTCCCATACATTGAGGTACTGTTGTATACGTTGGTCTGTTTGCATTATAATGTGTATTATTGTTTTCAAGTACGATAGCCGCAAAGTCTATTTGTATTGTGATAAAGCTCGGCAAGGTGTATTTTATCAATATTTTACAATAACTCGAAATAGAAAATATAGACAGTTATGTTAACGCAGGCACGAAATTTTTTAATTGTCTATTTTAATCAATAAAACATACGAATTGCTTTCAAAACCAATATACTCTCTATACTTGATACGTAAATTATTGTACTCTTCTTTAAACACTTACAATTAGCTCAATTGTAAAGTAAATTATTCTTTTAAATGTCAGATAACATTATATATTTCTTAATAATAATGTGTGTGTTTTTTCTTCAATTTAGTTTGATATTTATTATGAATAAAAATCTCCTTACTTTGTAGCGTTTAAATATATATTTTAATGTAATTACACGAAATGTATAATACAAACGTAATACAATTGAGTAAAAACGTGAATGTCAGATAATTTAAAAAAGTTATTTTCTTCAAATGTTTTTGAGTAGACCCTCCTTACAAAGACTCCTCGAGATAGCGACCCTTTTTTTCCAAAGAAATTTCCAATTGATAAATTAGCACGAATACTTTTTTTAAACTTATTACTACATCACATACCGTTGAATTAGATGAATAGAAGTAGACGGGTGAATAGCAGCATTTTTGCGAAGAGTTGTTGTGGGTATATCGGTGCCTTGTTGAATGCAAAAATTATGAAAAAAATACTATTTAATCTCAGATCAAATAACTTCCAGATATATTAATGCAAAATGATTGAAATGTTCGAATATCTTTCGAATATCTTACTTCAAGTTCGACAAAGTAAAAATACTTCAAGAAGCTGCATTGATATGTTATGTAAAGTTTTAAAGAACTATTCTGCATCTGATAGTATCCGCCATTTATTCCTTTTTCTACAGACTTCCTTTTGAAGATATCTGCTGGTGACTACCAGCAGAGACCTGACTCAGACCTGACTCAGACCTGAGTGGACACACTACTCAGGACATAAAACTCCTACAGCATTTAAACGCACAGGACTCCATCAATCACTTTCACTGAAGCCCAGACATTGCATATTATAATTTTACTTGGTACTGATCAATTTTTAAACCCTACAATTAAACACTTTTAGAAAACAAAAAGGACAATTTCGTCATAAATTTACAAAAAAACAAAAACAAAACGATACAAAAAAAAATTTAAGGACCAATTTTTCTTGCTTTTTCAAACAATAGACTTTACTTTACCTGATGCAATTCTTAAATACTTTTCTATGCAAGAATATTAAATAGAGATAAAGGAATCTATTAAGAAATTATATACCATATAGTATAGAGAAGGGAACGATTTGCCACATGGTAATGTTATAATTGTTTGGCTCATATTAACTATGTTCTACGTTATATTAATACGGCTATAAAAAAAAATAAGGCTGGCCATACCCATGTTAAATAACACTAAAAAAATATAAGTTTGGGGAAATGAACATGTTAGTACATATTTTTAATATTAAAAAAAATTACTGCATTACACTGTTAAAAATATGTTCTTAAAAATAAGTAAAATACACTCATTTTTTATTACATTCGATGCTTATCATAGTTTCAAATACACAAGTTTCATTTTTAAAAAAGACATGTACTCAAAAATGAGTAACATGAATAAAAAGAGCAGTTGCTTGCCTACACATGCTGCCTTCGTAAATCACTTTCAATAAATTTAAACAATTACAACCAGCACTTACCGGGAATCGAACCCAATCCGTCTACCTGATGTCGTCCGCACCGAAATCTGGGGCCTTATCCGTCGTACTACCAGAGCGACAGGAAGAAATTGTAAACATAGTAACGGCGGGGCAAAAGAATAGGAAATAAGATTATTGAGTCACAATAACTCAGTTTCCATTTAAACAATTGACATAAAATAATGTGGAAAACCATCTTCTGAACAAATATTTTAAGCTTGCCAGGTCGCTTGAACCAAAGCTGATATTAGATCTTTTTTTTGTCTACCCTCTACTTTGATTTCTACAGAAGAGTAATACTCTCGATGTTTCGAATTTGGCTGTTCAATATCAAGTGGAAAATAAAGTTACTCTAAAACTGGTCGCTTTGACATTCTCAGAAGGTATTTCAAGTGCAATGAATTATAGCTAGAAAATGAAGGGCCGAAAAAAAATTAACATTAATTTTATAATTTCTATTAATTTTACAAAGGTTTTACTAAGAATATGGTCACAAATTTGCCCAACTAATACATAGAAAATATAATACCACAATAAGAAGTTTAATTAATTTTAGTCTCTTACTTGTGCAATTAAGATTCCTTTAAACTCATGAACATTGGCTGGTGCCATTACCTAATTTGTAATAAAGATCCCGCGAAAAATGCCAATATTTAAAATATTAAAAATATCAGTTTTTCTGCCTATCATACCTCTTTGAAATAATTTTCTGCACAACTGCTCATGAAAACTTTGTAAGGTTAGGTTAGTTATAGCACTGATTTTTTATCTATATGGGATGAGTGAAATCTTTCTTTTTGATTCATAATTTCATTCAAATTTGGCTGAATGAAAACATATTTTCACTATCAAAAAACAGTGCATTTTAACATTTTTTTTTCTTTATGATCCCGCGAGTCCTCTTTCTCTCTCTATATATATATAACATCCTTCCGCGGACAATCTTCCGGGAACTGCTGGACTGTTACTAAAATATAAGAAGAGTGCTTTTTTTCTTTATTGGTTTTTTTCTTATTTTTAAATGGTTTTCTCTATAGAGATCACCACTGACTGCAGCCTGTTATATGGTTATCGTTCTACCAAAAATCATAATTATTGGATGCATGTTTTGTCTCCGCCAACGTAAATTACGTTTATCTACTTTGTGGTTGACATCGTACCCCAAACTTCACTATATTAAATTGCGAATTTATTTTTTTGCACAAAATAATACCTTTCATATTGAAATAAGCGCATGCTAACTTTCGAAATTATACGGGTTTTACTAGTATAAAACTTAATAATCAATTAAAGTATTTTTATATTAAAAATATTCTGTAAAAATAATTTTGTCTGTACTGGTATTTTTTTTTTCTAAATTGAAGTTTTTTTAAATTTTCAATGCTGCAACTTAAATTTTAAAAGGAGTAGGCTTTTTAAAAAGCTTCAACTTAAAAAAAAATACCAATCCAGCACTAATAGCGCCTCCAAGCACTTTACGACCCCCTGCCGTCGACCCCCCACATCGACCCCTGTCTGAACCGTGAGCGAAGGTCACCTTTCAATTAGGGGAACGTATACATGTTTTTTCTGCGACAATCTTCATTCAACTTTCTTCTTAGCGCAATGATAAACACGCCAAATGGCAATCCTATTCTACAGAGGGGGGTGAAATTCTAAGGCTGCTACTTTCAAGATAAAAACACCGTGTCAAAATGCGCCAAAGTGTTTCGCCAAAGTAATTAGGTAAGAATAGATCGAAAAGATAATTCGGACGAATAGGTCAAAAAGATAAATTCGGACGAAAAAATTCGGACCACTAGGTGCACACGCCCTTAGCATCAGAAATTGAAGGACCTGAACTAACATCCCCTTTGTATGCAATATCTGTAGATAAACGATAATCACCGTTTTCTATTTTCTTACTAATTTTCACTTTATCCTCAATGGAAAAGGCATTAGCAAACAGGAGCGATTTTAAACCTACGCGAAGTCCACAAGTTAAACGGTAATCTTCAGCAATAGAATGAAAGGAATAGGCGAAGAATGTATTCTAAACCAGTTGAACGGGGAAAGGGGAGGATAGCTGAGCAGGGGACTGAGTCTATTGTCACCTTTGAGGAACCTGGCTTCTGTCAAAGGAACAAAGGGTAAGGAATGTGGTCGGGCGAGTAAAATTTTTGGGAGAAACCTGAAACTAAACTGAAAAAGTGTGAATTTTAGTTCGCTACATCCGAATTCCTTACTTTTGAAGATCGTTATAAGCATTTGAAAATACATTAGTGACATAGGAGTTCGGTTGGGACCAATTGAATAGTTCGTTACAACCGAGGGATCGTTATATCCCGGGTTCGTTATACCGAGGTTTGACTGTATATATATATATATATATATATATATATATATATATATATATATATATATATATATATATATATATATATATATATATATATATATATATATATATATATATATATATATATATATATATATATGAAATTGGTGGTACAGTTTTTTCAAATCAAATAAATCTATGTATACAAAATTTTTGTATAGAGACCAACAATAAAAATAACCTAAAAGAAAACAACAGAAGCTATATTCGATATAAAATGTAGTTATTTCCGATTATGCGAGAACCAAATATAATTGAACAATTTTTAAAGTTTTTTTCATCCGATTTGACTTTTTTTACTGAATATGGTTCAATTGAACTTGTTAAAATATGAGAAAAAAAATAGTGGATTTAATTTTGAAAAGAGCGAAAATAGAATAGTAATATATAGTCCGTTTTCGTATATCTGATAAAATACCATCATATTGCTGCTGTCATCAAATACTCGGTATTCAAAATAGAGATTCATCCCTTTTAATTTAAATTGACATTGACTTATCAATATATGATTATTACATATGACACAGCATAGAAACACCAGAGGTAAACTTTTAATTTGAGCTTCGGAGTGAATTTGCAATTAAATATCTTTGAAATAAAAGGCACGTAGCGATGTCGGTGATTCGATATTTTTAACACAAAAGTAAAAAAAAAATCATAAACCTTTGCAAATAACAAGAAAGAATGTTATTACCGCAGTGGCTGACAAAAAGAGTGGAATTCTGGTACAAAAAATTCAATCGGACACGAAAAAAACTTTAAATTTGATAAAAATTCAAAAAGTTATTTTGATTACGGTTTGAACTTCAAACATTTTAAAATGTAATTGTAGGCTTTCTAAAATAATGGAAAAATCTTGATGGGGAAGTTTTACAATTGTAGTAACAAAAAATAATAATAATAAAAAAACTTTACTTTCTGCCGCTCTATATCGTGAAAACATAACAAAAACTAAGCTTTAAAAATTATAAAGCTGTACGTTTTTGAATGAAACATTGTTGCCCTGATTTGGTTGACATCTTGGGAAAATTGCAGGGAAAAATAAACAGTTTAAAACAAAACGTATCATCAGTAATGTAGGGAGTGAAAGTAGAAGTAAACACGATTTCCCCTTGCAATAGCGTCCGCTTCTCCTACCGTTTTAGGTACATTTTTCTTCCCTTTTCTCCTTTGGAGCACATTACAAGAGATATCAACTATTTTTCTATAGATATGCCTTCAGTAACCTTTAATCAATTAAATTATCCAGAAATACTGCAATGGTTTTAGTTCATAGGTTTAATAAATTTTTACGTTATTTTAGATGCAGTTAGTACGTTATTTTCTATATGTGTTTTAATTAAATGAGATAACTTTTGTTGGGAACGTTAATTATTTTTTATGACATTAACCTTCCCGATGAATACTTTCATATAATTCTAAAGCTGTTTTTAAATTTTAGTTTTAATAACTGAATGCAAAAGTAAAAAACAAAATAGCAAATCTTCTGAATACGATTAATATCAAATACAAATTTAAGGTATAATCTAAATTTATTATTTAAAGTTTTTGTTTTTAATTGAACTTCGAAACTGGTTAATAACTTTATGACAACACCCTCTTAATAGTATTTCATATATCATAGTAATTAATAATCTGAATAAAAAATCTCATACAATAATAGCAATTATAAGTTTTGTTTTAACTTTATTAAATTAGGTCGCTATAAATATTTAAATAAAATATTGACAAAAAAAAACTTTTATTAATTAACAATTAGGTAAGACACAGTTCATTTTATTTCATTATCTACTATCTACGTTTACATGAATTTTGCTATATATACTTTTTAAAGCTCCTTTGAATAAAGAAAAAAATCTTATTTTTCTTATTAATTAAAAAAAATGTGAATAAGAAGTTGTCTAAAAACTTTTTAATTGTTTATTTATTTAAATAAATAGGGTAGCAAGAGGATCGTTTGTGGAACACTCTGCATGTTAATATAATGATGTTACATATCTGATTTTTTTTTCAATAAAATAACATATTTTGATAAAAAAAAATGAACACCATTTGAGTGTTTTATTATAAGTTAAATTTAATGTTTTAAATGAAAGAAAAAATCCTCTTCGGAACAAATTAAAAGTAACGTCAATGCAGCAAAAAATTATGAATCAAATTAAACGAAAATTATACTGGCAGATTTATTTCTGTGAAAATAATAAACAACGTAAAATCGATTTTTTTAAAATGGTGGATTACAGAATGAGACCTAGAAAGTTGTAACAAGCACAGTCCCGCAATAATAAAATACGTTGAGTGAGATTTGATGGTTGTTACTTATTCCATTTTATTCTAGTTACTAACTTGATTAAAAATTTGTGTTATAATGTTTTTTACACAATAGATTCCAAGAATAAAAATAAATAACAAAAAAAAAAGAAATTTTACTCCATCTAAGAATCAAGGTAGTTTGTTATGTATAGTATTTGTGTGTGTTATTGTATAGTATTTGTATAGTTTGTGAGATATTTATCTTTGAAAAATAATTATTACATATATTTTTAAAAAAACGCAGAATTAAATAAAAATACGATAATGTATCCAATAAATAAGTGAACATTTTTATTAGACAATTAAACTTTTACAATATTTTACCAGAAAGAAATTCGACTTTCAACGTCACACTTCTAGTTTTAAATATCAAACTTACTTTTCCCTCAACAAATGTCAAATTCTAAAAATTAGTGAAATATGACACATTTAAACAACGTTTGACTAACAAAAAAATTTAAAAAAAACTACCTAAATATTAGTTTTTTTATTTTACTTTTATGAAAAGTACATAACTTAATATATTTTAATGTACTAGGAGGCTCCGCCCCCTGCTCCGCTAACGCTCCGCCAAACCCCGGAGGATTGCTACGCAATCCTCATAGGTTTGCTCCGCAAACCACTTCTCGCTTCGCTCGCTAAAAGGTAGGACACAATAACAATGTGTCCTAGTAACAATACTTTTTTTTAATTATATTATCAAAAATTTTAAACGTTGAAACTAAATTTAAATTATAATTCATCTTGGCATCAATAAATTTTTTGGCCATGTAAATCAATATAAAATCATTTAATTTCTTTTAAACTACAAATGAAAACAATGGAACCACTGGCAAGCCATTATTTATTATTTTATTTCTACCATTATTTATTATTTTCCACGTTATTTTCACACCTTTTCTGCGTTTTAGTTTAGTTTTTAACATTATTGGTAGTTTGTTTTGACATAATTGAGGTTAAGCTTACCATAGTCTTGCCTACCAGAAGTGCGTACGTAACTAAGTTAATACGTCATAAAAATGAAGATCATAGAAATCTAGTTTTCAAAATTGCCAATAGATGGCGCCACGTCAATGTTCCGCTCACTGGTTCCGCTCATTTGAAAACTTAAAAGCGTTTTTCAAAACTTCTATTTTTAATGTAATAAGGTTTATATTCTTCCTAATTTAAGCTGACATCAACAAAATAATTGTTTACTAATGAATTGAAGGGGCTAATCGTCAAAATGGCTTACATAATGGCAAAATAAAAATACGGACGCAACAGAACTTCGTAAACAAACTAACCGTTGCCACTCAGCGTACAGAAAAACAGCGTTTTTCAATCACCGCGTAAGAGAAATATATATAAAGATAGCAAATGGAATTTTCAAGTGGAAAAGTTCTGGGTGGCTCAAGTATTTTAAACAGGATGCATTACGTGAGAGGAAACAAAAAGAATTATGAGGATTGGGCCAAACAAGGAGCAGTGGGATGGAATTCCTCAGATGTCAAACCTTACTTCTTAAAAGCGGAAGATAACAGAGAGTCAGAGTATTTGAAGAACGGTACACATTGCTATAAATGTTAATAAGCATTATAATGTTGTAACTTTGGTATTATTAAATTATTTTGTAGTTGTACTAAAGTAAAAGTACGGATTCCGTACTTTTACTAATTAACCCTCTAGTACAGACGTGCATTAAATATTACGTCATCTGAAATATGCAGCGGTGTCTGAGACATGTGCGACATGTTTTGTTAGCACTAACATTACAGCGCAATTATTTTTAATAACAAAGCTGTATCTAAGAGTTGATCAATGAAGGTACGGAACAATTTGTTCCTTTAATGATACTTATACTTCACTAGCTGAAATACCCGTTCTACGCACGGGAAGGAAATAAATTACAAAATTAGCAAAATAATTTTTATAAATTTGGCGATATTTTTTTATTTATTTGGCGACACATTGGCGATATTTAGTTATCCGCCAATCAGAATAGGTTATATAATATTAAAATATTCCATTGTTTCAATCTTGAAGTATTGTATTGTTACATGTTCTCCATGTTAATCCTATGGAAAGGGTTTTTAAAAAATGGTTATTTTGGCAGTTCGAGTTCGAATTTTCAAAAATTATTTTTTAGTGCACCCCTAGGACCCCAAGATGGATTTATGTTCCAATATTCAGCACTCTAGGTCTTTTGGATCTGTATATTACCAAAGAAACATCGCTATTAACATCGAAAAACGGGTTTTACACCCCTTTAAATACGTTCGATCGGAACAAAAATAGCCTATTTAAGGTATAAGGAACAAATTTGCGAAATTTCTTCTTCATGGGTATACGGAAGTTGGAGAATTAAGGATGAGTGAATGAGTGAGGTTTTTCGCATTTATATATATAGATTCAATGCTTTTCCGGTCAAAATGATACTGGTAATCGTGAAAATAAAATATTTTTATAAAAAAATATGCAATGTATTAAATGGGATTTTAAATTCTTATTTTTTTTTCAGGTTATCCTGTCGCTGGTGGTCCATTAACAGTAGAAAAGAACAGATACCAGTCTGAAATCACAAATTTACTGTTGGAGGTAGCGCAAAAATTGAGATATAACATTGCCAACCCAAATGGCCGCAACCAAACTGGTAAGATAATATAATATTTTACTGGATATAAAAAAGTGAATGAGTGTTTTTAAACCATTTTGTAACACCCTGTTTACGAAGCGCCCTCTATAGCGACTGTAGCGCCCTCTTCTGGTTTGTGAGTGAAATCGTCAGTCGTGAGCCAGATTTCATCAAGCATGTTTGATGTATTTGTATCCAAATTTTGTATGTCTGCGCTGTGTGTAACTTTGAATTTTAATTATATTTGTTACACTAAAACACAAATGGCCATTCCTTGTCTTGATCATCAAATAACCCTATCCGTAGCGCTAACCCCACGCTATACAAGTTGAAATAAGGTGTGTAACTATTTTTGGAGATCGACAAATATTTTAAAATTTTTTTTTTTAAATATTGCGTCGAAAGTTTTTAAATTTTACTAACAATTTCTTAAAGATTATACTTCTTAAGTTTTGAAGTTATGGTTTAAAAAGTATTTAAAAACAATGAAGTTAAGCATAAAATATATGTTTGAATCATATGTTGCATTTTTCGTTTAATATTAAAATACGTATTTCCTCCCCGTCGTCAATCGGCGCCGGATGAAATGTTACAATATATAATATTTCGTAATACGTACTAATTTCGTAATTACGTGAATACACTCTAATTGTATAGCATTGCCTTTAAACACCGGTATGGTCTCCAGTTTTTCCGATCTGTGAAAGAGCTGCAAACTGATGTAAAATATTTTAAGGGAATTCAGCAAAGAATGTTATGTACTCAATGAAAATATGCATATTAAAATATTTTTAAATATTTTTCTTGAAAAGTATTTCCTCTTCGTAACACATGCTATAGGAAAAGTAATTTTATGTCAAAATAATGATTTCTGAGTTTTGAATATCATTTTTAAAATTAAAAAAATTGTATAATACAGATATTATGTGAAATTTCATAATTAAATAAATTAAAATTTTAAAGTTAATAAAATATTTTACATAAAGTTAGTCAATTTATCATAATTTGTATAATTTAACATTAAATACAACTGAACGATAAACGCCACGTATATAATAAATACAGTAGTTTTTAAAACGGTCCTATGTATTTATAAACGGATATTTTCATATTAAATACAAGTCTTGTATAAGCTTATACCAATAAGAATACATTTTATAAAAAATGGCTCATGCGATTTGTATACAAACATTTATATATATATATATATATATATATATATATATATATATATATATATATATATATATATATATATATATATATATATATATATATATATATATATATATATATATTATATATATATATATATATATATATATATATATATATATATATATATATATATATATATATATATATATATATATATATATATATATATATATATATATATATATATATATATATATATATATATATATATATATATATATATATATATATATATATATATATATATATATATATATATATATATATATATATATATATATATATATATATATATATATATATATATATATATATATATATATATATATATATATATATATATATATATATATATATATATATATATATATATATATATATTTTATTTCTTATTTTGAGTCTTTTGGCAATTTGAATATTTGCCATGATGTAAAAAATAATGCATGTAATAAGTTTTAATGTACGCAATGAACAATAAATATTAAAAATGTTTAAATGATCATTGTATTTTTTAGGATTCTACAATATATTGACAACATTGCGGAATGGACAGAGATGCAGTACAGCTAAGTCATATCTTGAAGTCATAAACAGAACAAATCTCGATATAGTGACCAAAGCTTTTGTAAAAAAGGTAAATTTACAATATTATACACACTCTCAATATGCTTTTACCCTCTGACTAAACAAAATATATGTTTAAAAAACAATACCTCACCAGCAAAAATGTATTTTTACAAATATGAAACCTGTTATACAATTTGTTGTTAAATATAGATGGTGACAGAAATATTTTCGTCAATATTATAACTTTTTTTTGTATTATCCTGTTCATTTAGAATTTTCTTAAAAACGGTTTTAGAGATATTCGTAATTCGCATGTAATACAATAGAAGTGTAGACCATGGAAGTATTTGGCTTATTTGTCGGCAAAAAATTATAACAGGAAAAGTAACGCAAGTTCTCTTACTTCTCATAAACCCAGAAAGATTAAATTTGGCTAAGTGGTTCTTATACCGTAAACAAAAAAAAGTTATTAGTGAACTTCTGTTTGGAACACTATTTTCATGCACGGGTTTAAAATAATTCCCACTTATTAATAATTCTTCAAAAACCTTCAGGGATATTAAATTTGGCAGAATTGACCTTGTTACCTCAAGAAGGGAAATAGGCTATTAATTTAAGTAGGCTGTATCCATCGAACCATATTTAAGATCATTTTATTCATCTTGACCACATTAATACGGATTATTCCCTAAGACCAGCAACAGGGAAATTTTACTCTAATTCAATCAAAAACATAATCTATAATAAAAAAAAATTCGCAAACTTTCTGCAAATTTGTATCAATGAATTTTTACACAAAACACCATTGCGTTTGACGTTACAAACCTTAAACCCTAAGGCCGGTCTGACAGACACAGCCTACTTATTTTTTTAACTGGAAGTATAGCGCTGTAATTAGAAGGTGTTGATATATCAATTTTAATTCAAAAGAACCCTTTATGTTTCTTTATTCACCCTTCCAATGCGATAAATCAATGATTCCAAACATTTAGTTTAAGTTATGCTTTATTGGAAAAAATAAGAAGTAAAAACATTTGTTGAACCGTTTTCCAAACATACTTGTAAAATGTGTTTTGAATTATTAATTTTTATTTAGATTATTATACGCAAACGAAAGGCTGATGGAGTGCTCGTTGAATATGAGGGTGCCACCCATAAGGTAAAAGCCAATCGTGAAGTTATCGTGTCAGCTGGGACCATCAACTCGGCTCAACTGCTCATGCTATCAGGAATCGGACCCAGAGAACACCTTCGAAATCTTCACGTAAAAAATAGTTGAATTACAAGGAAAACTTTAACTTATTGGGATGATATACCAATTTGGGATTCCTTTGATACGATGATTTATCAGTTTGATATATTATTCGTTTGTGACACAAAAATGTCGAAAGACGCTTTTTTAAATTTTTAGGACATTCAGATAGCCATTAGGTTATTCTATGTAAATCCACAAATATTTTTCAAATCGATTAATTGTTACTAAAACTATACAAATTTTAATAAAAGTTTACTTAAATTAGTTAAAATAGTCTACATTTAACAATAAAATATTCCCGACCTTTAAAAAAGTAGGTTTTTGTTAAAAGGGCTTAAGTATAAAATGTAAAACTTAATTTTATGTACTAATATAGGTTAATTTAGTAACGTTCTTCCAACACAAATCAATGAGTCAATCAATCTATTGCAAATATAAAAAAAAAAAACTCAGCTTTAAAAAAAAGTTGAATTTAGCCCTTTTAACAAAAACCGATTCAAATATTTTATTTCAATATTTTTAGCTCGAATGCTCATTTAGACTTCATTTATACCTTCTATACACTACCTAAATCAACGATGTTAATTTTTTTTTGTAATCATAGTTTTTAATAAAATTCACTTACTGTTCAAAAGTGCATATTTTACACAAATACAGAATTTCCATTTAGAGATTCACAAAGAATGTACTTATCATATTTGTAATATATAAAAATAATTTTTTTCAGATACCAGTTAAGGCAGACCTACCCGTTGGAGAAAATTTTCAGGACCATTGCGGGTCATTTTTGCATCTTTTGCTGGATCCCCGAATCTCCAGCATAGAGAAAAATCTCTTAAATGCAACAAATGTCCAAGAGTAAATTCAGAACCGGAGAGGTATTAAGATATATATATATATATATATATATATATATATATATATATATATATATATATATATATATATATATATATATATATATATATATATATATATATATATATATATATATATATTCTTTATTTTATATATCATTTATTGAAAATGTTTGGGTGTGATTACCAATTTTAATTATAGTATTCGCTTATATTTATACTGAATAGCTTTTTAATTATTTTTTATCCATTTGTAGGTCCTTTAACATATGTGGGTTCGGGCATTCTGGCGTTTTTACCATAAAATGTGAACCCCCAATTGGACTTTCCCGATTATCAACTGTACTTTGGCTTGAATATTCCAGCTGCAAGTGATTCGAGTTATGGCCTGAAACCGGTGGTAACTAAAAATATTTGAAGGCTGGTTATCACTATGCAACAAAACAGATACCAAGCTATACAGCAGTGCCCAAACGTTTAAAAAAGACAACCGAAAACATTAATATATCCCAGATATATAATACAAGTCTATATATATGTACCTAGAAATGAGCTATACATCGGATTTTGGTAAGATTAAAGGGAACTATGTAGCAGAGCTATATAGCCGTGCTGGAGGCGCGTTTTTCATGGTAGCTCAACTATACAGCTGTTGCCCGAAGACGTGCGCATGTCCTCTCAAAAAGTAAAACATCTCGAAGTCAACTGGTTGACTTCATCGAGTACATGTCTGCTGCTACAGCTAAAAAACTTTTTACTCGGTCTATAATGGTTTTTAGTTGTAGATACATATCCAGCTATATATAGCTCGGTTACAAATACCCAGCTACATATTTCGCCTATATAGCAGTTTTGCTATATTGTGTGATCCCGGCTTTACAGAAAACGGAATAACAGAAAATGACAAATTTGAAATGATGATTTAACATATTGCGTAAAATAAAAAAACTGAGCATGCTAAGCTAAAATTAAAAAGAAAATATGGGTTCGGATTGGAAGCACATCATACCTCCTTACCAAGAGAAATTAAGTTTATGTGTTTAATTTATAAAACAAGAAAAAGGCCAAAGTTGGGAAATTTAAAAGGAAGAATAGTAGAAACTATTAATTACGAATTTTTTATATCCAGCATGGGGCGGGAATGTAAATTTCTTGGTTTATTTACATCTTGTAGACTATACACATAAACCTGGTTTCACTGATTTCACTTTACAACTATTCCAATTTTATGACATCGTGTTCTCTTCATGCAGGTGATTAAGCAATTGGTTTACCCTCAAGAAAAGGTCTCTCTTTACGTGTGCTTTGCTAATTTACTACAGCCAAAAAGTCGAGGTACAGTAAAACTGAACTCATCGATCCCTCACGACCCCCCGCTTATTGATCCCAATTACTACGAGAATCCCGAAGACATTCGACCCGTTGTTGAAGGTCAGTCATCAGATTTATTTATGTTCAGATAAAGTGTAGAAATCAAGTAATGTGCATAATATAGAGATAATTTACAGACTAACAATTCTTCTGCTTAAAAGAAAACTAAGAACATTGTTTAATTGCTCACATTACCATTTAACTTGTATGTTAGGGGAAGGTGGGGCAAGATGGGATAGTTAAGGTTGAGAGGCATTTTATGACTATTAGATGAGGGCTTTTAATTGTTTTTTCAAATGTCTGCTTTGCCATCTCGTTTTTGTACAGGGTGGAAAAAAACTACTATATCTACATTCAAGCCAATCAGAATTCTAACTCTCGCTGACGCTCATGTTCACGTTTGCTGGAAATAGCTACTTTTGTTTCTGTGGACGTTTGTGTTTTTGTTAGAAAAACAAGGTGTTTTCAATTTTAAAATTGAAGACCAAGTGATAAAGTGCATATTGATACCAAAATCTCAATTTTAAATTTCTGTATATAATTATCTGGGTTTCATATATGTAAGGCATCCTTCATATTGAAGATCACGTGCCCCTAATGATAGAAGCATAAGTAGGCAATTTCTATTGAGTATAGCAGTTATAAGACCCGCAGCAAAAAAAAATCGAAATTTAACTTTCATCAAAATTGCAAAATTGAAGATTTTTCAAAGATTTTATAAAGGATTTTGAAACTAAAAACAGAAATCTTCTTGAAATTTTAAATTTTCTTATTAAAAACCCCTTTAAAAACTGCTTTTTTTCTTGAGCAATTTCGATGCTTTAAAAATGAAAGTGTCTTGCATAATTTTTAAGGTTTATTACAGGTATTATGAAGAAATGTTGAATAGAAATCTGTATTTTAATATATCTTTTTAAAAATTGCAGTTTTTCTCCAGATAAAAATTCAATATTAAAATTTTGATAATGGTTTTATACTGACTTTTTTTTATTGGACCACCAAAGAAAACGTATGCTTGCTAATATGTGAAAATAAGCAACTTTGGCTATCTATTTACCTGCTTACAGAGTCAGGTATGAAGAATACTTAACTCTAATACAGCTGTTCCTAATTAGACTAAAGACCCGGACCCCTAGATAAAACTAAAATATTATCTGGAACCCCTTTCTATAATATGATCTGGGACCTCCTTCTATAATATGATCTAGGACCTCCTTTTTTATGTGTTCTCATGGAAGTATCCTCCTGTTTTCTTCGCAATAAATACATAAAAAAGATAACACCACAGTCAGATGTTTAAATATTATCTTAGTCTCTTACTTTGTATATTTAGAACTTATTTGAACTTATGAAAACATTCTAGTAGTCACTTAAGTTAGCTACTGCACTGATTTTCAAACTGTTGGATTGAGAGAAATCTTTCATTTTGATTCATGGTTCCATTTTAATCCCAACGGACCCTCTATAATTTTTTATATCTCTAATATCGACCCGCGGACCACCTTTTGGGAACAACCGCTCTAATGCATCTGAATTGATAAACTTATTTTTTCACATTTAGGTCTAAAAATGTGCAAGATGTTAGGAATGAGTGAAGCAGTAAAGAAAGCAGGTGTGGGAGTGTACGGCGAGCCATTCCCCGGTTGTGACAGTTCTTTTGGAAATGACGATATATACTTTGAATGCCTGGTCTGATCAGCCGTCTATACAGTTAGTGATCCAGAGGGAACGGCGAAGATGGGCGATCCAAACGATCCGACTACTGTGGTAGATCCAGGTATAATTGATAGCTTTATATGTATTTTAATAGCATTCTGAGAACATAAAAATTACTTAAGGGCTGTAGTGTCTTTTAAAAACAGAAACAACTTAAATGAAAATATATAAAAAGGAATTCTGAATGAAAACCCAAAATTATGATTTAACTATGTAATTTTCAAGGTATGCAATGTTTTAAGAAAGTTTTTAAGAAATATTTTCATATAAATTGATAATACATGGTGCGTTCCATAAGTAATGCGACCAAATTCATAAAAAATCATTTATTTGACATATTAGTACAATTAATTAAAAATCTTCAAAATAGCATCCTCCTGCGTCGATACATTTATGGAGGCGGTGTTTCCTGGCCTGGAAAGCATTCTGCGGGAGGTCCTTTAGAGCAGATGTAACATGAGTCTGGATGTTGTCAATCGTACCCAATGTTTCCCTTTCATGGTTGCTTTTAAGCTAGGAAACAAAAAAAGTCTGAGAGAGCCAGGTCAGGACTGTAGGGAGGCTGTGGAACCAGTGGGGTATGGGCCCTGGCCAGGAAATCGTTGACAACGAAGGCGCTGTGGCTTGGCACGTTCGTGATGAAGTGTCAATGCGTTCTTGATGTCACTTAAACAGTGCGAGACCCTCCATTTCAGCCTTTTGAGCACTTCCAAGTAAAAAGCTGCGTTCACAGTGGTCCCGGTAGGTACGAATTCGTTTTGGACAATGCCTTTGACATCAAAGAAGACAAATGAGCATTGTTTTGATCCTAGACTTGATCATGCCTCCTTGAACGACTTGTGCCATCTGTGAACTTGTGATTTAGACAAGCTATCACTCCCAAAGGCCTGCTGAATTAATAGAAACGTTTCGTTGGCGGACTTCCCAAGTGTAACACAAAATTTGATAGCGTAACATTGCTCCATCCATCGCGCCGTGTTACATTAAGCTCAAACCGGGCTTCGTAGAACGCACGCCCCTGTCTTTCCGGCAGCTTGGAGCCGACTGAGAATGGGTGCGTTATGAAGTTAACCCCCTCCACCTAGCTCAGCAGATTAGAAAGCGCTGCAGCGTATAGTCGCGTATAGTGTATAGTATATAAAAAATTGGTCGCATTACTTATGGAACGCACCATGTATATTTTGGAGTATTTCATTATTAAAAAAGGAAGTTTTATAAAAAAAAAATTAAAAATCAATACTTATTTTTTTCTATTTGAATTGCTTATTTTTTTTTAACTAAATCCAAATACAGTTCAGCAATCTTTTCAGGTTGGCTCTACGAGCACTTTTAATAACTTTTAAATTTCGGTTTACCTTAAAACTCATTAAAAAAAATTGCGTAAAATTTAATCATCAGTAAACCTTTTATAATTTAGTTTGTCGCATGCATTAAACAAATTTACAAGAAAAATGTATTAAAAAATTATTCTTCAAAAATGACCATTTTTAATAAATTAAACAAAAAATAAAATGTTTTTGTTTATGTTTTCAATCTACTGAGGTCTTTAGAAAATTGCTGTTCAAAAGTTATGGATAAATGTATATTTTTTAAGCCTATTGTAAAATACGTGTTTATTATAAATTGGTATGCGAATTGGGTCCATGAGTAGTAGATTTTTTTAATTACTAAAGTAAAAAAGTGTGATTTTTAAGGAAAAATGCCGTGTTACTATGAATGACTATTTCAAATACATGTCGTAAAAAAAAGTTCAATTGTCAATTCATGAAAAAATGTTAATTTATAAGTCTCATAGTTTAAAGGATCAAAGCAAAGTTAGCTGAAAAAATAAAAATATATTTAAAAACAACTTAAGTTTAAAAAAAAAAAAAAAAAAAAAAAAATTAATTGTGAGAAATACAAATTTTTTTATGGAATTTTTGAATGACATTTTATTTTTTTGTATACATTTTGAATAATTTATATTACAAATTCGGTACACCAAATCAAAAAATAAAAGTTGTGATGGTACCGTATCCTCTTAAATAAATGTACTTATAATGAACTGCGGAGAAGGAGATTTAGAATACATGAAATAATTTTAAATGAAACATTTTCAGGGTGAAAGGCGTCAATGGTCTGAAAGTTATTGACGCGTCTGTCATGCCAATAATACCGTCTGGAAACACGAACGTCCCAACTATCATGATAGCTGAAAAGGCATCCGACATGATCAAAGGCACACTTAACTGCCACTCACAGACCCCAGTGTAAAGTCATTTTGTACAGTGTGTACATTTTGTACAATAAAGAAATAGCTGCAAAGATTGAATTATTTTATATTTAAAATTCAGTGATTCTGATTGAGGAATCTGTAGTTATGTATTATTGTAATTCATGTTGTACTTATTATTTTCATATACCTTAAACAGGAGTTACTCGAACACTTGAAGGGGTTTCTTGGACACACATAAAACGTGTTTTAAATCACACCTATGCCATATATAATAAAAATGTAGACGTGACTCAGTATCTACCCAAAATATAGTGATTAAACCAACAAGTATCAACATGTAGAGAGATGTAAAACAGTTTTGATGCTTTGGAGCGCATTAAACCCAGTTTACGGTAATGAAGTATTTGAGAAATAAGTAATTATATATTCGGATTTTTTTTAAATAAAACATTACGTCTATCCCAGCTAAAAGTATAACACCTTTACAATGTGTGATAATAATTTTTTTAAACTCACTTAACGTATTATGCAAATAAACTCTAAAGTAACTAATAGATAAATTGTAAAATTTTGTTTGGAAGGATTAAAGGAGAAATTTTCGGAAATGAAGGGACTTTGAAAAAACAACTGCATCTAAATATAAAGTTCTTATGATGATTCCGCAGCAAGGATTTCTAAAACATTTATTATCTTAAAAAACAATAAAAAATAGTTTTCCACTACGTTCCATGGTTGCCCAAATGTGAAATAATTATGTTTTAATTTTACAAAAGGCGCGATATTGAATTTTAAAGGTATGAAACAAAATGCAACGTGGTCATAAAATAAGTTCCCTTGTCTAGAGGCATCTGCAGCCAACCCTAGTGAATGTAATTATACCATATTTCATATTAAGGATACTGAAGGCATAGGGCGAAGATTTCCTCAAAAAAAATGTCGCCGATATAATCACTGAAAATATTTCTCTCCCTGCCTTCAATATCCTTACAATGAAATTTGGTATTTAATTAATTTTAAATATAGATTATTGACTAGAATTGATCTTGCTTTTGCATATGACTCTGTGATTGGGGAACACAAACCCGGTGGCGGATCTGCCTATATTGCAATATGAGAAATTCCCCTCCTCGACAATTTTAAACATACACTACCTAAAATGGATTTTTTTTGTTTAGGAATGAATTAAAAAAAACATATTATAATTTAACACATAGTCTCTAATAATATTTTTAGAAATCGTACAACCAATCAGAGTTCGTTACATACTTGCATATTCTAACCAATAGACAACAATAAAGCACTTACTCTGCGACATTGCACGCAGAAAACTTTCGCTAGTGTTCACTCTACTCGGGGACAAACAAACTTGAACCTGAAGCGGAAGCTGTGATATGTATAAATTTTCAATTGCTTTAGGTTCAACTTAGGTTGTCCCCGAGTACAGATGCCCACTCAACTGTTGATAGAGAAAGATAAACAAAGCTTCAGAATGTCACATTTAGAAGTTAATCGCCTTGGCGAGAAATCTGCATTAAACACGACATATCAGTCCCTCCGTTCCTTATACACCCTCTGCAGCACGCCCAAAACGTTTTAAGTATCCCTCTACAGCCCTCACGCATCCCTCTACGCCGTAGAGGGATACATCCCTTTTTGTATGATATTCCAGGCCGTTTGATGGTAAGTATTAAAGTATGTTATTATTTTTGTATTGCGAGATCAAAAAAATTGCTGACATGTTTCAACTTTTTAAGTTTAATAACTCATAAACTTATTTTTACAATTTGTGACCTTAACCCCATATTTTTTTTGTAATTAATACTATATACACATATATTGGTATATAACTACTATCTTTACCACATTATTAAAATAGTTCAATATTTGTTGGTCTACGTTCTGTTTCTTCACACATAATAATATGCATATTTCAATATTAACATACAATATCATATAAAAATACACTCATCGTAATAAATAGCGATTTCTTTTGATTTTAGTGTGTTTTCATTTTAATAAATAAAATAGCTTTTAAAATAAAAAACACTCATGGTATTATAAAGCATTTCTTAACTATATCAATGCATTTCATAATTTTCTGAAATTTAAGTTGTGTGATACGAATTTTCGGATAAGAGAGGAATGATAGTATAAATTTCAACGGTTACATAAATGACATATTTCAATAGAGATAACATGATAAAATTGTCTGCTGTTATTAATGGGATTTATTTAAAAAAAAGAAATGTTTATATATTTTTTGAAAATTTAAATTGTTCCATTATTACATCAGAAGGGCGTGCATGCAAAACCCATCATGTCAAAAAATATATAAGCATTGATTTTATATTAAAAAAAAAAGATTATCTCTTTCCGTTTTTTGCAACAAAAAAATAATATTTCTAAAAAAATCCCTTTCATTTTAAAACTTCAAAATCCGGAGATCCGTAGAAATGCATACATCTACAAAACGTCTTTGCCGTTTTCCTTTATTTGCGAATTTATGACATGTTTCACTGTTAAAAATAGGTACTCAAAAATAAGTAAAAATTTTCTCATTTTTGAGTACATTCGATGCTTAATTATGGCTCCGAATACATAAAATTTAATTTTGAAAAAGACGTAATCAAAAATAAGTACAATGACTAAATGAATAAAAAGAGCAGTTGCTAGCCTACATGAAAAGAGGAGATGCTAGACTACATAGGCTGCTTTCATAAAACCATTTCAATAAATATCGACAATTACAACCAAGACTAACCGGAAATCGATCTCAGATCATCAGGCATCACAGCCTAGAGCCTTATTCGTTAAACTACCAGGGTGACTTGAAGAAGTTATAAACAGAAAGAAATATTCAAAAGCTGTGCCAAATGAATGGAAAGTATGATAATTGTTGTAATAACTCAATTTCCATTTAAGCAATCCACTTCAAATAATGTGAAAAACCATTTTATTAACAACTATTTTAAGTTTGGCAGATCGCTTTGTTAAGATGGCTTTAACAGAACCTGAGATTAGTAATATTAAATAACACTTTGCATGTTTGAGAAAGTACGGCTTCTTATATTTGAGTACGTTATCGCGCATTTACTATGCAATTACACTCAAAGAAAATCGAGTTGGTTCAGGTACTCATTTTTAAGTACCTTTTTTACAGTGTTTTTTTTTATGACGCTTCCTCATGTACTGCGTACCGAGGTATGTTTGTGGTAATATTACAAAAAAGGTCATTCGGTTTCGCTTAAAGAAAATACAGGATGATTGCAAAGAATATCACAACTTTGAAATTCTATATCTCTGCAATCAAACAACATAGAGACATTCTATATGTAATAATGAAGAGGATATTCAAAAGTTTAATTTGGTTGGCATTACCATTTGCCCCCTTGTTTTACTAAATTGACTAAGCCAACGCATTGTAGTTCCGAAACAAAATCCATGTGGAATTTTTTTTACAGTCTTAAGAATAAATAAGCAGTTTTCCCAAAAAAAATCCGTACAACAGTTTAACATTCTTCACTTTTGAGAATAAGAAGTTACATTTTTTTTAAATATGCTTCATCATTCATTGTTATGCATTTGTATATACAAAACACATCGTCATCAAATTAATTGTATTTCACAAGAACCATGTGATAAAAAATGACTAAACAAAAAAAGTTAAAGAAACGAATGTTACAATCATATATTTACTTTATCTTATTGAAATCACTATTAAATGAAAATGAAATGGCAAATTACGGAATGTGTTTATTCTGACTTTTGATTCGAGCAGTAGCGTATGGCAAATTTTCAGTAACTATTAAACTTTAAAAAAAAATTATTACCGATAAATTTCATCCTATTCAAAGAAGAGGTAAAATAGAACCTATTGCTTTAAATTAAATATTGTTTTATTAGAAACTATTGTTTTTTATTGTACTTTCACATTCGATCTGATTATTTCGACCCAAGTCTTGGTAATTAATGGAATACCACATAATCCATCAGAATTCGCATAAAAGTGGATGCATGTTTTTGTATGCTAGGGCAATACATCGTGCCCTTGTTCTCTATGATTATAAATATCGGAAATACATAAATTTAGTTTGTACTTTTACTTAAGTGTATTTAAAGTCAAATAGAACAGCGGTTTCTACTCTGTCCTTTGACAACGGTTTCTACTTCGTCCCCCTCCCTAGACCAAAGCGTCCATGCTTCTTTTATTATATAAAAAAATGTAAATTTATATATGTGTCTGTGTTGAATATTTTTTTAATGTAAATACACTTTTAGGAGACTTTTTATAATAACTTATTAAAGTAATATATGATTGTTTGTAATATTGTAACATGATTTTTTTCACTTTGTTAACCTCCTTGCTAGTGCAGTTAAAAACAGAATTTAAAATTATTAATGCTCAAAATCCAAATAAGATTTGAATATAAAAAACATTATTTCAAGTTTTTAAAAATATTTTTAAATCACCAAATAAGTAAATTTTTATTAATAGGTTTTATTGTCTTAGTCAAGATGGATTTGGCCTCGGAAAGAGCTTACCCCACTCCATATGCCAACAGCCCTTTTTTACCACTGCTGCTTCTATCTGTGATGCAACAGAAGAATGCGCCCACAACATCGAATACTTTTAAGTTAGAATACGATTTTATCATTGGTAAATTATTTTTGAAATTGTTTTAGAAAACTAGATACATCGTGTCTTCATTTATACAAACTACGTATTTGGCAACAATGCCAAAAGTCTTTAATAGTACTAAAAATATAGTAATTCTTAAATAACTAAAACTTTTAAAAATATATATTAAAAATTAACAAAAATATGTAACTATACAGAGCCAAAAATATGGAAACACCTAGAAAAATATTTGACTTCAATTACATGTTTGTTAGAGGAGAGTTTATAAGAGATAATGTCTTTTTTTTGCAACTCAACTATCTATTAAAAACTCGGTCTACAAGTTGCAAGCAGCATTTGCCGTCAAGACTGCTTTCTGTGTGGGTGTGAGGGAATAATTCGCAAATTTACTGAATTCCATTTTGGCCAAATTTTTGGAGCTCGTATGTTGGGTGCTACTGTGACCAAGGTAGCGGAATTGTTTGATGGACAGTTAGGAACTTGGCCTTTTTTCAGATTCTATTTGTAGGTAATAAAAAAAAAGAAAGATCATTTAATTTTTTTAGCTTTGAAAACGCCTAGAGACAAAAAAAAAGTTGTTAATATATACTTACTATGATATGTAGATATATAGTAGTATGTACTATAATATGTTCTATATACTATGATATCTAGTATGATATGTAATATGAACTATGATATGTAGTATATGTACTATGATGTGTAGTATATGTACAGTGGTATGTAGTATATGTACTATGATATGTAGTATCATATGTACAATGATAAGTATTAAGATATGTACTATGATATGTATTATGATATGCACTATGATATGTACTATGATATATAGTATGATATGTACTACGTTATGTAGTATGATATGTACGTAATATATGTTATGCATTATGATATCTAGTACTATGGTATGTAGTATACTATGACATGTAGAACGCCGTAGCGGGATGTTCGAAACAGACGTCTCGTCAATCGAAACATTACTAATAACGGATAGCAGTTCTGCGAACTTGACGATATATACTACTGGACATCTAGTGATGATCTATATTTTAAATAAATAATTTCAACTAGCTCACATAAGAAATAATATATTCTATACATCAACGAATAACTGGTGAAAACATAATACACTACGTAACTGTAATGTTTTTTTCTATTGTTGAAATCTTAATTATATTGAATATTTTTTTGTTGTTGCGGTATTTGTAATAATATACCTATTTACTTACCGGAATCGAACCTGGGGCGTCGTGCCTGTTACGTTAAAACTTAAACCGCCAAACTAAAGGAATTGCTCTAGCCCGAGAGAAAGTATCAGATATTTGGTGAAATCACACATAGTCATTTTCCCCTTTTATTAAATTTACGAATATAGATTTAAAAAAATACTTGAATATAATGAGTTCTTCACAAATTTATTGTTATGTTTTTAAAAGTGGGTGCCGGTTCCGCTGGATCTGTGGTCGCCAGTCGCCTGTCTGAAATACCATGTGTCAGTGTCTTGTTGCTGGAGGCAGGTAAATCGCCCCCTCTGCTAACAGAGATTCCTGGTATTCAAAGAAGTTTCTTGGTGAGCGACATTAGCTGGCCATATCTCACAGTTCCTCAAAAGCACGCTGCAAATGCTATGGTTAATAAAGTAAGTATATCCTTTTCATAAATAATTGATATTGAGTATTTAATGATTGGGGATTTCTATAATACTAAACAAAGTAATCTTAACGCCGACTTGTGAAAGTAAATAAAAATGATTTCTAAAGTACGTGCATAGAGGACTCTACATATTTCTATGTTTGGTTTATACATGCGTTTCTTATGGTTTTCTGAGTAGATTTAATGCTGTAACGCAGGAAACTGCCTGCTCAAGTTATTTACAAAAAAAAAAGGCGAACGCACTTAAATATGTTTGCCGATTGCACACAGTAAATGTTATATCCTGCTCGTAAAAAAATAAATAACATTTTCAGCTTAATTTATAGGCGACCTTCAGAACTAAATTTTTTTATTTGCTTCAATAAAAATGTTCATAGCTAGAAGCTTTTTAGTTCAATCAACGCTCTCATAAACAATTACTAGATGTGATATTAAATTTTAAAATATACCTAGGGCTTTAGGAAACCCTGTAATAAAGTTTAGCTTCAGCTAGACAATTGTAATTCATTAATTTAATTAAAACCGTACCTGGCGTTGTTATTTAGCAAACAAGTTGAAATACTTTTACTAGCACTAACCGATGTTTTATTATAAGATACATAATATGTGTTATTACTTTTAGAAAGTGATTTGGCCGAGTGGTAAGGTTCTTGGTGGTACAAGTACTTTAAACGATATGATATATGTGAGAGGAAACAAGTATAATTATGACAACTGGGCCAAACAAGGAGCTGTGGGATGGAGTTTCTCCGATGTCAAGCCTTACTTCTTAAAAGCAGAAAATAACACGTCACCAGAATATCTAGCCGATGGTAAGAAATTTAAATTTTAAAATATTGCAACTCTCTTATTTAGAAGTTCATGCAAATTCAATGCAATTTGCTGAACAAATTTGTTTAAAACACATTTTAAAAGCTTTTTTTTATTTTGTATTTATTGTATTGCGTGAAACTGAAGTGTCTGTATGTAAATATATGAATTTTGCTTGGTGTCAATCAATTCAACAAAAACCTTATTTTCAGGTTACCATGTAGTTGATGGTCCACTAAATGTAGAAAAGATGCGATTCCAAACAGAACTAAAGAAACCTGTGCTAGAGATAGCGCTTCAGTTAGGATATAATGTAGTTGATGTTAATGGACGCAACCAAACAGGCAAGTTTACTTCTTTGAATGATAGGGGTTACAAAACTCATGATGTACTAACACACCAAAAAGAAACAACTTGTGTATCTTTTCATTAATCAACAATTTGTCTTATTCCTTCAAATAGACGCACTGATACTCTTTAAGGTAACCGCTCACTGACAATTGTTGGACATGCAATTTAAATGTTTAGTCAAACACAATTGGAAAACACAAACTGTTACTCGTCATTTACAAACTTTTTAATTGGTCAAAATATCCTTTCTTCGCTACTATCTTAACAACTTTTGTAAATAATCGACAACTTGGTGATTATATATGGATTATGGTATTACGAGTTCGACGATTTTCCACCTTCAATTTGGCGATTTCGAAATCTGAAGCACTTTATCATTCAGATGGATGCAATTAAATAGTTCAAAGCATTTTGGTGTGTGAGTCCTTAGTTGCTAAGTTTCTTAAACGTTGCAGTGCGTTGTGCTTAAACATTGCAATTGTTGCTAATGCGTGACTAGCCTTAAATGTATTATTCTATTGCAATTATATATTTAATATTACTGTAGAATTTATCTGAGCTATTTTTTAAAGTTTTAATTTGAATTTGAATAATATACTTAAGCAACTGTGAATAAGCACCACAAATAATAAGCATACACAACTACCAAGAAACAACAGAAACTAAACAATTTTCAGTCAAGGAATTTCATCAAAAATATCTCTTTTAAAAAAAGGGTCAAATATGAAGTGAAAGAAAAGTATAGCCTGAAATCTATGGAGTTCCGAAATATTTCCATTTGAAAATAAATATTTTATATTAGCAAAATTAAAGAACTGCTTCTTTCTAATATTACTATAAACATTTCATAAACTTTTGACACTAAGGGAAAGAAATTAATTAAATAACACATTAAGTAAATAAACAAAATTGTTTTTTAACTATTTTTACAGAAATTATATTATACTTTTACACAAATTATATAATAATATTACACAAATTATATTACATTTTTACGCAAATTATATCATACTTTTAAAGTAAAATTCAAAATGCAGAAATCAAATAGATGTCAACTTGGTTAAAATCACCAACTGTGGTGTTTGTATTTTGGCACATACTGTATGCAAAATATTGGTTTTTCGATAACATACTACATGTCTAGGGTTAGCCAAAGTGTTTTAGTCACTGCGATAATTACGGTAAACCGCCATCTTTTTTAGCAGATTTAATAACAATTCAAAAACTAACTTTACAATGTTATACATTATAAATATAAAAATGTTTTTTGACAAAATACAGACATACATAGCTATTGTGTTACATTGTATATGTTTTATTTTTCAGGATTTTACGATACGCAAGTCAATATGAGAAAAGGTCAGCGTTGTAGTACGGCCAAGGCCTACCTAGTACCAGCAGAAAACAGGACAAATCTCGATATAGTCACTAAAGCATTTGTTCAGAAGGTAATATAATATATAATAACAAATTAACGTCGGCGTTAAATTTGACTGATTTCAATGCCAATATTTTGTTTTCATGGGTAAATAACCAAGTTCCAGTGTCACATTTATTCCAAATTGGGAGAATTTAATTAAAAGGCTATTAAAATTGAAGGTACCACTTGTCATCTTATTGACTAGTAGTTATGTAGTTATTAATTTGATTTAGAACTAAAAATACCATGTATGATAATGGTCAAAACTTATTTCACAATGCCATCAGATGGTTGGGATAGAGAGCAGAAAATATTTGGTATTAATATTTATATATTTAATAATTAATTATTTGGCTTAAATATTTGAAAAATATTTCAAGCTAGAAAATATTTGGCATAAAAGTATGAAACATCATAACAATAATTTAGAATATTTGTAAATATTGAAATGATTGACAAATATTTAAAGATTATTCATCTCTTACGCAACAGTTAGTTGAAAGTCACTTAATTAAACATATTTTGCTGCATTATATAAGACAAGCAAAAGTACCCGTTCTTCGCACGGAGGTAAATAAAATAACGACAAATAACTGAAAATATATACATTTCCTCTCCTCCCTGGGATAATCGCATATACCATTTTAGAATTCCTCCTTTAAAAAGTTAAAGCTGTTTTTTTTATAATTTTAAATATTTTTATTTTTAATAAATTAGAAGTTAAAAAAGTAAAAATATATGTATACTACTTGGTTGCTAATACACCGATAAAAATCCTATAATTTCTAGTTTATCTCTCAAAAGGTATGGAGTTTTAAAAATTAAACATTCCTGCACAAAAATACTTTTAGAAATTAATAGGAATTTCCTTTCGGTATGGGTAGTTTCGGTACATAGTTGCATGAAATCCCATAATAAAAAACGACATTGGTAAAATCCTTAACTCCAAGTGAAATCAGCCGATGGATATAAATAATATACTATAGTGTAGACGAAAGTCAGACGTTTTTTACGTGCCGATTTTTAACCCCCTTTCCCCCTCTCCTCTTTTACTTTGTCCAAATGCCCACGTTTTAAAGATTTGCCATGAATGCTATTATTACAGAAAAATAACCACCTATTTTAATTTTAAGAATATTTTTTTTATTTCCGTATGAATGTATTAAAAATTTCGTATTTACTTATTTTGTTAAACCATTTTTCATAAAATTTTTATTTTGTGATTCTATTGTTATTGCAAATATCCGTCGAAAAATACCCGTCATATAAATATTTAGTAAGTTTCCACAGCAAATTAAAGCCAATACGCACTTTATCCAAAGAATAAACTGTTATAACTTGGAGATAGTTTAGCCAACGGTGCAGTATATTATAAACTCACCATGTACTTTCAATCATTCAGAACAATAATTCAGAACATTTAATTCTTAATGATCGCCATTTAATGTTTTAAAAGGAAATATTCTTTAGCACATTAAATAAAATATTTATTTTCTCAATTATCATTTGGTATCTGTGGAATTTTATTCTTTAATAATATTAAAAAGTCATATAGAGTTGAGAATTCACAGTGAAACGAAGCTTCGTACAATTAAAAAAAATACTTGCATAACATATTTTTCAAATAAATAAAATGGACGTTCATGCACAAATTACCCGCATTTTGGAAGAATTGTTCTAAAAGTTCGATTTAAGATAATTAAATATAGTTACAATTAACTTGTATACAAACAAAACAAAAGAGATGAAACAATTATAACATTTTAAAAGAATTCTAAACCATTTTCTAAGATAAAATTCTGGTTGTTTTAATTTTTGAATGAATCCGTATTGTAACAAAAAGCCCCATGTGCAGACGTTTTTCCAATAATTATTAAATCAAACAAAGCTGTGACGTCATTTTTATAGTGTCAATAACGAAAAATTTTATTTTAAATTGCATACGATATGTTCATCCATGTTAAGTCAATGGAATACATTAAAATAGTTATAACATACGAATGGAACATCGTACACACTTAAAAATGATCACAAAAAATTTCTAATTTTTCAAGTAAAGTATTCTGTAAATTTTATAAAGCTACGTTTTGTAGTTATGGAGTATTCCATGTAAAGATCGGCATTCTAATTGATTAATAATTTTTTTATATTATATGTTCGCTTTTTTCTGTTGATTTTAACTGATTTTACCGTTGCCACTTCGTGAAACTTTGCTGACGTGAGCTAAAAAATATCATAACGTTCGAAAGGAACATCGTAGAGACTTGAAAATAGTCGCGTTAAAATTCTTATTTTTTGAACTAATTATTCTGTGAATTTCAAATCTCTGCGTTTTGTATTTACGGAGCCTATAAAGTACTGACAAACAAACCAACATCCGGACAGATTTTGGAGATTTCTGCTTTATATATAAGATGTCCAATCCAGTAAAGTAATTAGTCATTCCCCCACCTCTTAACTTTTGAACAATGTTCGTAAAAGTGGCATCTATTCATAGAAAGGGGAGAGTGTTAAACGATGTGAGTGTTTAAAGCGCCCCCTAGCGGCAGACATTGGTTGGCGTGTCTATCTCAAAAATTAGAAACAAAGTAAATTTTAAAAAAAAATACAGAGCTTCAATAAACTTTGCGCTCATGAATACTATTAATAGAACGCTTACAATGCTCGTCTGATAGCTAATTCCAATGGTATGACTTGAAGCGCTCTTAGATGAAAAGGTTCCTTTTCGGCCAGTATAGAATAGTGTTCCGGGACATAAGTTAAACAAACGACCGTTGTACGTGGTCTGTTCATAGCATTCATGTGTGCATAGGTTTTTTTTGTTCTAATTTTCTTTTCAATACCAGGGATGAACTAACTATACGTCCCCCCGCCCGAATTGTACAGACCCCTCCGAAGGGAACTCCTCAATAGACGTAAGCATACATATAATCCGAGGATTAGACGTGTCAGCTGATGCTAATGTACTACTTTGTAATTGACTATTCCAATGTATGGCGTACGGTTTTAGAAGTGATATCATACGCTAGCTCACTTCCCCGCTATGAAGCACTGAAAGTGTTCTCACCGTTTAGACCGCATTGTTACGTTCCCATATTTAGACACTATTTTTAAGACTATAGCTGTTGACATTTAAAAGTTAAAAGTGTGAGAATTTTTTTTTGTGTGTGGATACCCAATATAATAACCTTCGTTATGAAATACAGGTCTTATTTAAAGGACGTCGATCTGTAGGAGTTCAATTTAGGCATAACAATATAACATACGATATTAAAGCCAAACGAGAAGTCATAATGTCGGCTGGCGCCGTGAACTCTGCTCAACTTCTCATGCTTTCTGGAATAGGACCTAAAGACCACCTGGAAAAGTTTAAAGTAAGACATACTTAGAGATTGTTATACCTTAAAATACTGCGCATGTATTTATAAAATTAGTTTTATTCACATCCGTAACTTTCAGTTAACTTTTGGAAACACTCATCTCATAAAATTGATCTTTTTAAAATAATATATTATATCAAATATTAGAAACACGAATCAAAACATCTAAAAAAAGTCTTATAAACTAATCCTCATTGTCTTCCGAAAGCCGAAATTTGCTATTTGACTTTTATGTATGTTCATTTAGCCAGTGGTTTAATTCTGGTCGGTGAATTGCTTTATTTTCAATAAAGAAAATCACATTTCTGAGATTTATAAAAACACTTTTTTTTTTAATTTAGGAGCATACGTAATTTTTTATTTTAGTAAAAAGTAGCACCAAAGTGCATACAACTATTTGGTAGAAATAAAGCAGGTGTATTGGATAACTTGTTAGAGCACGTGGCTAGAAGTTATGTTAATGGCGCGGATTAGGAACATGGCCCTATGAATTTTTTTTTATATAAATTCGTCTTTATTATGTTAATTAGTTCTAAATAGTCATTACTAATTGGTACTACTATATATTTTACTGACATCGGGATTCAATAAGTATACCAAGTTTCATGTCTATATGGTATTTGAAAAGAGGTTAGATTTAAATTGCATTTGTTTTATGCCACATCATGTAGAGTGATTCGCACTTTGTAAGTATTTTATTAAGCAATAAAATATATTTAGCTGTAATATATATGTAATTTTCTTTTTATTTAGTAGTAATACTAAATATGACTTTTTAAAAAAAATCGAACTTTCAATATTAAATAGTAAACGTTCTTTTTTTAATGTTGTAAATATACCAGTATATAGCTGTAAAATTTAGGAATTATTTGTTGATCATAACAAATATATAATGAATAATTAGTAATACTGTTTTTGATTGTAATATGTGAAGTATTAAAGCGTATCACAGTTTATAAAAAATCTTGAAACTGATTTGTTATAAAATAAAGATGTTTTTTTATGGTAAGGGAGAGATGGAGACAGTTTTATTTTGGTGCATCTTTATACTGTGTTGAATTTGGTATACCTTTGAGCACTAAGTATTTTTCTTTAAATAAATAAACGTTACAACTATCACCAAATGCTTGACTAATCTTTGTTCAATACAGATCTGCTAGTTATACATAGACAAAGATATCTAAGAAACACATATTCTGTTTGTATTTTTTAAATTATGTGGAGAGGGTTAAAGATTTTGTTTTGAGCAATTTAAATGTGTAAGTATAATATTCAAATACTTTAGCTCCACAAGCTCAACTAATAGTTATTATTGAAACATGGAATTCTAGAGTTACATTAGTACAACAGTCGTTTTACTGACAGTCTACCTGCAATCATTTGTACAGCAAACGTTTATGTGTGACTAATGAATCTAAATAATAATAATCATGATGATGGAATTCTGCAGTTTATTTTTTTTTGTAACTGATAAACTCTAAAATGGCTTAACAAAATGTTGAAAGAATTCGCACATACATAACACGCAAGCCATATTATTAAACTCATATTATTATTATAGGCTACTGTCTACAATTCTACTGTCTACATTTTTTGAATAAAGATTTATGATTATATCATTCCTTTCAAACATCAAAACAAATCATCGAAGTGTAGTTAAAAAGATATTTAACTATTTTTTAACTATATTTGTCATTTATTAACTATTTTTATATGACTGTTATTCTATTACTTATTTTTTAAATTTAAAGTAATTTTTTTATTGAAATAACAAAAAAAGAACAAGAAATCTATATAAATACTAAAGTATCAACTAATAATCGAGAAAAATCTTTCAGTTTTCAATAGCAACAATTAAAAATGAATTATTTATATCAAAGTGTCAATAATTTAAGCAATTTAGCATTTATTGAGTTTGTGGAACGCTAGAAACGTGTTCTTCTTCATATCAACATTTAACCATTTATTGGAATTTTTTTAGAATTCTAGTTGCATTCATTAAAAGAACACTTTTGTATGTTTTGAACAATGAATTCCAGAACAATGAATTATTCTGGCCCGTAGATATCTATCTGTTCTATCCTTTACATTTTCGGTCAGTTCTATCATGTTCATTGCCTGGCCTACGAAATAGGAAATAATTTTGTTTTATACGATTAAAATCCCATGTAAACTTTATATTCTAACTGACAACATTGATAAATTTTTTTAAATTGTGCAACTATTATTATCTTGACAGTTTAGATTTTTTTGTATCACGTTTTTATTGTATTGTAATACAGAATTTTTTTTTAAGGATCTTATTTCGGGTATATTTTCGACTATTCAGTATTTGATCTGCCTATTTAATTTTTTTAGATCCCTGTTGTCGCAGATTTACCCGTAGGAAACAATTTACAGGATCACTTTGGTACTTATCTATATTTTGAACTAGATTCTAAAATTCCCAGTATAGAACAGAGATTGCAAAACGTTACAAATATTGAAGATTACATTAAGAACAGAAGAGGTATGAATGTTACTCACTGATACTTGATCGTTATTTTCTTGCTTTAGAAAAACAAAATTTGCAATGATACAGATTAAAAGTTTTTAAGATTTAATTTTCCAATGAAATAAATTTGAGAATTTTTTTGATGTATAGGTCCCTTAGTATACTCGGAGACGGATATTCTAGCATTTTTACCAGAGCCTTCAAACCTACAATTGGATTTTCCTGATTATCAACTTTACACTGGATTGACCTTTCATCTAGTTGCGAATGAAAATTTTGGAATTAAACCTGAAGTAATTTATTTCAAATTAACCTAAAGTTTAGGTGGGGAAAGACCCTCGCAAATAAAAAAAACCTGTCAGCCATATTGCAAATTATTGAAAACAGCAAAAACATTTTTCAGACGTATGCATTTGCATGATTAATCAGTTTTATAAGTTTAAAATAAAAGGGATAATTTTGGAATATAGATATATTTTTTGTTGTAAGAACTGATAGAGGACATTATTATTTTTTTATAAAATTTATTTTTTCTCATTTTTTTTTTATATATTTTCACATGTTTAGTTTGACATGAGCCCAACTCAGATTCCAATAGATTTTTTTTAATTAAAATGTACACTACACGTAACTATTCCTTTAACTTTAATTACAAAATCACAAACTTCCATTTCAACTTAGTGTTGTTTAAATCGCATACTATATGTAATACCAAGGAAAAAACAGCAACTTCTAGACGGAGAGCAAGGTTGCGACTTTGGCGTGGAGTCAATCCTTTTTTGTTGCATTGATTATGACATGCAATTTAAATATTATATTTTAATTTTTTATACCTATATTATAACATGTGGGCAACCACCCAGCATTGTTGTAAAATTATATTCTTAAAATATCTTATGTTACAAATATGTTAAGCGCGTTGCTCACACTCACTAAGTGCTGGATATTTACGAGTACAAAATGTATATGGAGAAAATTACTTTGAAGTCACAACAGGTAGCCCGAATATCTTTAGGAACAGGACGGGCCAATAAAATACATTGTATACCTATATTATAGTAATACATAATATTTTTTTTGTCCCATACGACGTGTTTCACTCAATACGATTCATAAGCTACAGCTTAACAGTGTACTGTTTTCTTAGTTGTACCATATCAAATATATCACCCTGTGCATTAAATACTTGAATAGTGGAAATATTGTAGACAATTGTATTACAGCATATACCAAACCCACAGCTAAAATTTCACAAATGCGTAAACATTGTAAGCACATTAACTGTGACGATAAATTATCAAACGTTCAAAATAAAGATGTTTATTTTATTTAAAACCCATTTGGAAATTAGACATGGCATTGTAATCTACATTAATAATACCCTTATTGCTCAATTATTTAAACTAATTTGGGGTTTCTTGAACTCTGAGGGGTGATTATTTGAATCCAAAACAAAAAGAAATGTTTTAAATCACTCTCTCTCTCTATCTCATCATCTCTCATTTTTCTACATTTTTCTGCTTCTTTTCTCTCTCTCCTATTTCTCTCTCAGTCTTTTCTCTCTATCTTTCTGTCTCTTGGGTCTGATGTCAAGGAAATTACTAAAAAAAGACGTGATTGTTGGATAGATGGAGAATCAGGGACTGACTTACAAGTTTAGGGCCCAGGGTAAAATAACATTTGGGGGCCCCCGGCGTACTTTAAAATAAAACATACTAGAATGAAATGCGAAATATGGCACTCATCAAGAACGCGCAGGAAAGAGGAAAGAAATAGTAAATGTTTTGCAAAAAAAATTACGAAGTGCTCATTAAAAAAAATTCATTAGTTTAGTAAATTTATTTTTAACTTCTTCATATTTCTTTTAGCCTTATAAGCATTTTTGGGGGCCCCTTAAAAATGGGGGCCCTGGGCAAGTGCCCCCAATGCCCTGCCGTAAATCAGTCCTTGAGGAGAATCACGTTTATAACTCATAACAGTATAGCAATGAGTGATTCAAAACATTTTTGTTTTGGGTTCAAGTAACTCTCCAGGGTCTAGTTAACCCCAAGTCACGTTTTCTTCTTTAAAGAATAAGCACTAGTTCAATTTTGGGTTACCATGTCTCATTTTTCAGGTGATCAAGAAATACTTTGGCCCTTATGAAAAATCAGCGCTATTCGCATGCTTCTCTCAGTTGTTGCAGCCTAAGAGTCGTGGTACAGTCAGACTACAGTCAGCCAATCCCTACGACCCACCCCTCATCGACCCTAATTACTTTGAGAATCCAGAGGACTTTCGACCTATTGTTGAAGGCAAGTTTAGTCATATGTTTGCTATTGAAAGAATATATTTAATTTATACGCAATTGTTCATACGCATAAAAACATATTTAAATATATTTTGCATTACAAACGTAAATTTTACTAAGACTGATTAGTTATAAACAAGTTTAAACTTTAATTTGAATAAATTAGTTAATGCTATATTGTCTCTTATAATTATATACGTATATAAAATAGTTGTTTCCAGAAAATGTTTAAACCACTTAAATGTTTCCATTAAACACGTTCCTTTTACGGTGCTCATATACCTAAGAGCCGTAAAAGATCAATGTCAAAATTTAAAGTACTTTAGTACTTTTAATAAGTATATTTTTATGCAAGAATTGTAATTAATAAACAGTAAATATTTTGTTTAATTATTTTAACTAAAACACTAATTGCTACATTTATAAATTTACCTTAAATATGGGTTTACTGAATAGTCTGTATATATATATATATATTGAGTATGTGAATATACAATTCACTTAACTAAAAATAATTTTGATTGAATTATTTGACCCCCCCCCCCCCCTCCCCATCATTTGAAGTGCGACTATTTAGTTCTAAAGGATAATGAAACCTCACACCGCGTCACTTATATTTGGATATAGGGATCTTGATCCGATTCAAGTTAAAAAAAATTAAATATTGTGAAATTTTGAGTTTGTAAATTGTTGAAAGGCGCGCCGCATTGTCAACTAAAAGGATTCTTTAAGAAAACAAGTTTTTATTATTACCAGCAACACGTCTTCGTTTTTAGTATAGCTAAATTGCCCTGTTATTTACAGAAACTTGACACTTTTTTCTAAAATTAAACTACATATATGGGTGCAACTAAATGACACGATAATAAAATTTTTAAAAAAAATGACATTACGCCTTTATCCTATATTCTTCATGTATAAAAGCCCAGTATGGAAACCTCGCCCTCACAATTGGGATTTGTTACAAGTAGCCAATCCTTTACGTTTCAGAATTAAGTCTAAATTACCCCATTGGTCAGTCTAAACTCGTACTTAAAGCCTGGTTAATGACATGTGACCTTTATAAAATTATAGAGGCATGTACTATGTTATGCATGCCATTGTCATTAAACAACAATGAACACTATGCGGAACCCCGCTTTTACATATGTAAAAATGATTTACATAATTATGGTAGTAGATATTACGAACAAATATAGAATGCGTCAATGTTACGTTTAATAATTTACCGATCGTATCAAATACTATAATACAAATTTAACTAAACACTCATAAAAACGGTTTCTTTTTTAGAATTTACGATTTATGGAGAGTGACTCATATACCATGAAACTTCCATACATTTATTTGTGTCTTACATTTAGGGTTGAAAACGTGTAAGAAGATTGGAACAAGTGAACAAATGAAAAAGTTTGGATCTAAACTTTTCACTGTACCATTTCCCGGTTGTGAAAATTCCTTTGGAAATGACGATAAATACTTCGAGTGCCTGGCAAAGTCAATGATTTTTACCACCAACCATCAAGTAGGGACCGCGAAAATGGGTAATCCGAATGATCCGACTACTGTGGTATCACCTAGGTTGGAGTAAGTAGTATTTATAATCTATAAATCTAGGTTAAATGAAAAGAAAAATTGTTATACCATCATAATAGTTTCAGAATGTTAAATGGTTTTGTTTTATATACTTATATTTGATCATAGTTTATTAAAACGCATTGTTATACAATAAACTTAAGCTTAGTGAAACATAAAACAAAAGAGAAAGGAGCATAAACCATAACATAATAAAATATAATTAAGCATAGTTAAACATAGTTAAACATAATTAATCCTAATAAAACATAAGAAATATAAAAATAATTTTCGCTAAATTCCAATAATTATTTCGAGTCCTATAGCATCCAATCAAAAATAAATCGAATATCTCAAAAATTTCTTAATAATAAAATAGGTTTTAGAAGGTTATTTAAATATTACAAATGCATATTAATGTGTTATAATGTGCTCTCAATTTTAAAAGTTCAAAATTTTTATCATACAAAAATTTAAAACAAATACTAAATGTATTTAACATTTTATTTTCCCCTTCATTATGTGTTTTTTTAGTGTTCAATAGGTTATAAGGAAATTTTTGGCGACAATGTATAACTATAAATCTGAGAAGCCATTAAAAAATTATGATGTTTTGATTATACATCATCCTAACATTTGGGTGACATGGCTGTCCAAATGGTATAGGTAAAAAAAAAGAATTTCGTGAAAAGTGATCTTAAAGTTTGCAGCTTACTTTGGCTATAATGTTAAGAGGAATAGTATTAAACTCTTTATAGAGCAAGTTATTAAACTTGGAGCCACACTACTTGGAAAAATTAAAGTTCTAGCTGCGTAGTAATGGAAAAATCGGTGTTAGTTAATTTTCAGATTTTTGTCAACGCATTTTTTTGGGATCAAAATTATTTATAAAACCTTTACTTTCACAATTTTGATAAATGTTTAATGCTGATTTGTTTTTGTAAGATGTTTCACTTCAGATAGTTTTGTTTTAATATGCTTGTTAATTTTAAATGTTAACAATCTCTTTGTAGATTTTCAGAAATACCACCACCTAATTTTTAAAATACAACTAATAAAGTGTGCTGAAGCAATTTTATTCAAATATGTTTTTTGTTTGCTGTTTTAATTTACAGGGTGAAAGGCATCGATGGTCTGCGAGTTGTAGATGCTTCCATCATGCCGATTGTTCCTTCGGGTAACACAAACATTCCAACCATCATGGTAGCTGAAAAGGCGTCCGATATGATCAAAGACACACTTAATTGTTACACTCAGACATCAGTTTGATTATGGAGTATATTTCTACATTTTATTAATACATAATAATTAATAATATTAAAGTGTATTGTCATGTATAATAAAAAGTGGCCACATTAAAATTCCATTTTTTTAAACAAACTATCATTTGTACTTATTTCATAGCGGTTAAATTATACTTACGGAGCATTTTTTCAAATGTCTGTCCGTTTGCATTAATGGAAATGTACGCAACACAACGTTTGCTGTTGTATCTTGTGTTTAATCATGTTTGTCTTCTATTAAAGTATTGATGCAATAAATTAGTTTTACACTATGTTGATTGTTTGATCATAAGCTTTTAAATAATAATATTACTTTGGGCACATTTATGAGAATGCAAGCGAAAAATAAATTATTATTCGAGATTCTCAAAACCGACTGCCTGAAAAGTGGGTAGGAGACCTAAAACGACTGATCAAGGAGATGGTTACCAACTGACTATTAACAGTGTGGCGTTTGGTGCTACTGAACTATTCTGAAAAATATACTTATACTGGCATTATGGCCCGGCGTTGCTCGTGGTCAATTTGTGAAGTTACAGCTGCGCGATTTTTTTTATTTGTTTGCGTAGTCATTCGCAAATCGCTCACTCTCTGTGCAATGAAAAAATAAACTTTTACAAAATCTAGATTTATTCAATTCCTTTGAGTAGTTTTCGAGATACCACATCCTAGTACTTCTTAATTTTTAAGTTCACGACTTTACATGCTATTGCAACTACAAATTAAACTGATGTTTTTGTAAAATGTGTTTTTTTATATAAAAATTCCTAAAAATTAGTGCTTAAAAAAGCATTTGCGAATATTAGTCTTTTAATATAATGTCAATAAAAATAATATATTGCTCAAAAATTAAAGTATAACAGTTGGCGATGTTGCTTCAATGTCAATTGGTGTTGAAAACTTATATTATTTTAATAGTTGGATTTTTTTGTATAAAATTTAACCCTTCAGTGACAATAAACGCATGTAGTAAACTTCACATTCATTAGCTTTAATACTGGTGAAACAATAATATATTAAAGAACAAAATATTGCTTTTTTCCAAAATGTAAATAATTTATCGTATTTGGTGAATGTTTTGTTTTGCCAATTGGCAACCGGAGTCTATATATCCATCTTTGAACATAATTTCTGAAAAGAAATAAATTAGGAATATTTTTTTAGAACTGTTCACCTTGAAATTTAAGAGAATTGTAAAATATAATTTTAAATATGGCTGCTTCAATATTTACGAAAAAATTTCTTTTTCTTAAAATAATATTCAAATATTCATTTTTGAATTTCAATAAAATGTTTATGAAGTGAAACCTTTAAAATAAGCTACATGGAGGTATAAATAAGCTAAGTTACCCTAAGTTAAACTTTTGGGGTGGTTCATTCCGATAATATAGCACTGTTCCTCTCCGTAACAAATAGCACTATTGGCATAAATGTAATCACGTTGGACAGGAAATTAGACACAGACGCTCATTTAAAATCTCGAAACAAAGTAATGTTCGGGCAAAAAATACCCATGGCGTCAGACGTAAAGAAAAATTGCAATAATAGAAGTCATCTAGTAGTTTCGAAAAATATTTTTGGTCGAAAAGGTACAATAATGGTATCAAGGGAAGATCTACATGTAATAGCATTCCAATAGAAATAAAGTATAGAAAAATGGAAAAAATTCTATAACTTTTGAACAGTTGCAGATATCCAAATGAACAAAATGCAGGTTTTAAGTTGAGAAAATATTGCGAAAATGGTGCAAGTTTCATAAAAATCCGTTCAGTCGTTTATCACTGTTTCATTATATGTTGACATTAATTTTAAAATTTTGCCACTAATTTCACCAATTGACATTAATTTTATTATTTCGACACTAATTTCGCCATTTTGATTATATTTTTAAATATAGTACCATCTTTTGACTCATTTGGCGACATTTTCATCCATTTGGCGATATTTTAAAATGCATTTGGCAACATTTGGCGATATTTACTCATCAGCCAAACAAAATGCATCGTTTATCGTACGCAGTATTGTCGAAAAATATATTTGGTCGCCAAGGTGATTTTTAATAAAAATGTTACGAAGGGAAGATCGAGATGTAAATTTCCCATAGGAGTAATGTTAGAGAAAATAGAAAAAGTTCTATAACTTTTGAATGGTTGCAGATATCTACATTAAACAAAGTGCAGATTTTAAACTAAGAAAATATTGTTCAAATAGTGCAAGTTTCATAAAAATCCGTGCAGTAGTTTTTGAGTTAAATCCGAACAAACAGACAGACAGACAAAAAAAAAATGTAATGTGATTTTCTGAATCAGTATATCCTAATTCGTGAAGAAAACTCAAAATGAGGGGTTTTGTTCGATTCCACAGACAGACACTCCATTCTTATATATAAGTATAGATTATATATTCTGATTTTTACTAATGCTAATTTTACGGAATTTATATTTGTTTCTCCTACGGTATTTGGATTTATGTGTTTTGCTTCATAGCAAGTAATTTTATAAATTTTCAACGTTAATATCAAATGCTCCTCTCATTGAAACAAAAATACTCTCGTCAAATCCACCAATCATTTCTCAACACAAGATTTTCATAATTCTCTTGTATTTACTGTTTGTGATACGATCAAATAATAAACTGTAAATGACGGTTTGAATAGGACGACAGCGGAACTGGTTTTTAGATTACAGGCACTCGGGTAGATTATTTTTTAGCTGTAATGTGAGTTTTATCACACACTCGTAAAACAGCTGTGTGTAAAAAGCATAACTAAATCCCCATTAACACTTCTTCAGAATATTTGATCAGCCAACATATCCGTTTGATCGATATACATTTTTTTCGTACTTATTACCATTTTAAATGATACCGATCTGCAATAATACATCTGAATTCTAGGTTTTCTGTCCTGGAAATCGTTCCTAAATATAAAATGTACTATAGTTAGCGTTAAGTAATATAAAATGTTATCATATATAAATTTTATATAGAAATTTGTCTTTTAATGATTATCCAGCTTGGAACCATACTCACAATATCGTTTTACTTTTTGATAGAAATGGCAGCTGAAGAGAAACACTTTTCACTGTGGTTTCTCAACCTTTTTTTTTTCACAATCCCTTGATAAAACTTTTTATTTATGAGTACCCTCCTCTCTCATAACCCTTCTCATTCATCCACCTATTAAAAAAAATTGTCAGGCAGTTCCTGTTAAATTTCCGCTATCTTTATATATATTTCTCTTACGCGGTGATTGAAAAACGCTGTTTTTCTGTACGCTGAGTGGCAACAGTTTGTTTGTTTAAGAAATTCTGTTGTGCCCGTATTTTTATTTTGCCATTATGTAAGTCATTTTGACGATTAGCCCCTTCAATTCATTAGTAAATAATTATTTTGTTGATATCAGCTTAAATTAGAAGAATATAAACCCTATTACATTAAAAATAGAAGTTTTGAAAAACACTTTTCTAAAACACGTCAATGACCGGAACATTGACGTGGCGCCATCTGTTGGCAATTTTGAAAACTAGATTTCTATGAACTTCATTTTTTATGACGTATTAACTTAGTTACGTACACACTTCTGGTAGGCAAGAGTATGGTAAGCTTAACGTCAATTATGCCAAAACAAACTATCAATAATGTTAAAAATTAAACTAAAGCACAGGAAAGGTGTGAAAATAACGTGGAAAATAATAAATTATGGTAGAAATAAAATAATAAATAATGGCTTGCCAGTGGTTCCATTGTTTTCAATTGTAGTTTAAAATAAATTAAATTAAATGATTTTATATTGATTTACATGGCGAAAAAATGTATTGATGTCAAGATGAATTATAATTTAAATTTAGTTTCAACTTTTAAAGTTTTTGGTATTATAATTAAAAAAAGTATTGTTACTAGGACACATTGTTATTGTGTCCTACCTTTTAGCGAGCGAAGCGAGAAGTGGTTTGCGGAGCAAACCTATGAGGATTGCGTAGCAATCCTCCGGGGGTTGGCGGAGCGTTAGCGGAGCAGGTGGCGGAGCCTCCTAGTAATAATATAATTTTCGCGTACCCCTAAACAGACCGCCATGTAACCCCAGTGGTACGCGTAAAACAAGTTGAGAACCGCTCATCTAGAGGCTGTGTTTTTTTAATCTAGCCTATACCTAAGCACACACCACCCTTTCGTGATAATATGCCATTCAGTTGTGTTTGGTCAGTGCAAATTACGAACCATTACGAAGATTTTTATTCAAAAATGTTATTCTTCTAAATGCATTCGCATGTTCCCGAATACCTACGAATTGCATGCATTTTATAAACAGTTACCGTATATACTCGCGTATAAGCCGAGAAATTTAAGTCCAAATTTTCATCCAAAAGTAGGGGGGTCGGCTTATACGCGGGTCTTTAAAATTTCTAATATAATTTGCCTAAAATGGGAAAAGGGGATAAGTTGAAATTAGCGGATTCTTCAGAAATCGCACCGACACATTTTCGAGATCGAGAATGTGCGTCACGTGCTGACTGAAGACCGTTCTGCGCATCGCGGCGTAATCGTAACGCAAAATTTAACTACTCACATAAATAATCAGTTTAACTTAATAAAAAGTATATATTTCGATAAATATTTAATTGATTTGTAGAATTTATGAAGCCAGTAAACGCTACTTTAATATAATTTTGGATGGAAGACTAAGAAGTTGACATCGTGCCTAGCGAATGACACCACTTTAAAGTCAATGTCTTTCTTGCTCGATTGCAATAATTAAACAAAATTTATTTCCCCAATGCAGATTTTATTCCTTGATAATATTATGTACATATATTAATAGTTGTTTCATTAGTATTTTGGATGGAATTGGCTTTAAAGTGGTAAAATCGGGGTTGCTTCGGCGAATTCAAGTTCTACTTTCAAGTCATTTATCTCGTAATTAAAAACTAAATATTTTAATAAGAAGTATATATTTATCCATAAAGTAGTAGTATTTCCTTCCGAGACGGATAAAAAAAATGCTCATCCGTATTTAATAGCGACAGTAGTCAACGATGTTGACAGAAAATAGTTGACGTTTTCTAAGTTTTTAAATATTTACAAAACGATGTTAAGGATTAGAAATTGCACATTTTGGATTTAAGTTTGTGGTTTAAAATATTTTATTTGATAATAAGGGATATTTAATTATGTCCTATGGAGGTTTGAAACACACCAGAACATCGCGAGTGGTACATACTTGTAAGCCCGATGAATCGTCACGAACTTCGAGGAAGGCCGTTTCTCCAGCCACTTTCTTTAAACTTTTAATTTTTAGGCTTGAATATTTATTTTTCTAATTAACATTTCACTCTTTTGTCGAGGATTTGCCGATTTTAATCGGAATTTTTCATGTACGAAAATACAACTCGGCTTATACGCGAGTTTCCAATTTTGGACAAAAAATCGGTCTAATATTAGGGGGTCGGCTTATACGCGGATCGGCTTATACGCGAGTATATACGGTACTTGATATTTTTATATTTTTATGTTATGATATAAACATTTTGACGTGATAACTTGTGATTGTAACGTATCTTCTCGTATATTCTTTATTTGCAGTTTTTACTCGCTTAGTGTAAGCTGAAAAAATATTAACCAGTCACAGCGAAAGACGATTACGAACAGATTGTTCGATTTTGGAAAATCCTCATCCAAACCTTTTATTCTACTGCTTTATAAAAATGTGAAGTGACAAAATTGAGATAATGAGTATTCTGTAATATTTGCTGTAGTATTCTGTATTGATTAAATTTTCTAACTATAAATCTTTAGAAACTGTAGATGTATGAAGGTTGACATCATCTGATTAATAGTAGCTAATAAGACATACAATTTAACGTAAACTTTAAATCCTAAGCTTAAGTCTATCTATATGCATATATATTAGTAAGGTCATGCACTATGCGATTACTAATATTTAAAAATGGCGCGAAATAAAACGGTTTTTGAGATAAACCCTTTGCTCAGAAGATAGTTATTTGCTTTAAGGTCATATTATCATTCATATTTTAGGTCATAGTTAGTTATTCATATTTACTGATAGGTGAATTTTTTAATTAAATATTTGTTAATAGATATATTGGCTTATGATAAAATAATGAAAACGGAACAAGACAGATTTTCATTTTCAAATAGATTATTTGAAATTATACTATATTACGCTTATCCTATATAGATAATGTAATTATCATGAAATTATCATAGTAATATATTGACAAGATATTAAATGGAAATTTTAGTACCCAAATATGTCTTTGAGAATTGGGATGACGAAAAATGAGCTATTATTATTTGATCTTTAATGGAATTTTAAAAGAACGTGTTTAGCAGTTGTGTTATAAGAGCATTAAAATTATTACTCGTGCGTTCCACGATGTTTGTACAGCTACGAGTCACAATACCAGTGACACTCATCCATCTACTCTTTACTACGTTGAATCATATTGACACTGAGAGAGAGATTTCACAGTGGTTATGGAGTACCCGGGGCCGAAGGCCCCATTACCTCCAATCGGAATGCAGTAAAACTGCGTTATTAACACCTGAGGTTAAATTTCTTTACCTTAGATTATGAAATCGTGAAAAATGGGACGAGACAAACACAAAATACGAACTACGCACTTGTGAGCACAAATGCAGAACAATAAAGAATAGCTCATTCCGGCAGAGCGAATATTTATAATGTATGTACAGAAGGGGTTTTTTGCCTCCATTTAATGGAGGCAAGGCTGAATTGTTATTACTGACTAGTCGGAAAGCTAAACGTTTTGTATAATAGCTAGACCTTTTGTGGATAGGTTTATAACTGTAGGTGTCAGAAACAAATTCTTTAATATGTAGTAATTTTATAAAATATATATTGTTTTTTGTCGGATACCTACTTCATAAAAAGTCTGCCCTTCTAAGATTTTAAAACCTCTTGATGCTCGTAGACATGATATTGTGTTCAGAGATCTTCAGCTTTATCAGCAATGCAACCATATTTAAATTCATAAAAATACTTGATTACACAATTTTTTTTAATTAAACTTTTTGAAGTATAATTTACAAGTATTTCTTTGCAATTAATATAATTTTTAAACTAATATTAAAAAAAAGCATTCGCGCAAACAGTTATTTAAATAAGGTTTCTTAGGATTTTTAAAAGGAACAATTGAAAACTCTTTTATCTTAGATTATTGATTCACATTAGTTTCTTCCTTAAAATAAATAGTTAGTTAAATAAAATACGAAAACATGTATTACTCAAATTTCAGAAACTGTATTTTTGTATAAAATTTTAATATTTTCAATGTTAAATGAAAAGCATAATATACATTTTAAACATTTTATACAATAAAATGCTTATTATATGCTTGTCATTGAAATGCTTATCCATGTCCAAAGTTTCCAAAAGGTATTTTCTAACATGGGATATATGCTACATCTTAATTTAAAACTTACGTCGTCTTAAAAACGATGGTATTTTGGGGGGAATAGGTTTTTTTTGTTTGTTTTTTCGGTGTTAATGGCTCTCCTTTGTTTGAATTTTGCTATGAAAAAAAGTATATTTGACTAAACAATTAGAACTTAAAACGTGACCTGTAAATGTGTAACCTAGTATCTAAATGGAAATTCGAATTTATATTTGTTTTGAGTGTGAGTTCCAAAATAAATATATTATTTATTTTATTTTGTTTCACATTTGTAAACATATACTTGTGTAATATAAATATAGATGCTATGGTTATAAATACAGATACTATGGTAATAAATATGTTTATACATAATAATTTTGTAAGGAAGGCTCCGATGATCACACCTAAAATATGACATTTATAAATAGTGGTTAGGCAGTGAAAACCATGTGGTTATTAGTGTATAGGGCTTACACTAATAATGTAAATAAAAAAAAATTATATGTTCGAATTATTAGATTAAAAAAAATTAAATTCCGTTTATGCTATTTATATTACCCTATGATGAAGTCATATTCCTTTTTCAACTTATCGGATACATTGGGAGCATTCTTCTGTTGCATCAAAGAAATAAGTAGGAGGGAAAGAATAGAAGTATTGGCGTTATATGCGTTTTCAGATGCGAAATCCATCTTGAATAAAATATTTAAACAATACTGCATTAAAAATACATGCAAACTTATTTAAAACTTTGTAAAATAAAATTATTTTAAGGAAGGCCAGAAATTCATTTAATATTGTAAAATAGCCTTGTTTCTGTACATTTCCTTTAAACATATATTTATAGAACTGGTTTCAAATTTGATTTTGTGTGTATAGATTTTCTTAAGAAAATATTTATATATTTATAGAACTGGTTTAGAATGAACTAATATTACAATACGCTTACATGCTTTTACTTTTAATTTCTTCAAATCTTTCAAAAAATTAATATTTAAAAACTTTAACATTGTACTTTACTTCATATGTACAATTTTAAACTTATATACATGTATTTTTAATATAAATACGAGTTGAGTTATTATGTATAAAATAATGTTATGTATAATTCTTGTGAGGAAACTATGCATAATGAGATAATTCAATTTTAACAAATCGACTTTTAAAGTTAAAACTACAATACTAATTATTTTGCTATTTCGTTATTTATAATAAATACATAAATTCTTCGAGGATTATATTGTGATTAATTATTTTCATCTTAAATTTCAATTTCGATTATTTAATAATTTCGATATAAACTTGAATAAACGAAATTTCAAGATTGTTTGAGCTAAGAACATTGATTTGAAACTTTTAAAAACCAGTTTTCCTCTTTCGAATAAGGAATTTCAGATAAAAATAAAATTGCCTTATTAATAATTATATTTCGATTATTTTTTAAAAAGCCGAAATTAAACAACTAGATATAATAAACAAAGGTTTTTTGACTTTCAAATATGTAGTTATAAAATTTTATAGCAGTAACCTTATAGATAGCTATTTTAGGGTCTTCGATTTCAAATACTTAACTAATATAATGTTGGTTTCTTCATAAGAATCGAATTTCTTTTTCGTAAGAAAATTGTAAGGATCTGAAAAGTTGGTAATAAAATGTGGCGAATGAAGTTTAAAACTTCCCAAAAAAAAGTTGCACTGAATGAAACATAGATTTTTCATAAAAAATATTTCGTTTTTTTTTTTATTAACTATTTTGTTTTAAGAGGACAAGGTGTCACTAAACTTTTTTTTTTCATTTTTGAGTTGAAATTGTAATGTGTATTATTGTTATTTATATAAATAAACATTACTTCACACAAAATTTCAATAATTTTAAACATTTATAATTTTTTAAAGCTTTATTTTAAGATGCTAAGCCTATTTTTTTTTTAAATGTTTGTATTTCTTAACTAAAATTAATTTTTTCATTAAAATTAAAAAAAGTCAGCTTTTCGAAAAACATATTAACAAGGCAAACCAAACCATGAGAAAAAACTATCTAAAGTTGTCGTTCCTTGAAAAATATACCTGCTATCCAGCATAAATTCTCAAATAACATAGTTACAGTTCTAGCATTTTCCAATCATATTTAAAAGATTCCAAACTATAATTTTAGAAAAAAAAAAATCGTGAATTTTACAATTTTTTGGTTATTTGGCCCACTTAATAAACACTAATTATAGTCAGGGTGCCAAATGCCAGAAAATAGGTCAACCTTGTTTTGTCGTACGGAGAAAATGTTTTCGTGGTTTCTGATGTAGTAGATGGTGTAGATTTCAGAATCGATTGATGCCACTCTGTCTTGAGCATTTTAAAATATCCAAGATGGCGCCTGCCGCGCACCGTTCGCGAACACTTGAGAAGCTTATTTTGGCGTACGGAGAAAATGTTTTCATGGTTTCTGATGTAGTAAATAGTGTAGATTTCAGAACCGATTGATGCCACTCTGCAAAACTTGAGCAATTTGAAAAATCCAAGATGACGCCTACTGCGCATCCTTCGCGAAGAGTGGAAAACTTTGTTTTAACAGATGGAAAAAATGTTTTCATAGTTTCTGATGCAGTAAATAGCGTAGATTTTACAACTGATTGATGCCACTCTGCGAAATTTGATAAATTTGAAAAATCCAAGATGGCGCCTACTGCGCATCCTTCGCGAAGAGTGGAAAACTTTGTTTTAACAGATGGAAAAAATGTTTTCATAGTTTCTGATGCAGTAAATAGCGTAGATTTTACAACTGATTGATGCCACTCTGCAAAATTTGATAAATTTGAAAAATCCAAGATGGGGCCCGCGAGATATTCGTCGTTCATTTGAGTGACGCTGTGATCGACGAAATACATCAGTGTTGCCCAAATCGAAAAGCTTGTTTTGGCGCAGGGAGAAAATGTTTTCGCAGTTTCTGATGCATTAAATAGCGTTGATTTCAGAACCGATTGATGCCACTCTGTAAATCTTGAGCAATTTGAAAAATCCAAGATGGCGCCCATGATATACATTAAAAAGATGTCCACTTTGGAGTGTGGTAATAGTGGCATGCGAGACATTTTTCTTAATGGGTTTTAATCCAGGAATCTGAATACAATGTTATTTTTCACATAAAATAACTGTGGAAACAAATTTGGATGTTATTCCAAGATTGCGCCCAAGAGATGGCCGCTTTAAAAATGTCCACTTCAGAGTGTAGTAATAGTGGCATGTAAGATATCGTTTTAAATGTTTTGGGGTCAAGGAATCTGAATACAATATTATTTTTCACTTAAAATAAACCTGGAATACATTTCAGGTGGTATTCCAAGATGGCGCCCTTGATCGCCGCTATAAAAACATCCACTTTGGATGTAATAATAGTGGCATGTGAGACATAGTTTTAAATGTTTTTGGATTAGGAAACTGAAAATATTGTTATTTTTCACTTAAAATAATTGTGAGAACTAATTAGTAATGTATTCCACGAGGGCGCTCATGATGGCGGTTTAAAAATGTTCCCATTGGAGTGTGGTAATAGTAGTTTTTTATGTTCTCAGCAAAAGTGCAACTGTAGAAAAAATTAACTCCAAGTAGTTTATTTATAAAATAATTAAGATAATATAAAAAATAATGTAACAAACTATATAAAATCACATTTGTTTCTCGTTAAGGAAGGAACTAATTGTAAGTTGCAATGACTTTTCACTTTTAAAAAAATCAGGTACGCATTGAAGTAAAATGAAGACTTACGCAATCACGAACCAAATAAGAAATATATTGGCAATAATTAAATATAGAATTCAGAAACATATTGGCATGAAGAACATTTTCTTCATACTTGTTTCCGTTTATTGCTTCGGAAACTTTGATATGAGGAATTGCAACACTTTCATTTCTTCACTTACTGCACGAAAAGTTGCTATAATGATTGCCACATCTTACTGCTGAGCAGATTTCGTTAGAACTTTAGGAGCACTTCACCATCGCTCTGTACAAACCCGATTCAGTTAGGTAAAGGTATCGATACAAGTTCGAAGTTCGGCTTTCTACATGTTCTTTCTTTAGAGAAGAGTTCTAGCTACTGCATTTAAATTCAAAGAGATGTCGTTTATTATCATTATTTGACTGTTGTGTTTTAAAGAAGTTTTCCATGAAATTAGCTATTGTTCCTCGTGAGGATCAATGTTTAACCCACTGCAAAGCACAGCCGTCTACCAAAATTAGGTTTGGTATTCTCCTCGCTGTGTCTGAATGCGTTTCATATAGTGATCTCAATAAAGCAGGTTTCCTGTCTCAGTCTCTCTCTAAACATAAACGTGGGCACATTAGCAAATTCGTATTTCAATATGTCGACCATTTATATGCATTTGATTGCCTGAAGGACTATTATTCTGAATTATAAAAGTGTAGCTTCCATATGTGTGATCGTCTTTTGTGCGGAGTATTGTTTCCTTTCATACATGCTGACAACACCTTTCTGTAAAATGTCATATAAACCACTTGGAAGGGTGTCTTTAAACTTCAGTACACATTTACCACCCAATTCAAAAGCATTGTCAACGTTAATTTTTCTTGATGCAATATTAGGAGCACTTCACAATGTGTAATAGGCCTTTTGTGCTCTAATGGATTTCAAAGCTGCATGCATAATTCCAGTTCTGCCACTTTGCAAAAATCATTCTCTGGCTGATTCCTCACAAGTACACTTGAAGCCCATCGCTTGACTCCATCACTGTTTAGTGTAAGACCCGTCAAAGAAGATCCTTTTGCAACATGTCTATATCACATAATATTGTTATCTATCATCGTATCGGACCATATCACATTCCAATAACGAGTTATATATCTCATCCCATGTTCTTCTTTCAAAAAAATTTCTAAGCATCTTTGTGGCATCTTTTCTATGAATATCACATAAACAGTGGCATACTTTTAATAATTATAATAGACTGCAAATGCAAAATATGGCCTACTGTCTAAATATAAGTATATAACGTATGGTCTAAGAAAAAGGCACTAATTAACTTCCCTTTCAGCTCTCACAAAATTCATTATCAGCTGGACAGATATGATGTAATATTCGGTTCATAACTTAGTTGTGCGGTTTAAAGAGCATTCATCCCTCAGTTTAGCATCATTTTGTCAATACTAGTTGCACCAATGTAATTTAGAAAAGGTCGCAGCATTTCTTTGGGCACTAATCTGAGTGCACGAATGTTTTCAGTAAACTTCTTTCCTGATAACTATTTCAACACACCTGCAAATGCTGATTCTGGTATTTCCACAATTCCATTTCCTGCCATTAGTGAACCTACAGCTCCTATGAAGAGCATCTGTGTATTCATCCTCCCAAAGCGAGGAACAAAGTTTGAAAACTGTTTGGGAAACATTCTATATTATATCAACCATTATTTTGTAAATAGCCTGATCTACTATGCATACAACAAATGGCTGCTCACAATCTATGGTAAATTTCCTGACTTCCAACGTCGAGATTAATACCGTATCATAATTTGTTGGAGATAGATCAATTAATGACAGGTACATAATTTGTGTTGAATTCATAAGTTTACCATCTAAATTAGTTTCTACAGTCATTTTAAGTGAAAAATAACAATATATTCAGATTCCTTGACTTAAAAATATTAAGAACGATGTCTTACATACCACTATTACTACACTCTAAATGGGGGACATTTTTATAGTGATCATCATGGGCGCCATCTTGGAATACTATTTGAATTGTATTCTAGATTTAATTTAAGTGAAAAATAACATTGTATTCAGATCCCTTGACCCTAAAACATTTAAAACGATGTCTTACATGCCACTATTACTAAAGTGGACATTTTTAAAGCGGCCATCTCTTGAGCACCATCTTGGAATAACATCCAAATTAGTTTCCACAGTTATTTTATGTGAAAAATAACATTATATTCAGATTCCTGGATCAAAACCCATTAAGAAAAATGTCTCGCATGCTACTATTACCGCACTCCAAAGTGGACATCTTTTTAATGTCTATCATGGGCGCCATCTTGGATTTTTCAAATTGCTCAAGATTTACAGAGTGGCATCAATCGGTTCTGAAATCAACGCTATTTACTGCATCAGAAACTGCGAAAACATTTTCTCCCTGCGCCAAAACAAGCTTTTCGATTTGGGCAACACTGATATATTTCGTCGATCACAGCGTCACTCAAATGAACGACGAATATCTTGCGGGCCCCATCTTCGATTTTTCAAATTTATCAAATTTTGCAGAGTGGCATCAATCAGTTGTAAAATCTACGCTATTTACTGCATCAGAAACTATGAAAACATTTTTTCCATCTGTTAAAACAAAGTTTTCCACTCTTCGCGAAGGATGCGCAGTAGGCGCCATCTTGGATTTTTCAAATTTATCAAATTTCGCAGAGTGGCATCAATCAGTTGTAAAATCTACGCTATTTACTGCATCAGAAACTATGAAAAAAATGTTTCCATCTGTTAAAACAAAGTTTTCCACTCTTCGCGAAGGATGCGCAGTAGGCGCCATCTTGGATATTTCAAAATGCAATCGATTCTGAAATCTACACCATCTACTACATCAGAAACCACGAAAACATTTTCTCCGTACGACAAAACAAGCTTTTCGATTTGGCACCCTGACTATTAGTTCAGAAACCCGTACCATTCCATACAAACATTACTCATTTTTTTATTTTATAGCTAAAAATACCTTTTAACTAACCATGTAAGAAATAACTATACTTAACTAAAAACAAACGAATTATCAGTTGGGAAAAATACAAAATCAACGAAAATAGTTTACATATCAGTATTAAAGTATACTTACTTCATATAAATATATTTGTTGGAGTCCAGTGTCAATATAATTCAACGTAGTAAAGAGTAGATTAATGAGTGTCACTGATATTGTGACTCGTAGCTGTACAAACATCATGAAACGCACGAGTAATAATTTTAATGCTCTTATAACACAACTGCTAAACACGTTCTTTTAAAATTCCATTAAAGATCAAATAATAAAAACTCTTTTTTCGTCATCCCAATTCTCAAAGACATATTTGGGTACTAAAATTTCCATTTAACCTCTTGTCAATATATTACTTTGATAATTACATATACAACATAATAATATAATATACGTATCTATATAGGATAAGTGTAATATAGTATAATTTCAAATAATCTATTTGAAAATGAAAATCTGTCTTGTTCCGTTTTCATTATTTTATCATAAGCCAATATATCTATTAACAAATATTTAATTAAAAAATTCACCTATCAGTAAATATGAATAACTACTTTAAAGTAAATAACAACCTTCCAAAAGGTTTATCTCTAAAACCGTTTTTCTTCGGGCCATTTTTATAAATTAGTAATTGCATGGTGTATGACGTTACTATTATATATGCATATACTTAGACTAAAGCTTCGGATTTAAGTTTACGTTAAATTTTATGTCTTATTAGCTAATATTAATCAGATTATGTCAACTGTCATACATCTACAGTTTCCAAAGATTTATAGGTATAAAATATCGTCAATACGGAATACTACAACAAATATTACAGAATACTCATTATCGCAATTTTGTCACTTCACATTTTTATAAAGCCGTAGAATAAAAAGTTCAGATGAATATTTTCCAAAATTGAACAATCTGTTCTTAATTGTCTTTCGCTGTGACTGGTTAATATTTTTTCAGCTTACACTAAACGAGTAAAAACTGCAAATAAAGAATATTGAAGAAAAATTATAATTCACTTATTGTTCTGCATCAAATCTTTGGAGAACCAATTTCTTCCGTTTAAGGTCTATGTTTACAAATATTACAACGATAGTATTAGTAATATAGCCGTAGTCTTACATCACTTCCTGTTAAGCAAAAAAAATGTTTTGAAAATCGCTGCGATCGAAAAACAATTACCATTAATTTATCGAGATCCTAATCAGCTTGGCGAAGGTTGCCAAAACATTTTACACCATTTGGCGCAGTTTTAGGTGCTAGCAAATTTTCAATTGCACCATTAGGGAATAAATTATTAAAACAACATATGTTTTTAGTAGTTTATAAATTATTCCTTAATGGTATAAATTTTATAACTTGTTTTGTATTTCTTTAAGTATGTATGTAATATCAGCTTTAATTCATTTTTGTTTTAATTAAGTTCATTGTTTTCTTTATTTGCATGATAATATTTTCAATTTACAGTAGTTGACCTCTTGTGAGGATTATTACTTTTTTTTTCACCCATAAGGGCTTTCATTTTTTTATTATTATTTATTTTATTTTATTTATTTTATTCCGCGAAAACCCGTAATCTGACGATAGCGGATCGAAACTAATTTTGTTTAATAAAATTCAATACTTATATCATTATTGATATTTTTATAATAAGTTTAGTTTAATATGAGTGCTCATAATGTATAATTCTGCTTAAATGTCATTTTTTAAATATATTCATATATTTTTATGATAGTTTTTTTTTATTTTCGAAAATCATAAATTTTTCGTTAATTTTTAATAAATATTTTTTTTTGCTTTAAAAAATTATTTTGGGGTAAAAAACTTTAGATAGCGCGATACGTTACAATCACAAGTTATCACGTCAAAATGTTTATATCATAACATAAAAATATCAAAATATCAAGTAACTGTTTAAAAAATACATGTAATTCGTAGGTATTCAGGAGCAGGCGAATACTTTTAGAAGAATAACATTTTTGAATAAAAATCTTCGTAATGGTTCGTTATTTGCAGGGACCGGCTTACAAGCTTAGGGGCCCAGGGCAAAAAAACATTAGGGGCCCCTCGACGTAATTCAAAATAAAACTGTTAAATTTATGCACAAGCACACAATACAAAATCAGTCAGCTTTAATGTAAATATAATTTTTTTTTTTAAACTACTAATTTTCTTCTTTTGAGAATTTGAATTAACGTTAATGATCAATTCTGCAACAAAGTTTTTTCATACGTTTCCAGTTCTGTTTTTTCTTCCTTTTTAGCTTTTTTTAGTTGAGCCAGATTAGTATGTTCTACCCATTATATAGCTAGTAAATCCCTAATGATTACAATATTAGGAAATTTGGTATAGGAAAAAAGTATCCGTAAACGACAAATCTACGTGCGATTAGTAAACACAGCTTGTTTATGGCCTTGGACCTTGGCCATTAATTTAATTTTACTAGTGATCCAAAGCGCATATCTTTGAAAAACGCGATGCAAAAGGTGACATACATCATGAACGTACTGAAAAGTAAAATTGATTTAATTGGGTAAACTAATATAAGTTTTGCAAAACAATTAACGATTGATTTTTTTTAAAAAAAAATTTAAAAATGATGAACATAAATTTAATTGATTTTTAAAAAATTCATTAGTAAATTTATTTTTAATTTTTTCACATATATTTAGCATTAAATCTTTTTTGGGGGCCCCTTTAAAATGGGGGCCCTGGGCAAGTGCCCCGGATGCCCTCCCATAAATCAGTCTCTGGTTATTTGCACTGACCAAACACCACTGAATGGCACATTATCGCTAAAGGGTTGTGCGTGTTTAGGTATAGGCTAGATTAAAAACACACGGCCTCTAGATCAGCAGTCACTTGTTTTACGCGTGCCACTGGGGTTACGTGGTGGTCTGGTTTGGGGATTCGCGAAAATAATATTATTATGGCAGAAAACACCTAAAATAAAAATAATAAAGGTTATAAGTAAAATCAAAAATAAATACTTGAAAATGTCATTACTTTGTGTCGTTTGATTAATTTACAAGGAACTGCCTGACATTTTTTTTTTTTTTTGAGTAGGTGGATGAGTGAGAAGAGTTATGAGAAAGGAGAGTACTCATAAATGAAGAGTTTTATCAAGGGTATGTGGAAAAAAAGGTTGAAAAACCACAATGAAAAGTGTTTCTCTTCAGCTGCCATTTGTATCAAAAAGTAAAACGATATTGTGAGTATGGTTCCAAGCTGGATAATCATAAAAAGACAAATTTCTATATAAAATTAATATATGATAACATTTTATATTACTTAACGCTAACTATAGTACATTTTATTATTAGGAACGATTTCCAGGACAGAAAACCTAGAATTCAGATGTGTTATTGCAGATCGGTATCATTTAAAATGGTAATAAGTACGAAAAAAATGTATATCGATCAAACGGATATGTTGTCTGATCAAATATCCTGAAGAAGAGTTGATGGGGATTTAGTTATGCTTTTTACACGCAGCTGTTTTACGAGTGTGTGATAAAACTCACATTACAGCTCAAAAAAATCTACCTGAGTGCCTATATCTAAAAAGCAGTTCCGCTGTCGTCCTATTCAAACCGTCATTTACAGCTTATTCTTTGATCGTATCACAAACAGTAAATACAAGAGATTCATGAAAATCTTGTGTTGAGAAATGATTGGTGGATTTGACGAGAGTATTTTTGTTTCAATGAGAGGAGTATTTGATATTAACGTTGAAAATTTATAAAATTACTTGCTATGAAGCAAAATACATAAATCCAAATACCGTAGGAGAAACAAATATAAATTCCGTAAAATTAGCATTAGTAAAAAAAAGAATATGTAATCTATACTTATATATAAGAATGAAGTGTCTGTCTGTGGAATTGAACAAAACCCCTCATTTTGAGTTTTCTTCACAAATTAGGATACACTGATTCAGAAAATCACATTAAAATTTTTGTTTGTCTGTCTGTCTGTTTGTCCGGATTTAACTCAAAAACTACTGCACAGATTTTTATGAAACTTGCACTATTTAAACAATATTTTCTTAGTTTAAAATCTGCACTTTGTTTCATGTAGATATCTGCAACCATTCAAAAGTTATAGAATTTTTTCTATTTTCTCTAAAATTACTCCTATGGGAAATTTACATCTCGATCTTCCCTTCGTAACATTTTTATTAAAAATCACCTTGGCGACCAAATATATTTTTCGACAATACTGCGTACGATAAACGATGCATTTTGTTTGGCTGATGAGTAAATATCGCTAAATGTTGAAAAATGCATTTTAAAATATAAAAATATGTCGCCAAATGGATGCAAATGTCGCCAAATCGATGCAAATGTCGGCAAATGAGTCAAAAGATGGTACTATATTTAAAAATATAATCAAAATGGCGAAATTAGTGTCGAAATAATAAAATTAATGTCAATTGGTGAAATTAGTGGCAAAATGTTAAAATTAATGTCAACATATAATGAAACAGTGATAAACGACTGAACGGATTTTTATGAAACTTGCACCATTTTCGCAATATTTTCTCAACTTAAAACTTGCATTTTGTTCATTTGGATATCTGCAACTGTTCAAAAGTTATAGAATTTTTTCCATTTTTCTATTCTTTATTCCTATTGGAATGCTATTACATGTAGATCTTCCCTTGATAATATTATTGTACCTTGGCGACCAAAAATATTTTTCGAAACTACTGGATGACTTCTATTATTGCAATTTGTCTTTACGTCTGACGCCATGGGTATTTTTTGCCCGAACATTACTTTGTTTCGAGATTTTAAATGAGCGTCTGTGTCTAATTTCCTGTCCAACGTGATTACATTTATGCCAATAGTGCTATTTGTTACGGAGAGGAACAGTGCTATATTATCGGAATGAACCACCCCAAAAGTTTAACTTAGGGTAACTTAGCTTATTTATACCTCCATGTAGCTTATTTTAAAGGTTTCACTTCATAAACATTTTATTGAAATTCAAAAAGGAATATTTGAAAATTATTTTTAAAAAAAGAAAAATTTTCGTAAATATTGAAGCAGCCATATTTAAAATTATATTTTACAATTCTCTTAAATATCAGGGTGAACAGTTATAAAAAAATATTCCTAATTTATTTAACTTCAGAAATTATGTTCAAAGATGGATATATAGACTCCGGTCGCCAATTGGCAAAACAAAACATTCACCAAATACGATAAATTATTTACATTTTGGAAAAAAGCAATATTTTGTTCTTTAATATATTATTGCATCACCAGTATTAAAACTAATGAATGTGAAGTTTACTACATGCGTTTATTGTCACTGAAGGGTTAAATTTTATACAAAAAAATCCAACTATTAAAATAATATAAGTTTTCAACACCAATTGACATTGAAACAACATCGCCACTGTTATACCTTAATTTTTGCGCAATATATTATTTTTGTTGACATTATATTACAAGACTAATATTCGCAAAGACTTTTTAAAGCACTAATTTTTAGGAATTTTTATATAAAAAAACACATTTTACAAAAACATCAGTTTAATTTATAGTAGGAATAACATGTAAAGTCGTGAACTTAAAAATTAAAAAGTACTAGGATGGGGTATCTCGAAAACTACTAAGAGTAATTGAATAAATCCAGATTTTGTTACAGTTTATATTTTACATTGCACAGAGAGTGAGTGATATGCGATAGCATACGCAAAAAAATTTTAAAAAAATCGTGCAGCTGTAACTTTACAAATTGACCACGAGCAACGCCGGGCCATATTGCCAGTATAAGTATATTTTTCAGAATAGTTCAGTAGCACCAAACGCCACACTGTTAATAGACAGTTGGTAACCATCTCATTGATCAGTTGTTTTAGGTCTCCTACTCACTTTTCAGGCAGTCGGTTTTGAGAATCTCGAATAATAATTTATTTTTCGCTTGCATTCTCATAAATGTGCCCAAAGTAATATTATTATTTAAAAGCTTATGATCAAACAATCAACATAGTGTAAAACTAGTTTATTTCATCGGTACTTTATGAGAAGACAAACATGATTAAACACAAGATACAACAGCAAACTTTGTGGTGCGTACATTTCCATTAATGCAAACGGACAGACATTTACAGTGGTGTCTGAGTATAACAATTAAGTGTGTCGTTGATCATGTCGGATGCCTTTTCAGCGATCATGATGGTCGGGATATTCGTGTTTCCAGATGTAACCATTGGCATGATGGAAGCATCCACAACTCGCAGACCTTTGATGCCTTTCACCCTACAAATATTACAATATTTTAGATTTTCCAAAAGGTACGGGCTTCTAAAACTTTTAATTCTACATCTATAATAATTTTCTATAAATTCATCAATTCGAAAGATTCAGAAATAAAAAATACATAGTTATAACTCATACTTGAATTAAGATATTGAAAAAATATATTTACGTTAAAACTGTGCTTCATGTGAAATATACCAAGTAATATACCAAGGGTCCCAAAATTGGATCACTGGTATTTGAAATATAAGCAAACAAAAGCATACATTCATTTTAATCTATTAGTTCGCATAACGTTATTTTTTTTAACATCTATGCTTTAAAAAAAATTGCATGCGCCACCCCAGCAAAAAAATTAGCATTGAAACTTCATCAATATTTTTTTACTTGAAGGTTTTACACAGGAAACTTCAGTTTTTTTGAAGATCTATGAAATTAAAGGTTTTTGTTTCATATATCTTTCATAAAAAATGTTAAAAAAAACCTTCAAAAACTCCTGCAAAAAAAATTAATTTTTAATCATGAGGGAATAATGCAGATATTTTAAAGTTTTTATTAAGTAAAATTTAAAAGTAAAAAAATACCTTCAGGTTTTTGTTTCAAAAACCTTTAATTTGTCAATGTTGATAAAGGTTCTATTCTGAATTATTTTGCTGGGACTGTGCTGTAAATTGGCATTGTTACTTATGCACAACCCGATGTTTTAAACAATGCAATTATTTTAAACCACCATAAAATTTTATATTGAAATGAATTACTTTAATCTGGGATCTACCACAGTTGAAGGATCACTTGGATTTCCCATCTTTGCCGTGCCAACCTGATGACTGAGGGTCACAACAGCAGATCGAGCTAAACACTCGTAGTAGAGGTCGTCATTTCCATACGACTCTTCGCAACCCGGGAACGGTCCCTTCAGTATTTTGGATCCGATCTTTTTCAATGCTCTGCTCGTTGCTATCTTTTTGCACGTTTTTAAACCTATGGGGTGGAACATAAAATAAACGATAAATCGGGTTTTGGTAAACAAAAAATTAATAAATACTAAGCGAAAGCTAGCCAGTATAATTCTTTAATAGTTTTAGCATAAAATTTCACTAAATAACTGACTTAACTGAACAATTACAAGTACACTCATGTATCTAGAAACATTTCTTTATGTAGTTTTGAAGTATGAAAGGAATATTAGGTCTTTATCTTTAGTTTCGTATTGTTGCAGTTTAGATTATATATTTTTGTTTAGGCTTATATCGAAAAATATCGCATACTCGAGATAATTCAAAGCATTTCAGAGCTTGAAAATTAAAATAGCTTAGCTCAAAATAACGAGTCAGCATTGTGTTGTAATTAATCTACGTTCGCCCTTAAAAATACAAGAAATATTATGCATTTTGTAAATCGAGTGAATGTTGCTGATATTCTACAGTTTTACTTAGTTGGAAAAAATGTCACTAGTATCTTTCTTTATCACACTTTCATATAGGGCTTTTGCAAAGGCATCCTTTCTTAATACATTGACAAAATTCACGTACAATACTCCACCTATGCATATTACAAATTCAGTTGTTGTACAAAAATTATATTGCACACATAAAAGTCTAATGGGTTCACTTTTTAAAAAATAAATGGCACGGTAAGCCTTCTGTTGTTCCGTTGTCAGCTCAACAAGAACAGACAGTAAACAACACATTATTTTATGAGGCGGAATGAAATACAGAGAAATTTGTTGATAACCAAATGAAACTTCATAATGTCCTTTTGCAAGTAATACGTTGAATGGCAAAACCCCCAAAAAATATCATAATATTGAAAAGATATATCCCTGTTACCAAACAACTTTAGAATGCCATTCTACGTATCATTGCATTTTTAGGAAGTTCCATTTGGTTATCAAGAAATGTCTCTAGAAGTGTATTTCATTGCACTATAAAATAGTTTTTGTTAACTGTATGTTCATGTTAAGATGAAATCCGCACAACATAAAACAAAGATTTTTTTAATATAGTGAAAAAGGTTGTTTTTGCAAAAGACAAAAGTTATATAGGAAAGTGTGATAAAAAAAGCTCCTGGTGACATTTTTTGTCAACTAAGTAAAACTGTAGAATGTATTCTTCACAATCATATACAAAACGACATTAGGCTTTGGTTGCGGAGATATAGCCTTCCAAAGTTGATATATTATTTTTGTAATTACCTTGTGTATGAAACAACATTTAAAATTTAAATCCAATATAAATGCTTAATACGCCACTGAACTCTGATGATATAATGAATTATTTCCGCAGACATTTTTGATACAAATAATAACTATAAATTTTCATTACTTTTCCTTGAATAATTTACCTTCCACAACTGGGCGTATGTCTTCTGGAACATCAAAATAATTTGGGTCGATGAGAGGTGGGTCACGTGGGTCGTCTGACTGGAGTTCCACAGTCCCGCGACTCTTTGGTTGAAGTGAATATATGAGACATGAGTAAATGGTGGAGTTTCTATACGGGCCGAAATACTTCTCTATTACCTAGAAGAGGTAACATTATATTATAATTACCGTAAAATTTTTAGTTATTGTTTATAAAACACGTTATTACAAGTTTAAATGCTTAATTTGTTACTATTTAACAGTTTCTACTTACATTTCAAATTTGGAAATAACACACCCACTGAGCAAGTTCGGCCTTTTTGGTTATTTTTTGAAAATATTGATAAAAAAAACCGAGTATACAATTTTGAAATCTTCTGTTCTTATGTTCGTCAAAATTGTCTAGCAATATTTATCCGAAATGCTATTTTTTAATACATTTTTTTTTAATTTTACATTTTAGCTGTCAATGGAAGCTTGTCCATGAAAAATTGCATTTTTTAATATTTTGCCTGGCTACCTAGAACATCAAAACTTTGTATTCTTAACAAATTTAACGTGTAGTTTTGAGCCAAAAACTAAAAACTAGCAGAATCAATAAAATTCAAGATATAAAAAGATATAACCCTATTATTATTTGTGTGCAGTCTATGGAGTTTTGAGAGCAGTGGTTGAACTTTCCCCGGTATTCGGTGCAAGTGAAACCAGGGGACATTGAAAATAAAAACCAGATATATATAAAGAATGGAATGGGTTAGAAACTATCCAAATGCAAATTCCAGTAATTCTAATGTTTCTGAATAGCCCGAATGGTGTGTGCTGAGTTTTATTTATGATTTTTAAAAAAAAAAAACGGTTAACCTTAATCGAACATGAATGATTTATTTCTTCAGTATTTCCATTACAATCAAAACGCATTTGTATTAAATGGCACATAGCACACCTCATCCATTTTAGAATATCAATCCTCGTGCCAAATTAATTCATTTATAAACCATTGTAACATACAGTATATTAATCAATATTACTTTAGTATCTTAATAATATTATTATTACATGCATTAAAATTGGCATGCGGGTATGGTAATACATACCACATGCAAAAAAATTCATCACAAATAACCATTAAAATTAAATAAAATAAATAAGGACAAGACAAAACAAAACAAAAACTTACATCGGCTTTAAATTCAATCGGATGTTCCGGTACTGGCGCATTTCTTTCGATGAAGTTTAATTGATAATCAGGAAAATCGGTTTGGTTGTCGGGCGTATTTGATAAAAATGCTACGGGGTCCGCCGTCAATGATGCCAATGGGCCTGTAAAGTTTTAAAACTTTGATTTATTTTGATTATTTTTTAGCTTAAATTATTTATAGACAAAGTTTTCTGTTTTCAAATATGAAGAGGTTAAACATGCATTATTATTCGTTTTTATGCCAACAACCTAACGCATCAGTTTAACTAAAATGTTACTATATAGTATTGAATTGAACCACATCTTAACTTGCTACGTGGTTACACAATTTGAATGTCATCGTTAATGAAAACAAAAAATCTTGAAAGTCGATGGGTTTTTGAAATTTTTTAGATAAACTCCTCTATTACTCCCAACGGCATTTTTTTAATATCTTCAAGGATAGGAAATGTTAAATTAATCACAAATAACCTGATACCTCTGACAGATCAGTAAAATATATAAATTGTGAAATTGTTCTCTTTGAAGAAAAATTCAAAATTTAGCTTTTAAGAAACATCACAAGATTAGAAAAAAATTTCAACGTTGAACATGTTCATAAATTTAAAGTTTATTTGCTAGACAAACTGAAAATACATGGACGACTTAAGACGTTCAGCTCTGGCAGATGGATCATGTACCATTAATATTTGCAGCAATGCGATTTTTATACGTTTCTAAAGAGAAAAAAAGAAGTGGCACTTTCTTGCCTCGCATCGCGAGGAGAGAAAATACCACATACAAAAAATCCCCTTTCATTTCATTACAACTAAAATTTTTTTAAACTTATATTCTAAAGATTAAGATGTATATTTAAGTTTTAATAAAACTTCAGACTATTATCTTCAATATTAAATGAAATATCACATGAAAACCTTAAAAAATGTTCCTTTCTCACCCCGGAGGATGGTAACCCTAAAATTGCAGCATACCACATCGTTAAAATACATACACATGTTACTGATGGCGGTTTTCAATTTGTTCGCGATATCCAGTTGGGATGTAAGTAAAAGTAATCAGATGGTTTTAACACTTATAACTAAATAAAATAAACCCTTGATCTTCAGAATTCATCCTTTGATATAAAGAAGATCTATTTAATTTTAAAATATTATTTTGAACATATGTATTTACCTCTCTTGCGTTTGATGTATTTTTGAACATTTTTTGGATTCTTTAATTTTGTTTGAAAATCGGGAAATCGAGGATCTACTTCAAAAAACAAGGAAGTGCCGCAATGATCATGGAAGTTTTTTCCAACGGGTAGGTCCGCATGAACTGTAATCTAGAATTATAAAATCATTTAATTGATTTTATTAAATTTAAAGAATAGTATTTAATGTAAGTTAACCAAGCCTACAAATTTTAAAAATACCTGTGTGATTTATGATATAACTTTCTATTATTATCACAATATTATTATACAAAACATTATACTTATCGAAGTTTCCACTTCAGCTGCTTGCTACAACTTATGCCTTTTTTTAAAAGTGAGGCTCATGGCCACTCTTAGGGGTGTGCGACACGTTCGACCGCACAGGACCCCTCGAGCTTTCTGATAGAGCTCCGCAATCATCAAATAAAAAGATATAATTAACATTTATGGAGAAAAATTAATCCCTATTTTTAAAACTGCAATTTAATATTTTTTATTTGTATTGTTTATTATAATATTTTTATACTGTAACAGAAAGGATGTAAGAGGCAGATTTATTCATTACTAGCAGAAATACCAGTTCTATACACGGGAAGAAAATAACTTGCGAAATAAATACAACTACAGTATTTATCAGAGACAGAAAAATATTTTTATCTTCTCGCCGAACAGAGGGTGTCAAAGAAGTATAAGTTCGAATTTTTAATAAAATTTGATTGGAAAGGTCATTCAAGAAATGGAAAACTTCACAATAAAGAAAAGGTGGTGATAAAAAAAATTCGGACATCGATGAAATATTCCCGTTGATTAACGCTCGAATTTCAAACTTTGGTAAGTAACATCGCAGAGATTTAAAGATGAACAATTCTTATAATTCTTAATCTCTAAACAATTAGTATTAGACACATCAACAAAAGCCGCTAAACTTCCTAAATTGGCTAGGGTTCCACGTGCAAATCTTTCCTTCGTTAGCAATATGATAAAACTCAACAGTATGACGAGTTTTGCGATTATAGAATAATCGGAAGGGTCCAAAACTATGTTCCATAAAAAGAATCGTGACCGAGATTCTATGTATTCTTCGATTTTTAAATAAATATATATATATATATATATATATATATATATATATATATATATATATATATATATATATATATATATATATATATATATATATATATATATATATATATATATATATATATATATATATATATATATATATATATATATATATATATATATATATATATATATATATATATATATATATATATATATATATATATATATATATATATATATTTGCGAGATATACTGTTACTAAACTAAAGTTGGAGGCTACCAACACAGGAGCTGATAGCGAAGGTTCCCATACGGTACAGCGGCTGCTAAGAGCGACGTTATTAGAATTTTTTTTAACGTTTTTCTTAAGAAGTAAAGGTTTTAGTAATTTATGTGGCAACAAGTGTGTAATTGTATTGTGCACCAGTGGGTTGTTGTAAAAGTATTTTTTATATAAATTCTGATGTTTTGTAATATTTGTGAAATGAATGTTAAACATCATTGCGAGTATTATAACCGGAAAAGTATTGCATGTGTCATTGTAATATTTGAAAGTATTGTATTTTTTTTAAAAGATCACCACTATAATGGATTTAGCGTGTACAATACAAATATTAAAGGTTAAGTAGATTTATTGCTATTATAAACTTTTCTAAAAAACAGTCATACGTTAAATTGCTGAAGGTGTTGTTTAGGTCCGATTCCCGAGAGCATTAGAAGTTGAGCAGTGTTGACCGTTCCTGCCGACATGATGACCTCTTGCTTGGCTCTCACCACATGCGTCGCACCCTCGTGCTCAAAAATGACTGCCTTTGCTCGACCGTCTTCAATGTGTACCTGCAATTGATGAATGAGAAATAATTTGAACTATAGATTTTCATAACCCATTTTCATAATCTTTATAATTATTAAAGTTATCCAAGCTGGTTAAACTGGACACAATATATTGAAACAGTCAAGTATTGACAAGTTTTATCAATAGAAAAAATGCAACACTATGTTTTGTCTTTATATGGTAGTTACAAATTGCTTAGCGATGGTCGTTTTTAGATAATATCATAGTGATCATATTGGCAATGACCATCGTCCAATAATTTGTGACCAACCTGTATTTTTCAAAATGAAAGGTTATGCAATATTTAGGAAATTTGAATTAAAGTTTTTAACATATAATCAGGTGTGTGTGTGTGTGTGTGTGTGTGTGTGTGTGTGTGTGTGTGTGTGTGTGTGTGTGTGTGTGTGTGTGTGTGTGTGTGTGTGTGTGTGTGTGTGTGTGTGTGTGTGTGTGTGTGTGTGTGTGTGTGTGTGTGTGTGTGTGTGTGTGTGTGTGTGTGTGTGTGTGTGTGTGTGTGTGTGTGTGTGTGTGTGTGTGTGTGTGTGTGTGTGTGTGTGTGTGTGCGTGCATGTGTTCGTGTGTGTATGTGAGTGACGTATATATAATTATACATTTACCTTTTGTACGAATGCATTGGTTATTATATCTAGATTCGTCCTATTTTCCGCTGGAACTAGATAGGCCTTAGCTGTGCTGCATCTCTGGCCATATCTTATTGTTGCCTCCAAAATATAAAAACCTAAAAATATCATGTTTTATTTTTAAATTATATCCTAATTTAAAAGGATGCACATACCATTTAAAAAATTCCTGTTCATACATTTTGAAATGGTTTAGAGTTTTTATATGAAAAATTAAATTTTTCCGTATCACAAATATACATAAATATACACTCGTCAACTTACCAGAACAGTTCAATTATATTATGTTTTATTTTAAATGATCAATATTTTGAGAATTATTAAACCAGTAATTTTATTTAAGAAGTATTTGTATTTTTTACTTTTAGTAAACAATCGGCGGAAGCATTTGAAGAATTCGAAGAAGCAATTTTTTCACGAACCAATCCGTAAATTTTAATTTTAATTCTTTATTATTTAGTTATAATTAGTAATTACTAATTATTAATTATGACTAAATATTGTTTTTAACCAGAATTAAAAATTTATGTCAAGTTTCAATTCAATATAATATATATAAATGGGTTTAAATTAAGTTGCAAAAATTTAGGTCAGAACGTTAACAGACCAAGTGATTTAAATATAAACGCGCATAGTACAAATAACATTAATCAATCCAAGCAAAGCTAGCAATCAAAGCAAAAATGTTGACAAAGTTAAATGACCTTTCTGAAAAAGGCAAAAACTATAATCTACTTAATTCGTTATTTTAAAAGTATTTTTAATTTTCTCCTACATTCTAGTCTGTATACAGCATAAACTAAAATTAAAAACATATGACATATAGATTTGGACATTTACACTCTATAGTGTTGTTCAATGAGTGGATCACTGGTTTTGCACCTCTTAAGATCTTAGGGGAAAACCATATTACCTGTTTGGTGACTTGCATTGGGATCTACAATATTATATTTCAGATGTTGAGCTGCGACCAATACAGGTTTTCTAAATTCTGATATGTATATCTGTTTTGATACAGTAAGAGGACCTCCAACGGCATGGTATCCTGGGAATTATAATATTTTTAACACATTACTATGCCCACCTATTTAATCGAGTATTAATGGTAATATTTCTTTTTGGCTTTTCTTTTTCTCTAAAAGTTTTAGCTCATATTGTGGCAAAATATATAATCAATATTTAATATCCTTATACAAGGTGCTCTGAAAAGATAGTGCACTAGTTATACAAAAGGTAATTACAATAATAATATATATGTTTGAAACGTTCTACCGTCATCACATGTGGATGCAAATTCCTAGATCAAAGTAAAGATTAAGGAAGCACTATGCCTTACACATATGCTTAAATAGTATATTTTACAAATTCGAATCGAAATGGTAATTTCGTAAGTTTTCAACTGGCCATCTTGTGTTTAGTTATGGTAATAGTTTTACAATTCGCTACTTCTTCATTGCTTATTACTTCGAAAATTTAGTAAAAAATTTGAAGAAGTTAGAAACTAATCGACAAAGACGCAGGTAAGTTTTCCATTTTGTGTCTAATTGGTTTTATCTATAGCAAGTAACAACACCCGATTGTTTACGGGACATCGATATATCAGTGCTGGAAATGGAAATTCAAAGGTCTTCCACGCCAAAGTAGTCAGTAAAAATTGATTTGAGAGTGTGCCCCCTATATTTTTTACGTTTTCCAAATTCCACGAGCTTGCAATTTACATATACACTAAAAATTATAAAACGAAAAATGGCCGACGTGTAAAAATTCGTGGCTGCAATTATTTACAGAATATGAATAACACACAGGTAAACATGCCTGGTATCAGGAAAAAACGACATGGGGACCTTGTCAAAGCACGTTCGACATATTGAACCCATTTTTAAACAGTTTATTTTTTTGCTCTCTTGTTAGACGTGGGTTTTTCATGGATGGTGTTCACCATATGTCTGCCTGATCCATGATCAGCGTCTATATGAAGTTAAATATTAAATATACATGAAAACATTTTGTAAGCTGTAGTGCAGTGCTATTTGTATTAATATTAATTATTGACAACAGTGCTACAATTTAAATTTTTTCTGCCATTTTTGGAAATGAAATTTTTATTGTCCCCATCATCTAACCATGGTCCCTGTAAACTTAAAGAAGTTGGGTTGAAAGGGTTGTCTCTCCAGGGTGCCCCAAGTTGGGATAATTTAAGTTGAAATTCCCAGTATTATTAAATTGTCATTCGAAATTACTATTAATTATAATTTAAGGTAGAATCAACAAATTAAATTTTAATTAAGGTGTCAGTATAAAAATATCAGTCACCAGTCTCCCAAAATCAGTTTTCAAAAGAAACATTATTGGTTATATGTTTCGCAATTGTTAAAAAAAAAAACTCTTCTTATTAAAGGAAACCGAAATTGCCTTAGGATTAAAGCTAGTGGAAATGATATGAAATGAAAGAATACCATCAGCGATATATTCTCGTTCCGTATTGTTTTCTGCCTTCAGGAAGTAAGGCCTGACATCCGAATAACTCCATCCCACTGCTCCCTGTTCGGTCCAGTGGTCGTAGTTTTTCCTTTTTTCTCTCACGTATAACATGCAATTTATGACACTGGAGCCCCCAATGGTCTTTCCGCTGGGCCACACAACTTGCTGTAATAAAAATATAATGTATTTATCTCCTATAGTAAAATCTTCATATATTGACTTTGCAGCGAAACTCGAGACTGTGACATTCCTTACGGAACAAGTTTCATTTAAGCGACTAATTAAAAATATGCCTATTTTCTCATTTTAATTGAAATGTACATATTTATTGCCCATTTTAACGCTTTATGCTTAAATTATTTTCATCCACAGTGATGTTGCACCAGCGCGTTAGTTAGAACCTTGAAACGAATTCGTTCTGAACATTATTTAACGAACGAAATAGAACAAGACATAACAATCCCAATCATTCAATATTAATGTCATATTTTAACTCCCAAATGTCAAAGACACTACAGACTAGCTTGTCACATTAGATTGCTTTATCATTCCGTTTTCAATGTGTGTTGTTATCAAGTAAACACATTGACCAATTTTAAAAACTGTATATTATTTAAAGAAAACGGTTTTAAACGAGTAAAAACTTAATAAAACCTAACATTAAAAGTTTGAGGATAGAATAAAACTTATAGTTCATAAATTTCACAAAAGAATTAAAAATGTATAAACAAATGATCGTGAAAACAAATTATGGTGTAAACAAAACAATTATGGTGTACCTAATATGTTATCATCATTACATTTACAAAAGTTTAAAGAAATATTTAGTTTTGGATATCAAATGTGACAATTTTAAAAATTAAAATAATAAAACAAAACGTACATTTTTCTAATACAAGTATTGTTAATAAATTCATTATTATTTCTGAAATGCAAATTATATGACATATGTAACTTGTGCATCCTAAAAAAAATATATATAATATAATTTTTAATTGAATTCAGCATAAAAAACTTGTTTATTTTTTCAAAATTATATGTATATTAATATTGAAATTTTGTTGGTTCCACAAGTTGCATATACTGTCTAATTTTTAATAAATAAATTTATTAGATAATAATGAAAATAAATAAGTATAATAGACACATTTATATATTACTTTTTAATTTAAATGTTAAATTTGATACAACTCAAATTCAAAAATAGGTATTTCGTACAAATTACTAAATATTTTTATTCTGTACAACGTCTTAACCACCCCCTCGTAATATTGTATCAAATAGCATATTTACAAACACGGATTTTTCTTTTAAATATTACCCTGTTTTCCATTGCTCTTGCTGTGTTTTTCTGAGGGACTGTCTTGTACGGCCAGCTTATGTCACTTATCCAAAAAGATGAGGAAAGTGCTGGAACATCTGTGAGCAGAGGTGGGGCTTTCCCAGCTTCCAGAAGCAGGACGCTGACGCAGGGTACTTCAGAGAGTCGACTGGCAACTACTGATCCAGCAGAACCAGCACCCACTTTTTAAAATATTGTAAAAGTTTAGTTTCAAAACCAGCTCAATTCATGTATATTACCGGAAACACCCAACATGTTTTACAGCCACATAGTATGGTTTTGAATGTTTTATTAATTTTTATTAGAAAAGAGGAAGGTCGTCAAGCATTTAACTACGCTTTCATTATTGTAGTATTTCAAGGTAAATTAATAATTATATTTAAAGTTTGTATTAAGCCGAGTTTGAAGCAATCTGGGTACACAAGCAAAACAAAATAGTGGAATAAGTTTAAATTACTCTAATTTATTAGTCCAACACATCGTTTCTTTTTGTACACCTAATTTCATTAGAAAATCTAATCAAAAGAAAAAATGTCCGCTCAAAATTATGAAATTTTAGGTACGTATTATTCTGAGCTAATATAATATAAAAAAAAATTGAAAATATGCAAATTTTTTTATACGTTTTACAGGCGGAAAATTAACACAAGACGTAACCTCATTTGACATTATGTTATCTAGAGCAAAAGTCGACATGAGCGCTGGAATGGAACCAGAGATTGAGTAACTTCGATGGATTCAGAAGCTTTCAGTCATTACTGTTTTGCTAGATATAGCGCATTGAGAACTTGGGAAAAAATATAATTAAAATATTTTGTGAAAAATGGGGATTGAACCGGTTTTGAAAAACAAGTTTACCAAATAACTCTCTCCCAGCCGCGATTATTTTTCTATGGGTTTTTAAATAGAAATGTGGCTGCGTGCTGTCTCTTAATTGTCAATTGTACTAGAGCCTTTAAGATCATTACGAAAAGTAATAGCGATTAAAAATTCAATTTTTAAGCAAACAGAATACATTATGTCTTTTTTGCAAATGAAGTATTTTCAATTGGCTTATAATTGATATTTTTTTTTCAATCGGCGTAAATAATTCAGATTTTTCTTCCAATCTCTCAGACCAACGTTACTCCCTACCTTAAAAAAAAAATTAAACATAACACGTTAAAAATCAACTGCTTAACCCGTTATTTCCAAGTACAGCTCTTGCTAATATATTTATTTTTTAAATAATACCAGTAATTTACACATATTCTGAATAATTGTACAATATTTAATTTGTACATGTTCTAAAAGTACCAGTCCCTCTATATTGCAATGGGAACACTATCAACTCACTGAAAAGAACTCTCAGAGTGATTTATTATAATAACGAACATATAAGATTAAATATAAGATTGTTTTTTCACGAAAAAAGCGCAGCATTAAAGAAACAAAATTCGATTAATTTATTAGAACAACGAAAATTCTTTGCATTATAAACACGGTTATTCACGTGATATGATTTGCTGCCAATACTGTTCGAATATTATAAACAATTACCATTTGTGGTATGTCTTATATTTTGATTAATGCAACAAAGAATAATGATTAAAACATAAAAATTTATCTTAGGAATAAACATTTCTTTTGTTGGCTGAATAAAACTTGAAAACAAGGATATTTTATCACCGCCAACTCGAAAAAAGAAATACTATTCAATCCAACTTTCATAACCAATTTCTTAAGCATTCCAAAGGGACATTAATCTATATCTCTAAACGCATGTCAGCCATTTACTTATAAGAATATGCAGGGTTCGTAGACTTTCCAGGAAGGCATCGCACCAATGCGTCGAAGTCCTTAAAAATTTAACTGTTCTCTTTAAATGAAAGTAACTTCAATTGAATAAAATATCAACGTTTTCAGCAGAAAAATATTTTTAAAAATAAATAAATAAAACAATAATCATTAAAATTGCATTTTATTATAATCTTAGGTATATGTAGGGCATATTTACAAAAAATTGCACATATGGAAATGAAAATTTCTGTAAAAAGGTACATCGAATATAAAAAAAACCTATTTAGAGAAAAATTGATTTGAAAAAGATAAATGTTACCTGTTAACATCAGTAAATAAAGATATTTTAGTAATTTCTAATTGCAGTAAAAGAAAAAGTAAAATGTCATTTTAAAGGTAGTTAGCTGAGGAATAAAAATATGTAAAAAATATCAAAAACGATATTTTAAAGGAATTTTTAGTTCCAACTCCTCTTCAGCGTTTTTTTTTTGTTTGTTTGTTTTTTCTCTAACGCGACTTTATAGACACTTCCAAGTAAATACTATAAATATATTGGTTGTTCGTGATTAAACAGTTATTTTAACAATATCCAACTTATTAAATAAAAAGCAGTTTAATTATTTTTACAATAATTATTACCGCATTTACAAAATTCGTTATAATATAAAAGAGTGCTGTAATTTTGTTAATTATGGAACCATTGTAAAGATAAGGTTACCAATCCTTTGCAATGATTATCTTAAATTACACAATAAACATATTTACCTATGATAAAATCGTATTCAGGTTTGAAAGTCTTGGATGTTCTTGGAGCATTCTTTTGTTGCATTAAAGAAAGAAGAAGCAATGGTAGAATCGATGTATTTGCATACGGTGTAGGATATGCATTTTCAGATGCTAAGTCCATTAGGCCTGCAAACAACAAATTTATTTATGTTCAGTGCTTTAAATAGTTAATAGTTTCAATAATTTAACAAAATGTACGAAATTATTATCATAATTGGGTAACCAATCCCATAAAATTATAATAATTGCGACATAGTCCAGAAACAAAATGCATATTGTTGCATCGGTAAAAGTAGCGTGAACAAAATATTTGTTTGAAATTATATGCTTATAGAGAGAAGATTTTTTTAGTTTGTATTGTTGTTTTATTTGCAAATATTTTTAATTTTCCTCTCATTTTTCAAATTAAATATTCAGTATTATCAAGTTTTGTATTATAAATAGATGGTTTTACTTAGTATAAAATGCACTTAAAAAGATGAATCAAAGCATATGCAAATACATACCTATAATTGCACTTTATAGAATAAAACGTTTCTTATTATCATTTATACCAATACAAAATATATATTCATTAATAAAGTTTAAAAAAATTGCTGATTTTACTAACTTATCCACTACACGACTTCACCGACGTAATGTTTTTTTTCAATAGTGTCTGAGTTGCATATAAACGTTAACTTTAGGGATAAAATAAAGAAGTGAGAATTGAGGTTTTAAAAAGTCGCTGGAAGATAAGATGGAATTTTATTTATTTGACAGTGCAGCACAAACACAAAACCTAGATGTTTCATGGGCAACAACACAAAGTTGCGTGTAACAGGTTTTATAAAATTCAAAGGCAAATTGTCAAGCAGACATTATATTGAATTGCATTTCGGAAAAGCAATCATCGATTTTAATTATTTAACATTTAATTACTGTTATTTCAAAAATATTACAAGTAGAGTGTATGAAAATAAAGATAAAAACCATAAATTGAAATAAGTTATATATTTTTTAAGACGTCCGAAATTGCCAAAGGAGGTTTTTGGGGAATTACGTAGTTTAATTCGGTAACACGTCTTCTACATACCCCCAAAAAATTAAATGCATTGGTCTTCAATGCCACCAAATTGTACAAAAATGTTATAAATTTGAGTGTAAGCAACTTAATTAGTAATTTATCTATGTTTTTGCTAAATGATGATAATTATAAATAATTTTTAAAAATTATAATTCAAAACACTTACTGAGATAGAAACTTAATCACTCATATAACGAAGACGCGTTTAGAGTAATGTGCGATCGCTTAAAATGAAAGCAAACCACGTAAGTATATATCCACGAAAATGGATATGTTGGCTGTTCAAACATCCTGATACAGTTTCAATTGGGTTTAATCCTTTAATCCGTTAATATAATCTACACCTAGGTGTCAGCGTGGAGTACCCATAACTACTCCTAGAAACTCCGAACATAAAATTATCGAAAATAACTGTTAGGCAATTACCTACCCAGAAAAAAAAGTCAGCATAAAACCTGAATCAAAATTTTAACATTGAAGGCTTTATGCAAGAAAACTGCAGATTTTTTAGAGGTCTATAAAATTAAAGATTTTTGTTTCAATATCCTTCGTAAAAACTGCAAAAAACCTTCATAAAAACCTGCAAAAAAACTTCAATTTTTAATCATGAAGGGTAAATGCAGATATTTTAAAGGTTTTATACAGAAAAATTAAAAACTTCAAAAAAACTGCATTTTTTTTGTTTCAATATCCTTTATAAAACCTTAAAAAACCCTTCAATTTGACAATTTTAATGAAGGTTTCTTGCTGGAAGAATGAAATATTTTTCTTTGATATATTATTGCGTCGCCAATATTAAAACTAATGAATGTGAAGTTTACTACATGTGTTTATTGTCACTAAATGGTTAATTTTTATACAAAAAATATGCAATTAAAAATATTTTAGGAATTTTTATTTCATCGAAAATATTTATTCGATATATAATCGAAAATATTAACAAAAAGAAACATTTTACAAAAACATCCGTTTAAATAGTAGTCGCAATAGCATGTAAAGTCGTGAACATAAAAAAAGATTTAGGTATCTAAAAAAATACTCAAAGTAATTTACTAATCAGGATTTTGATAAAGTTTATTTTTCACAGTGCACAGAGTGTGATATGCGATGGCTACGCTGACAAGACAAAATCGCGCAGCTCTTACTGCGCAAAGTGACCACGAGCACCGCCGGGCCATATTGCTAGTAATAAATAATCTTCTAACAGATTATTCTAAAAATAAAAATAAATAATGAAGTAATACGTAAAAGTTTCTTTTATTTTGCCATTAATATTTATAAGCAATTTCTTGACAGTCTAAAATTTGTAAAAAGTTCTATATTAATTTTTAATGTATTTAAAATTATATGTATTTGTTATTGATAGTGAAGAGTCTTTAAAAAAATAACTTTGTGGTGAATTTTATGTATCAATGTCTAAATTTTCTGTTATATGGGATTTTATATGCATGCACAATGTAAAAAGAAGGTACTTAAAAATGAGTATCTGAACCTACTCATTTTTCTTTGAGTACAATTGCATTCGTAAGTGAGCGATGACGTACTCAACTTTAAATAACCGTACTGTCTTAAAAATGAGCAGTGGGACTTAATATTTATAATCTCAGCTTTTGTTTAAGCCATCTTATCAAAGTGAGCTGACAAACTAGAAATAGTTGTTCAGAAGATGGTTTTCTTGTTGTTGGAATAATGTGTCGTCATTTGGGAAACTACAGCATTATTTCGTTTATTCGTCATTTTTAAACAATAAAACAAGATACATTAATTCAGAAAATTTCGTTTTAATTTCAAAAACTATTTTAGATGGTGTAGAGAGAAGCGTTCAAGGCGAGTAACAACTTGTCGAGTGTAAGATAATAGGTTGCTCGACACATTTCTAAATATTTTTCAAAAAGTGTAAAAAATAAATTAGTTTAAAAAAAAAATTAAGTGCTACTTTAATGCAAAATATTGCATGATATACTTTTAATAAGCATTTAAATTTTAAATATTTTTTACAACTTATTTTTATACTTAAGAAATTATATTAGTACTTAGGTTTGTTTGGAAATGCATAAAAGTGATATATATATTTTATAGTTTTACTTTTTTATTATATGAATATTATAAATAAGAAATAGATTTTTAATGATAAGTATTTTAATAATGATTAATGATAAGTATTTTAATGATGATTAATGAAAAGTATTTTAAAGATAATTAATCACAAGTATTTTAATGATAATTAAAAATAGTATTTTTATAATGATATCTCTTTTAATCTAACAAAATCTTCCAAAAGTCTACAGTGACGTTGGTTTTACATACGATTATACATAATAATAACATAACAATATTGCGCTATTTATACAGGAGTTTGGGTGTAACAATTGATTGTGTCCTTGATCATGTCAGATGCCTTTTCAGCAATCATAATGGTAGGGATATTCGTGTTTCCAGATGGCACAATTGGCATGATGGATGCATCCACAACACGCAAACCTTTTATTTTCTTTACTCTGAAAACATTTTGAACGTTATTTAAACATCCTGCACATTAAACATAATATATTAAAAGATAAGGGATATTTTAAGATATCATTTTGATAAATTGCTAGAACGTATAGTATGATACTGAGTTATATACTACAACGCAATGTATAAAGTACAATACTTTCCAAAACAGTTTTTGATTTATCTTAATACTTGCAAAATATAGAACATTTCCAGTTTATGCGAAAAAAATCGTATAAAATATTTTTTTATAATTACAGATAACAGTATTTTCGGAACTAGAAAACACCGAGTTTCAAGTTTTTAACAATATTTCTAATATCATATCCACTACTCTGCTAAAAAGAAAATATATTTTCAAATTAAATTAATAATTACATGATAACAGTTACGGGTGTAAATACATGGCAGAACTTTTTTAAGAATTTATTCAAATACCTTAATCTAGGATCTACCACAGTGGTCGGATCATTTGGATTTCCCATTTTCACCGTTCCTACTTGATGATTGAGTGTGACAACCATTGACTTTGCAATACATTTGAAATAAGCATCTTCATAGTGAAATAGTTTTTCACAGCCAGGGTAATCTGTGAATAATGATTTGGATCCCAGTTCTTGCATTGGCTCACTTGTTGCAATCATTTGGCAGGTTTTCATTCCTGATAACATAAATAAAACTTATTTGCGAAAACAAGCATAACAGTTACAAAAGCAAAAGTTTCACAATTTTTTTTAAAGTTCATAAATGTAATTTTTTTTTAATTTTACAAAAAAATTAAAATTTTATGAAGTTTTAAATAAATACTTAGAAATTTTAAATTGTTTTTGTTAAAAAAAAGTTGTGCTTCAACATATGATATTAAAAAAATTGTTTTGGAACTATCGAATGGTTTAATTGAAATTAAAAAAATTATTGAGCAACTGAACCAGAAAATCAACCAGATAAAAAAAGGGATTTGACAAAAATGTACTCAGATTTTGATGGAACTTTGCATGTTTGTTCTTTTTATATATTTAAGTAAGATTTTTTTTTTACTCTATCTTAAGCGGTTGTGTTTAACAGGGTGTTCAAGTTTTTTGAATTTTGTGGTTTTTATCGATCGGGCAGAGAAAACGTAATGTGCTCTTTTATACAAAATAAATTATATATCCCTTGTTTGCCAACCAATGTTGATGATTTTTTTATGAGTATGTATCAATATGTAAGGAATCCACAAAACAAACAAATCAAACCAGCAAGTACATATACATGGTCAGAAAAAAAATCCCAAAGTTTTTTTTTATAGATTTTTTAATAAAATAGTGAGTTCTACGCTGAGTGGAATATTATCAAAAGGGAAAAAGAAAATCATTTTTTTATTATTAAGCTTGCTCTATAAGATATGTTCTATCACATGAAAAATTATAATGAATGGATTTTTCACTTATTCATTATTTTTTCGCAGTTCAAAGCTAGAAATCACTTGACTCACTCATTTTCTGGAAATCGTTAAATTAAAATTACCGATTTAGTAAAGTTATATTAAAATTTGAATGTGTTTATAATGTTCATTGGAATGGAAAATGTATTATTATAAAACTTACTATAAAATATTTTATGTAATTATTCTTAAATTTTCCATGTTTTTTTCATTCGCGTGATTGAACATGTGTCATGCATTCTTGAGATAATTAAGTTTAAGGTTTCATAAAACCAAACGTTTTCTAATCGTATATATTTTTTCCTATTCTTACCACATCCTTCATTAATGAAAAAATACTGGATTGAAAAATACTGGATTGGAAAAATACTTTGATAGACCTTTTTACCAGTTTAATAGTTTCACGGCTCAACTTTTTCCCACATTCACGATCTGGTTTTACTAAAATAAAACTTATTTTTGTAAAAAGTTGATAAGCCTTACCAACAGAATAATCAGATATGTTGAAAATATCAGTCATTTTTCTTCTAAACCACATTAGAGAAGTGGAAATTTTCAGTATTTGAATATGTTTCTTATTATACCACTTATATCCCTCTTAGTTATATATGGGCGATTCTACAAAGACGGGAAAATGTGTGTTCCGTACTGACATATATTTTTTTGTTTTGGAAATTTAAAAAAACTTTTTAATGTATATATTTTCACTCCCTTAGCACTATTATTCTGACTTTCATCTATGAAAAAACTTGATTTTTTAATCCATTAAAAAAACTTATTTTAATTAAATGTCATCCACATGCCCTGTCCCATACCTATAATTTGTGTTTTCCAGGTAATTTATTTAAAAAACCAAAAGTGATTTCCTCTTCATTTTTCTTTTTCTTAATGAATATATATGTATGAATAATATTAAGCTAAAAATAGTCAAAATAAATAAAATTATTACATAAAAAAATTTATTAAAAGTTTGTCCTAAAGAATATCAGTCATCCACATGGCTGAAACAAATGGAATTTTTTTCTCAAGGAAATTGAAACTTTTAAAGTGGCAAAAGTGCCTGAAAATAAACATGGCTCTTTGTGGCTTATGACTAAAAGTTGCATTTTGCTGTTCTTCAAAGATTTTTGTGATTTGCTCTAAGTCGTATTTCATTTTCAGGTAAGGGTTTTTAATCCTTGTCATTAACATGACTTGTAATAAGCAGGTAAAATATAAATATAAATAAATTCTGGTTATGCATGGTGATAAACCTTGCAGTTGTAAGTACTTAACAGAAGTTAAGCCTACAAAGCTTTATATATGGCTTACTGAGAACATGCAAATTCTGGTTTTGTCATCCACATGCCCATTTCCTTATACCTAATAGGTGGCAAAAAAATATATAACAATTAAGCTCTGCTGATGTTTTATTCTAATTATGTACCCATTGAACTACTTTAGTAATTTTTTTCAGATTTTTAAAATTAATTTAATTTTTGTAAATTTATGTACTGTAAATATTCCCGTATTTGTAGAATCGCCCATATACAAGTTTGTGTAGGTCTTCAGAGTTTTGGATCACACCCTTTACCAAGTTTTTTTTTCCTTTAGAAAATCCACTTCAATAACATTTTCAATTTTTCTTTTAAAAATTTTTTTTGTAACCTTTATAGTATTTTTTACCATAAAATGATCTGCTATGTTCACTAAGAGCATGTAATTTCATTAGTTAACATCTAATTTCATGTATCATGTCAAAATTTAATATAATTTTACAAATATTGTAATGTTAATTTAACGATTTAAAGAAAATGAGTGAGTCAGTTATTTTCAAGAGTTTTCCACCTTTGAAGTGCGAAAAAAATGAAGGTGTGAAAACTCATTCATTTTATTTTTTCATGTGGTACAGCATATCTTTTAGAACAAAAATAATAATAAAAAATGATTATCCCTTTTCCTTTTGAAGATATTCCTTTTAGCGTATAACTATTTTTTTTTATTTAAAAATATCTATAACAAAAACTTTAAGATTTTTTTCTCGCCCCGTTTATAAATACTTGCTGGTTTGATTTATTTGTTTAAAGGATTCTTTACATATTCATATATACAGGTATATTCATATAAAAATCATCAACACTGGTTGGTAAACAAGGGAGATATAATTTATTTTCTATAAAACAACCGATTACGTTTTCTTCTCCCGATTGCTAAATATTGCAAAATTCCAAAAACTTGAACATGCTGTAAAAAATAAACCGCTTGAGATAGAGCAAAAAATAATTATATGCTTACCTAAATCCATACAAGAAGCAAACATGCCAAGTTTAATGAAAATATGAGATCATGTGTGTCGGATATTGGTAGAACTGATGTGGAATAGTTCTATCAGTCAATTAAGACTTGAGCTTTAAAAACCCAATAACAGAGAGATGCTCGTAATTTTTTAATGACATCCATTTTGGTTAAAATAATGGCATTTAAACCAGAATATTATAGATTATATATTATTAATATAACAAACTCATGCCTTACATTACGCATTTAAATTTAAACAATTTTAAATTAGTATAACAACAAATATAATAAGATGTTTCAGTGAGACACAAACTTGCCTTCTACCAGTGGCGTAGCCAGCATTGGGTTACTTTGGGTTAGAACCCCCCCCATAGCCAGATCAAAATTATTTTTTTGAAAAATGACAAGTGCCAAAAAAAAATCTTCTTTTTTTCCGATTTTTATAGAGAAAACACACGTCGCATTTCCTGGTCGAACCCACATGTATCTCCTGACTTTCTTTGGGGGGACGGGACAATGGGGTAGTTGGTCTGTATGATTGTCTTGGGTGCAGGCACGTCGCACCGGGGGGGGGGGGGGGGGGGAGTCCAACCCCCCCCCCCAATAATTTGGAAACCCTAAAAGTTGGGAATTTCAAGGTTTAAAAATACCCGAGTTGGGAAAATTTATGTCTGAAGAAAATTAATATTTTTAACTAATGAAAGCAAAAACACCAAGGTTATTTAAGGGAAAATTAGAAATTGTCCAACTTGTAAAATTAAACTTAAATTCGTGTGTTTGGTTTCAGAGTTCACTGCACACTTTCGACCGATATGACGCTAAGGCTCCAGATGGAGTTGACTAATGTAGTCTGTAGCCGACACAACTCCGGTGGCGGAACTGTTTTATAAATTTCATTGTATTTTTTTATTGCGTCAAGCGAAATTTTTTTTTAACTGTGGCATCGTTTCCTTAAAAAAAAGAATCCCACATTTTAAATATATAATAAATTGTTTAATATAAGGAGCAATGTTTTCAGATTTTCAGCAGGCGCCTAAAAAAATGCTCGCATCTGCTCATTCTGTTGTTCTTTATTGTCAAAGTTATATGATATGTTTTAACGTTCAGATTATCATTTAAAGAATTTTAAAATATATGGCGTTGCTCTTTATGCGAACGTCACACGGTGTTCTTTTTATTAAAATAACTTCTCTTTTAATTGTGTTATGTGTGATTGTCTAAATTAAAATCCTCTTCTTTTTATTCGAAAATCTCTTTTGTTTCATATAATCCTATTGGTTTTGCCTTCCACAATGTAAAATTTTTCCAGCTAACATTCGAATCGCCATGGCGCTTCGAATATATGGGACTGGCGCGCCAGTCCCATATAAATTTATCGTCTCGTGTCTAGGATTTTTTTTTGTTATTTTGTTTCGTTTTGTGATTAACCAATCACAAAATTGTGTAATGTTAACGCTGTGCGTTTCCTTTGTTTTTTTTTTATAAAAATATTTTTTTTTTAGTTTTTACCAGTTTCAAATAGAAACTTCCGATGGGTTCTTTTATTTTTCCTCTTCTCAAAAATCAGTTTTCTAAGAGGTTGTATATCTCTTTATTGCGTCAAGCGGGGGGGTTTGGTGGGGAGTCCAACCCCCCCCCCCCCCAATAATTTGGAAACCCTAAAAGTTGGGAATTTCAAGGTTTAAAAATACCCGAGTTGGGAAAATTTATGTCTGAAGAAAATTAATATTTTTAACTAATGAAAGCAAAAACACCAAGGTTATTTAAGGGAAAATTAGAAATTGTCCAACTTGTAAAATTAAACTTAAATTCGTGTGTTTGGTTTCAGAGTTCACTGCACACTTTCGACCGATATGACGCTAAGGCTCCAGATGGAGTTGACTAATGTAGTCTGTAGCCGACACAACTCCGGTGGCGGAACTGTTTTATAAATTTCATTGTATTTTTTTATTGCGTCAAGCGAAAAAAATTTTTAACTGTGGCATCGTTTCCTTAAAAAAAAGAATCCCACATTTTAAATATATAATAAATTGTTTAATATAAGGAGCAATGTTTTCAGATTTTCAGCAGGCGCCTAAAAAAATGCTCGCATCTGCTCATTCTGTTGTTCTTTATTGTCAAAGTTATATGATATGTTTTAACGTTCAGATTATCATTTAAAGAATTTTAAAATATATGGCGTTGCTCTTTATGCGAACGTCACACAGTGTTCTTTTTATTAAAATAACTTCTCTTTTAATTGTGTTATGTGTGATTGTCTAAATTAAAATCCTCTTCTTTTTATTCGAAAATCTCTTTTGTTTCATATAATCTTATTGGTTTTGCCTTCCACAATGTAAAATTTTTCCAGCTAACATTCGAATCGCCATGGCGCTTCGAATATATGGGACTGGCGCGCCAGTCCCATATAAATTTATCGTCTCGTGTCTAGGATTTTTTTTTGTTATTTTGTTTCGTTTTGTGATTAACCAATCACAAAATTGTGTAATGTTGACGCTGTGCGTTTCCTTTGTTTTTTTTTATAAAAATATTTTTTTTTTAGTTTTTACCAGTTTCAAATAGAAACTTCCGATGGGTTCTTTTATTTTTCCTCTTCTCAAAAATCAGTTTTCTAAGAGGTTGTATATCTCTTATTTGCCATTTGAATTTGAAAATCACTCCAGTACTGCACGTGCTTGCTAAGTTTATGAATTGCAATTTTCACGGTTTGCTGTCATCAAAACATAAACTATTGGAAGATTCAAGACAAAAGGAAGGAGCATCGTGCAAAAAATTAGCTGATATGTTTAAAGTATGTACTCCTTTTCTTATTCAAAATTTTTTTGTTTATTGAGATTATCGTTGAAAATACCCAAAACTAACTAATTTTTTATTCATTTACAAATTTTATTCAATTACATTTACAAATTAGTTTTCTGACACTTGGACGTGTTACTTTTCAGACGGAAACGCAGTTTTCCGCTTTTTTTAAATTTGGGTTTTGATTATTCCCAAGATTGAAGCACATTCATTTGAAAAATTTTATGGGGGGATTATTAAAAAGTTATATTCAACTATTATAAAAACGAAGGGCACATAATGGAAAAGTTGGCTCTATTTAAGAAGGGTGGGGTCAACAGATTCTCGTTTAAATCTGTGTTCATAACCTTTTCTGGATTTTTTTCTTGCGGCGCTGCATCTCGTGCTGATGTTTAGGCAAAATTTTTTCCCGCTTTACAGATTCTACAAATCAATGTTTTTTTTATAATAATATATGTTTTATACAGTTATTTGATTTTTTTAAGAGCAACGCCATTTTTCGTTACGATTTTGCCGCAATGCACCGTTTTGCTGCGTCACGCAACCAATGAAACCTCCTCCCCCATGTCACGCCACAGTCATGCATGATAAAATTAACCAGAAAATAATGATTATTATTCTGTTATTTTTAATTATATAATAAAGAATTATTTACAAATTTAAAATTACTACTTAAAAATTATTATATTAATTAAAATTACTAATTTAAAACTTTTTCAATCCGGACCCACCATCAATATCTAGCAGACTTAAATACCTGTAAAATGTCAGCCAGGTTTGTTAGTAATTTAAATTAGGAAATGACTGAAGATTCACCTGCGAAAATTAAGCTATTAATATATATTTTATTTATTATTTATATATATTTAATTAATTTAAATTATTTATTAGAATTTTAATTTAAAACTACTGCTTAAATTAAAAAATATCATAAATTAAATTTACTAATTTAAAGTTATTACTTAAAAATAAGATTAATTAAAATTACTAATACAAAATTATTAATTAAAATTGCTAATTCAAAATTATTAATTAAACTTTATTCAAATTATTAATTACATTTTATTCAAATTATTAATTACATTTTATTTAAATTATTAATTAAAATTATTAATTAAATTTAATTAAAATGATTAATTCAAATTATTAATTAAATTTAATTAAAAGGATTAATTCAAATTATTAATTAAATTTAATTAAAATGATTAATTCAAATTATTAATTAAATTTAATTAAAGTGATTAATTAATATTATTAGTTAAAAATTGTTCAAATTAATTATTAATAAAAAAAATTATTTGGTTTTGATCGGACCAAAAATAATTTATGAACCCCCCCCCTTCGGACAATCCTGGCTACGCCACTGCCTTCTACAACCACCTGTATGTCATCTGGATGATCAAAGTAATTGGGATCAATGAGAGGTGGGTCGTATGGGTCGGCTGAATGCAATCTGACTGTTCCACGACTCTTTGGTTGCAGTATTTGGGGAAAACACGTGTAAAGTGTGGAATTATCGTATGAGCCATATAATTTATTATAAACCTAAAAAGTAAGAACAAATTAATTAAAAAAAAATTTAAGTTAATATATTTTTAAATATTAAAAGTTTTTTTAATTGTATGAAAAATATATTTTTTTACTTACTTCGGGTTTGATTCCAAACGTCAATTTAACAACCATTGCATATATTTCCGCAAAATATAGCTCATAATCAGGATTATCAAATCCTTTGTTCACTTCGCCTTTCAGAAAGGCCACGACTGAAATAGCCTCAGAATAGGACAATGGACCTAAATTAATTTTTAAAAATATGTTACTTTTCATGAATATTCTCCATATTATCTAATATAAAAATAGGAATTATGTTATGAATCATTTTTAACTTAAAGAAAAATCTTTTGATTACCTCCTATTAAAATTAATAACATAATCTAAATAGCTGTATAGGCTTACAATAATTCCACAAAAGCATCGTTCACTGATTAACTCAGCCATATTGTCTGAAATTAAAACACCACACAATTTTTGTACCTCAAAGCCAGAAGGGCATAAGTCCAAATTAGGCGATTGTGATTTCATTGCTGATTATGTCTTAAAATTTGTTTTTTATCAAATCATACCATCTAAATTCACTCAAAAAATTTCTGAAGCATTTAGCGAGAGTTACAAGGGCCTAAGTCCACAGTATTGGCTGGAGCCAGACAGGCGTAAGTCCAGTTACAATCTCATCATTATGAAACTTCAGCCGAACTGCAAATATCACTGCTAAATTGGCATTGATCTTGTTCTGTTAATTTGTTTACACTTTAATTAACAGTTTTACTGATCAACAATCAATTTCATTGTATTGTTGTTTGTTTATCGATGTATTTTTTTTTCACCATGGTTGAGGTTATAAACAACTTAAATCATTATTTTGTATTATAATGCGATTTTTATTTTATTTTGGTTTAAATATTGAATGTGCCGTAGGAAATTATAACAAGTAGAGTACAACTTTTCCTTGCAAAATTGGCAGAGAAATGTGAAATTGCTAATGATCATGATTGTACTTACCATTAAATTTTTTTTACATAGTCTTCACGGGTGATAATTAATGATGAAGACTTATGTATCATCGGAAAATTTAATCCCTGCAACATCATTAGCATAACTACAGGTAGGATTATATTATTTTAACTATCCTTATTAATTAATTACTGTTAGCCTTACGTCGCCTTCTGAAATATAGCAACGGTAAAAGTTCTGAATGTATGTGCCTATTTCCGAATGTAATACTACAAACTATTTTACCTCGTACATACAAACATTGCTATAAAATTATCTAAATTATTTAAGCGAATGGCAAGAATATAAAGATAAAAAATATTAATATTAAAACACACAGTTTGAAAATCAATATTAAAACTTTTTCCATTATTCATGCTCACTCGAGCATTGCCATTTTTCTTTTAATTCGTTTATAAAACAATATAACTCTTTATATATTTCCCGCGAAAACCCTGAGTGCAATTGTTTGCTTTATATTATTGTTCTTTAGAAGCAATTCGAATTTATTAATGTTTAAGGTTTTTAAGATTTTGTTTGAGATGTAATATTGTAGTTAGATATTTTTATTTTGATAACTAGTGTTAAATTAAATATTATTGTGCAGGTATGTGCTACTATACTTAACAATTTAAAGATAAATTAAATGTAGCTGTTATTAAGCATATTTCGTTTAGGCAGAAAGATGTAGTTCGAAAGCTTTCTCCTATGTGGTTTTCAAAGGAAACAAAACGAGCTCTTAAGTTAAAACAAAAGACGTATAAAATATTTAAAGAAACAGGTAGGGACACTGATGGTAAGGAGTATAAAAAAGCTAGAAGGGAGTTTAAGTATATCAGTAGAAAACAGAAATTAGCATTGGAGGAAAAACTTGCTAGGGATATCAACAATAATCCAAAGGGATTTTTTGCTTACGCCAGTGGAAACAATAAAGGAAATAATCATCTGGGACCACTCGAAGATTATCAAGGCAATTTAATTCAAGATGATGTAGGAATGGCTAATATTTTAAATGAATTTTTCATGGGAGTTTTTAATAAGGACTTCAAATCTGATTTCATGCAAATAGAGGATAATATGCGTCCGGTTATTAAGGAATGCAATTTTACTAGAGAAGAAGTAGTTTATCACTTAAGAAGTATTAAACCTTTTAAAGCACCAGGACCAGATGAAATTTACCCAAAAGTACTAGTGGAGTGTGCGGAAGAACTGGGAGATGTTGTACTAACTATTTTCAAATCGACATATAATTCGGGTAATGTACCAATAGGCTGGAAATTAGCATATTAGCGTCCTGTTATTAAGGAATGCAATTTTACTAGAGAAGAAGTAGTTTATCACTTAAGAAGTATTAAACCTTTTAAAGCACCAGGACCAGATGAAATTTACCCAAAAGTACTAGTGGAGTGTGCGGAAGAACTGGGAGATGTTGTACTAACTATTTTCAAATCGACATATAATTCGGGTAATGTACCAATAGACTGGAAATTAGCAAATGTCACTCCGCTTTTTAAAAAAGGGGCAAAATGTGAACCTGGTAATTACAGACCGGTTAGTTTAACATCAGTGTTATGTAAGATTTTTGAAACATTAATAAAAAACAGCATCATATCATTCTTGGAATCAGAGAGCTTGCTGTCAGATAATCAGTATGGATTTAGGAAAGGAAGATCTTGTACAACAAATTTTTTAAAATTCTACGATAGGGTTACTGAAGAATTAGATAAAAGGAACAGTGTAGATGTAGTATACATTGATTTCCAGAAAGCATTTGATAAAGTTCCCCACGAGGCATTGCTGTTCAAGTTGGAAAGGTTAGGGATTGGGGGTGAAATTTTACAATGGATAAGGAATTGGTTAATTGGTAGGAATCAGCGGGTGCAAATTAAAGGTAATTACTATCAGTGGGCAGAAGTTAAAAGTGGAGTGCCACAGGGTTCTGTGTTAGGTCCACTTTTATTTATTATTTTTATTGATGATATCAGTTGGGAGATTGGGAGCAAGGTCAGCATCTTTGCAGATGATTTAAAAATTATGAGGACTGTGAATTCTGGGGAACAAATAGAGCAATTACAAGGTGATTTAACAAAAATATCAGAATGGGCTGTTAAATGGGGTATGTCTTTTAATATCAGTAAATGTCAAGTGTTGCACATGGGTATCAAAAATAGTAAGGCTGCATATGTTTTACAGGGTGCAGAAATGAAAAATAGTGAGATTGTAAGCGATCTGGGTGTGTTGGTAAATGAGGATTTTAAAATGAGTCATCAATGTACAGTGGCTAGCAAAAAAGCTAATAGAATGTTGGGGTACATCAGGAAAAGTGTTTCATCAAAATCTAAGGATATTATCTTGCCATTGTACAGAGGTTTAGTAAGGCCACATCTTGAGTATGCTGTACAGTTCTGGTCACCATATATTAAAAAAGACATTGCATTGTTAGAGAAAATTCAGCACAGGGCTACTAAAATGGTTCAAGGGTTCTCATGCATGAATTATGAAGATAGATTAAGAAATTTGAATATGTATACTCTGGAAGAAAGAAGGGTTAGGGGAGATTTGACTCAACTATTCAAATTTATCAAACATGGAGATGTGGAGAGTTTGGATTTTAATATGAGTGATAGAACGAGAGGTCATGGGTTTAAGTTAAACAAATCCCATTTTAATCGGGAAGGGAGAAAACACTATTTCTATAATAGGGTAATAGACAAATGGAACAACTTGCCAGTGAATATTGTTAATTGTAAAGGAGTAACGGATTTTAAGAAGAAGTTAGATATGCATTGGGGGATAGTTAAGAGGTACTAGATGGACCAACCTTGTTGGGCCTTGAGCCTGTTGTTGGTCGTCAATATTTGTATTTGTATTTGTATTAATAAATAGAATATTTAACTTAATAATAACTAAAAAAATTCATTTTGTTTCCTTGCAAGGGTTTGTACCCGTATTTTGTAAATTTTCCACACTGAGAGGGTGTTGAAGATTTTCCTGAAGTCTATTCGACAAGAGCGAGAATAATCTGCTAGCAATCTAAACACAAGACGTGTTTTTGAAAAAAAAATTTAATCAGCTATATGTAGTAAATCAGTTGTGAGTAGTAAAACAGTCAAATAATGACCGTCGCACAACAATTTGTGACCAATCTGTAGTAGGTATTTTATGTGACGAGAAAGTATATATTCTAGGTGTTCATGTTAAGATTGCTTAAATATATATGAAAGATATTTTTGTGCTCCCACCAACTTTTAAACTACACTTATTATTGTTGTGCAGGTATCTGCTACTTTACTTAACTTAAAGATATGAATATTAAAATAATCATAACTAAAAAATTCAATATTTCACTTTAATTTAGATACCGTCCCTAAAAAAACTCCTTGTTTTATTCCTACCATTAGAAGCTTTTTCCAATTCACGATTGCATTTCAAGAGACAATTTTTTCCCAGTCTAATTTTAGTTGATACTGCATATTACTACTCTCGTTATACAACACAGCTTTCACTCAGGTTCTTTCCCATGCATCTCTTTTAATCCTTAAAAGGCGAAATGAAACTTTATTTTTAACCAATCAAATGATGTCCAAAATTTATCCTCTCTAGATTTATCACTGTCTTCCGTCATTCGCTCTCTAACTCTTGTACTGTAAATCCACGCTACTCAGGGCTCAGGAGAAGTAAAAGTTTATTAATTATTAATTATGGGTATTTTTCAATCTTGAATTTAAACACCCCCTTCGTCAAATCTGTTTATTTCATATACGTATAACCAACAATACCTTTTCGATGCTTTATGTAATCTTGAATATTTGCCATGTCAGACATTTTCTTGTCAAGATTGGGAATCGAGGGATCTAATTGAAAAACCAGAGGGGTTGCACAATGATCTTGTAGATTATCACCTACTGGAAGATCTGCTTTCACAGGAATCTGCAAATACATTTAAATAATATTAGAAAATAGTTAGTGCTTGCTTTTCAAATTTATGTCATATTAGTTTGCACAGATAAATACCATTATTTTAGTATTTATTATTCATAATGCATTGATAATAATCACTTTCGACTATCACGCTATACTAGGAGCCTGCACGAAAAAACAAACATACCATATATTCATAAAATCGGGAAAAACCACAAAAACGTTTGGTAAAAACATGTATATGGACCTCCGGATTATAAAGTTTTATAATGAAAACAATATTTGTAGAAATATTGTTATTATTTTTTGCATAAACGAGTAGAGATAAATTATATTTAATAAAATGCAATGCTCATATAATTTATTTAATATTTTTTACAACTCATATTGCAAGAAGAATTACAAATTATTGAATATGTATTGAAAAATATGTTCTAGGTGTAAATTCCATATGGCAATGATTTACTTTAATATTCCGACAGAACTAAAACTTTAAAAATATTCGAAATTGGTTTTAGTTACAGTTGCTTTTCAATTCTATATTTAAATTATATATTATAAATGTTATAGTTTTGCTGATTTTTTAAATAAGTTTATTCTTGTCTTATATTAAACAAGGTTCCCGAAAAGTATTTTTACGCATTTAAGATTTATTTCCACAACAAAGACATAGCAATTCGCCTTTTCAATTAGGCAGTGATACGAATTAGGGATTTTTATACAATTTTTTCTCATAACCCTATAAAAAGCCCAAAGACGAGATATCTGGAAATCTAGGTGAACATGATACTAAACCGCTTTGTCTAATCGAATCAGGCATTAGCGATCTTTTAATAATGGGTTAAAAAATCACTATTTCAATTTCCGATAATTAAAAATATTATTATTGAGAAATAACAGTTATTTTCAAATCCGTAAAAAAATATTTTTTAAATCAAATCAAATAAGTTTTTCATAAGATCAATAGATAGATGTTTAATTTTACCAGCTTTCCTTTCCAATCTTCGAAACTTATATTTCATCGTAGAACAGATAACATTCCAATTGGATTACAGTATCACGACATATTTTTTGGCCACGATCCTTCTTCTTGGCGAAGATTATTATTGAAAGATTTTTACATCGTTCAAAATATTTTAATAACCATTTGATCCAAGACTATTTAGAAAATACGTAATAACTATTTTATTATGATACACGGGCTTATGATAAATCTCAATCTCATTCATTTTCGTTCATTAGTTATATTTCGGATTTGTATTTGTTTTGTTTCCTGGATTCTTGCTTTTGTTGTTATTTACTTGAAAGAAACTGGGTTGTAGACAATATGGGCAACATTGATAAGGATAATTCGCAAATGGCATTAGGTTGAGAAAAGCGGGGGAAGGATAGTGGATGCCTTTGTTCTTAATTCGGCGATGGTAGAAATTTCTTTTTTTTTTCTTTTAAAGTGCAGGTGCTTTTTTTTCTTTTAAAGTGCGGGTGCTTTTTTTTCTTTTAAAGTGCGGGTGCTTTTTTTTTCTTTTAAAGTGCGGGTGCTTTTTTTTCTTTTAAAGTGCGGGTGCTTTTTTTTTCTTTTAAAGTGCGGGTGCTTTTTTTTCTTTTAAAGTACGGGTGCTTTTTTTTCTTTCTTTTAGTTTTTTTTTTTTTTTTTGGCCTATTACAGATGGCGCAATTGAATTTAATTAAGTACTGTCTATTCTATTTTGTTGACTGTATATATAGCGTTAAAAATATATATTCCCATTGACTTTAATATTATTACTTTTTGCATTTGTTACTTCGTATTTATCGCAACTTACTTAAATGCATTGAATATAGTTTTTGCGTAGAACTTTTATGCACATATTTTTGGAAGAAAGGAAATGACAATATTTTTTTAGAACATTTGTTTCAAAAATGTCCTTTAAAATTATCCGATTGGGACTTTCTTGTTTGAGACGTAACAAATGCCTCCAAGTGACTTTCAAGTTGATATCTAAAGATACATTTTGACGTAGATTCTAAAGATTGAGAAAAAAATTGGTTGTTACTATTGAAAATTTTAAAGTTGGTTCGCATTTCAATATGAAGACAGCCTCTTTTGCATTTTTTTTTAAATAAAAATTTGTAGAAGACGTTCTTCTCTACAAAATGAAATATATTAAGTTTAACAATGCAATGACTAGTGCCCGAAAGAAAAGCAATGTTTTTTTTTCTACTGTACGTTTCTCACATACAGAGTGGCCGTAAAGGAAGTTGTGACAATTCAAGCTTTCTGCAGTTTCAATCAATATTCGGATCAATACCAAATTTTGTACAAAATATATTTAAATATTGCGATTGACGATTCTTAATTGAGTTACAAAATATTCCTATGGAGTGCCTTTTTAGAACACTTTTTCCTATATAGCAAAATCGTTGCAGCGCGGTGCACTTGACAGGCAATCGGAATTAAACCTGGGTTGCTCTGCATGCTACGCCGATACTCTATCAGTTAGCCTACAGAAATAACTTGAGCCCAAGTGGTAGTACCAAGTATATGAAGTGACCACCACGCCATTTGATCGCACACTTTGATTAGTCAAAGTAAATATTTTGGTATCTATTCGATTATTAGTTGCTGCAGAAGAATTTATTTTATGGCTACCCAGTACATAAATGAAACTTGATGCATTTTCTTTTATCAGTTCATGGCTTATCGTTAAACATGGACATTTTAATTTAAATAGTGAAATGGGTTACATATGTAAATTTCACATATCAAATTATACTAATTGCATATAAAATCTGTAAAAGTCTTGCCATCACTGTGGTTGTATTACAGAATCTCTATAACAATTCACCGTCGAGTCATTAGAAATTCGATTCTTTTTAAATAGTTCATTTTTTTAAGATCATATTATATAACAAGTGTAATTCTTCATTTAATGGAACTACATGAAAGTAGTGTCAAACTACCACACATTGATGGTAATATACAACGAATAAGGTTATTGCTTCAAAGTGTTTTTAGAAAATATGTTTCTGAAGTACACTTGCCGATCAGAAAATTTTTTAAAAATTAAAAATCCCAATGGATTTTTAATTTTTTTTTTTTAATTTTTCCGACAAACAAAGACAAACAAAAAAACATAACAAAGTTTTTACATAAGAAAATTTGTTCTCCTAACTATTGATCTGCACACATTTTTAATTTCGGTTATAAACCATTTACTTTAAATGTTTCGAGGTGCTTCCTGGGTCCTATTCCTGAGAGCATCAGAAGTTGAGCCGAATTGACGGTTCCAGCTGACATTATCACTTCCTTCCTGGCTCTCACTTTGTGCGTAGATCCTCCGTGATCGAACTGGACACCAATTGCTTGGCCTTTTTTGATTAAGACCTGTAATAAAAAGTTAAAAAGACTGAAAAAAAGTTACATGATTTAAAAATTTCTTTAGTTTTCAAGAATATTCAAATATAAATTGCTTCCAGAAATTATGACGTTACCAATATGGTTAGTAGTCCCAGTTTTATTTTCACTTCTTAAGGCTGAATGTAAATATAAAATCTAAAAGATTACGAATCCATTTCTTTTACCATTCCAATATGGGTGTCACCGTACTCTGAATCAAGTAATTGCTGTACTAAACTCTGACTTGAGTTAAAATTAGAAGTACAAACTATATTGCAGGAAAATATTGCTTTAACAAATTCTAACAACTCCTCTCGTTTTAAATTGCAGGTATCCAAGTAATGAGATTAGACAAAACTAGTGTTAGTTAAGCAAAACCATTGCAGAGATTAACAATGTCTTGTACATGTAATTAAGTTTAAGGCACACGGCATGTTACAAAAATTTTTACATAACCCAAATTTATATAAAAAAATATTGCTCATACTATAATAGTTATTTTTATAATGCAACATTTTTTTACTAGAATATATATATATGTTTTTATATTACCTTAAACTAGTGCAACTTACTTTAAAAATAGCCATATTATATGTATTATACGATTTCTTTTGTGGAAATTATTGTTTTCACGAATATTTCTTGAAATAACATAGACATTTAACTTATTCAGATACACAAATATTAAAATATGTCATTACATTTTTATTAGTATATAACCATGCAACTCCATCGTTATTATTATTTTTTTTTAAATGTTTTCGGAAATATTTTTTTTTAAATTAGCATTGATACAAAACGAAAAATTAGTCTATAGAGTTAATTAAGCCCTACCAAAAATTTCATGAAATTTGTTGTAAACCTAATAGTGTCAAGGTGCTTTTAAAAAGCCAAAAAACGGTAAAAAGCTTAATCAATTACTTTAAAAAAATACTAAATTCAAAATATTATATCTTTTGATTTTGGAACTGTGGGGAAAAGTTATTCTATGGGTCACTAAGATTTCGTAATCTTTACGGGGAAACGAGTGAAAGAGATGTGCTGTTGAAGTGCTACAAGTAGTAATGAAGCCCCTTAAAATTTTGAGGACCGTTTTCGGCCCACTCTAACTTACAAATGCTACTCTAACAAACACGTAAATTAAAGCAAGTACTTTTCCTTGTGATTCTATATTTTGTTCGACCTATGTACCTGTATTATATCCTTTGTTACTTTAAAATTAATTGAAATTACCGTATATGAGTAATTCAAATGTAAAAACAGTTATATTCAATAACTAGGTTTTAATATCATAAATATAACTTTGGAATCAATTTTAAAATATCATAAATTACCAAAATCCTTTTTTTTTAATAAAACCTTATAAAAAGAAGTGCACAGAAGCATAAGTAGCCCTATCTGGCAAACGTGAACATTTCAGCATTAGTTTGATTTGTAATAAGTTAGAATATGGGTATATATAAATTATTTTCTTCTTCAACAAAAACTTGATGGATACGAAACGATTATACGATTAAAATTGGAAAATTAAAATTTAGATTATAACTTATTCAGTAATTTGCGGACATTCACATTTTAGTAAAATATGTGTGTTTCTTTTTCTTTAAAAAAGTATTTTTGTATTAACAATAGCTAGGTTTTGGCAGTTTTTCGCAATTTACTCAAAAAATCATTTAATGCATATCAATGTTTTTTTATATGGATTACTCTGGAGTAACACTGTAGGAAACCCAAGCATTGTAGAAACGATGTACGAAACCAAGAACATAAGAAAAACAGTACAGGTATAAAATGAAAGTTTTCACATACATGTAAATTTTACATATCTTACCTTCCTAACAAAAGCCTCTTTAAGTATGTCCAGATTAGTCCTATTTTCAGCTGGCACGAGATAAGCCTTTGCGGCGCTGCATCTCTGACCGTTTCGTATAGTAGCCTCATAGTCATAAAATCCTAAACAAAACATCTAAATATCCTTAAAACTTATTAAATCATATTTTGTATGACAAAAATCACCACACTAAAAATAATTAAAATTTAGTGAAATATCTTACAAAACCTGAATTTTTATTTTTTATTTTAAACAATATGAAATATTTCTTTTATAATTTGCTTTAACATGTATTGTAAATACCTGTTTGGTAGAGACCATTGGGATTTATTACTTTATAACCCATCTGCGTAGCTGCCTTGAATATTGGTGTTTTGATTTCCGACGTATATTTTGGTCTTTCTACTGTTATGGGACCATCGAGAACATGGTATCCTGGAAACATTTGCAATGTGAAAACAACATAATAAGCAATTAATAAATATTTAAGGTATACTTAAATCACTACAAATTATAACATAGATCTACGAAAAAATACTTTTAGCAAAAATTTTAGTTTTGATAGCAGTTTTTATATTATTTTCAGTGCTGATGGCACTCAATTGCAAAGTCATAGAGGAGCATCTTTTAGCGCAAAATGTACAGCTGCAGAAAAAAAAACGAACCACCAATGATTATTTCGTTAATTTTTATAGTAGAGCTAAACTTAATATACCATTTTGTATGGAATAAAGTCTACTACACATTGATAGATAAAAAATTTGCATACGGGAATATCTTCATATTAAAATCCGCACCAATTTTAAACTTTCCAATAGCAACACCCAATTTTGACTCAATATTTAGAATCTACGACAAAATTTATCGTTAAATATCAATTTGCAAGTCATTTGGTTAAGTAGTTTTTTTTTAATTATGAATATCGAAAGTTTAGAACTCTTATTGTAAAATGAATTTATTAAACTTTTAATCATATCTTTCGAAATAATAATTTTATTAAGCTGATATTTTTATATATGTTACTTTTAAACAACCCAAATAAAATAAACTAACTTTCATTACTTATATGTATTTTTTTTAATTTTATTTAAATTAGGACAATAATATTCATAAAATTTATGAATAGCAACCATGCTATATTTTGATACTGATGTATTATATGCATATCTAGAATTTCGTGATTTTCCTCCTTGTAGTTTTTTTGCTATATTAAAATGTGTATCAAATTATCATTTCAGGGGACATACACAAATATAAAATCAGCAGAACTTAAGAGAAATCTTCACTAACTTTGAGAGAATTAAAAGCGCTATGATCACGTTGGCATAAAATTATAAATTCTTATATAAAGGCGAGGGGTATACGGGAGTGGTGCACGTTAAATATCATCCAAGTCAGCGATTCTTAACCTGTGGGGCGCGCCCCCCTAGGGGGGCGCGAGCACACTCGAGGGGAGGCGCGAAAATATCCAAGAGAAAATTTTATTTTAAAAAATTGTTTAACTGACTGAAAGGAAAGCACACTTACACATAGAACACAAAATACATTTCGACATATTTAACAAATAAAGTAAAACAACTTACTAAATCAAAACCTACTTAATAAAAACATACTAAATTAAAAAAAAATTAATAACTGTTAGTGACTTCCTTGGGCCTGTCTTTCAGAGCAAAGTTTTTCGAAGGAAGGCTTAATATTGGAAATAGCCACTCTCAGTTCTGTCGCTATATTTAGCCGAGATCTGTATTTTGTCTTCAAAGAAGCCACAGCAGAAAATCCAGTTTCACAAAAGTAGGATGTTGAAAATTGTAATAGAATGCGAAATGTTCTTGTTTTTAGTGCAGAAAAATCATTCTCTACTCCTGCCCAAAATTCGAATAGTGATTTATTACTAAATTGTCTTTTGGTTTCGCCACTTGTCGTGAAGTCTATGAATTTTTCTTCCTCATCAATTCAGAGTCTTTCGGGAGTCTTATGAAATGGATCCCTAACCCACTCGTAACTTGCTATCAGTTTGTCGTCAGCAAGAAAATACTTTTTAAAATTTTTTGCCAGCATGGCTAAATGATTTTCAATGTTACAAAAACAACTTTTACATGTTCATCTTCAGCCTTGTAAGTTTTAGTACAATCATCCACATTTGCAAACTTTGTTAGGTTTTTTTGCTTTAAATTTCTGCTCCACAATTCTAATTTTCTACAAAAAGCATTAACTTTATCACTCGTATCCAACATATGTGTATTTGCTCCTTGGAGTTGAAGATTCAAGTTATTTAATTTCTCGAATATGTCGACCAAGTAGCTCAATTTCATCATCAATAAACCATCGCGAAAATTCCGGTCTGTTTTCTTCTTCTAGGAAAATGGCGATTTCTTCTCAATTCATAAACACGTTGCAAAAATTTCCCACGTGATAACCATCTTGCCTTGCAATAAAATAGTAACGCTGAATGTACTGAAAGTAGTGTAATTTGACGGGTACGGCGACGAGGAATAATGAGGAATACGAGGAATAATGAGGAATAATTGAGGATTTCTGCGGAGTACGGCGGTGCTCTGTGGATTTTTAGCGGTGCTCTGTGAGGATCAGGGCGGATCTCGTCTGTCAAGCCGAGGGGGCGTGGCCTAATGGAGATGACCTCAACCAATCAGGTGTCAGTAAGTGACGTCACATGCAGGGGACATGGGAACAGGTGTCGATGACTCATCGCCGCCGATGGGCATGTCACACCGTGTCCCACCGTGTCTCAACGTGTATGTACGGGAACGGACCAATCAGGTTCTTGTGTGAGGATGACCTCATGAACAACCAATCAGGTGTCAGTAAGTGACGTCACACGCAGGTGGGGGAAGGTTTTACTAGTTCTGCTTGTAACCGCAAGACAACGCTGCATGTAGGGGAACGGACCAATCATATGCTTGTTTAAGAATGACATCATGAAGAACCAATCAGGTGTCAGTAAGTGATGTCTATGGAGTGTCATGTGACATGAAAGTTGCTTTTTTGTTATTTTGCGTTTTTATTTGGGTATTGGTGGAAATTTGCGACGCACAGCATCTACACATTTTTAATTATAAGCTGTGGGTTGTGACATCATAGGTATAATGTTAGGAATGGTTGGTTGTTGAAAAAACTGTGAGCTGTGAAAGTAATGTGAAAAAACTGTGAAAGTAAATAAAATATGATAGAATTAAACTAATATTCTTATTTTAATATTTATTATATTTTAATATTTATTTATATTTTGATATTTATTTGTATTTTATTATTTATATTTTTACATTTATTTTTAATATTTAATTATATTTTAACTTCTATATTTTATTATTCATTTATATTTTAACTTCTATATTTTATTATTCATTTATATTTTATATATATTTTAATATTTATATATATTTTATTATTCATTTATATTTTATATATATTTTAATATTTATATATATTTTATTATTCATTTATATTTTATATATATTTTAATATTTATATATATTTTATTATTCATATATTTCATACATATTTTAATATTTATTTATATTTTATTACTCATTTATATTTTACATATATTTTATTTACGTATACATCTGTGCCAAAAAAATTAACTCAGTGAGAGCAATTACGTCCCACTAGAGCTGCACAATGAACTTATGTTAAAGGGAATGACAGTAGTGTATATATTTTAACTATGGTTAGTACAAAAGAAAAGAATTTTGCAAGAATGGTTTTAGAAAAATATATTTTATGTGACCAACTCCAGCATATAATTTCGCAATATAACTCTATGAGGAATCATCCTATGGGGGTAAATAACATACCATCGTGTACAGGAAGGTAGACCAGATTAATAAGTAAAGCTTTTTTTATCTTTTGACATGTGTACTAAGGGTATAAAAAAATGACAGTCTGGGGTTCTATGAAAATAATGTTTATAACAATATACGTTTAAATTACAATTTATATAACGGAAATCAGTCTCAGTGGATGAAAAAAAAGTAATTAATATGAAAGCTGATACTTTGAAAAAAGAACCTTGGGAACCAAAACCTTGTATTACGGTTAATTAAACTTTTTATAAAAGTAATGTGTTCTTTAAATGTTTTTCACATCATACGTAAAATTATTATTTTAAGAGGGAAAATATCATATCGTTATGACTAGAAGGAGGGATCTCACCTTGATCACAATTGGATGCATTAGAATTGCTTACTGTTTAGGAATATGATGTAAAAGTTACTCTATCGCACTGTTTGTTGTGCTGGGCTTGATAAGAGCAGATTTGGGGTTGGTATGTAAGATAATGGATCTATTACTTGTTCTAATACGTGTTGAATAAGGGAATTTGTCTTAGATGTTGCTGTTTTAGGGGTGTTTTATAATTGGTTGTTTGATTGAACGATACAGTGCAGCTATACAAAGGGGTTTATTTATACGCTTGGTACAAGTACACATTTTTTCTTATGTCATAAAATTACACTATAACAAAACGCATAGGTGGATGGTAGAAATGAAGTAGCACCATACAAGGGGAATTATTAGGGCTGGCTGATTAAATTTTCAAAGACTAAGAGGCAACAAGTTCCCATATGAGTACAATTGAGGGTGAATGTGTAGAATTTGGCGACATCAAGTATCCACAAGGGGACAATTTGAGAGGTGTATTCGTAAAATTGGCGACATAAAGTACCCATAGGGAGACGTTTGTAGGCGTATACATAAAATTGGGGTGAAAGCGGGGTTTGTAGTTGTACATTAGACAAGAATAAATGTAAAATGAAAAAGTTTAAGTTTGAAATAAATTATAAAAATAATAAATGTTAAAAAAAAAAGTTAAAATACAATTTAAAAAGCAAAATGTAAAAAAAAAAAAAAAAAGTTTAAAAAGAAAAATGTAAAAATAAAAAAAAGTTTAAGTGTGAATTAAAAACTAAAAGGTTAAGTAAGAAAAAAAAATTACTAAAAGTGAAAAAAAAATTTTAAAAGTGAAAAAATATATATATATATATTTATATAAAAAATATTTGAAAAAAGTTTAAGTGTGAAATAAATTATAAAACTAATAAATGTAAAATAAAAAGTTTACGTGTGAAATAGATTATAAAAAGTATAAATGTAAAAAAATAAATAAAAAGTTTAAGTGAAAAATATAATGTAAAGATAAAAAAGTTAAAAAACAGTAACTGTAAAATAAAAAAAAAGTTTGTATAAAATGAACTTTTAAAAGAAAAATGAAAAAAAAAGTAAAAACAATATATAAAAAAAAAGTTTTAAGTGTAAAAATAAAATTAAAAAAAAAAAATTAAAAAAAAAAAAAAAAGACAAATGTAAAAAAGAAAAACGTAAAAAAAAATTTAAAATTTAAAAAAAAAAATTTACAAACGAAAAATATGAAAAAAAAAAAAGAAACGTTAAAAGAAAATTGCTAAATGTAAAAAAGAAATGTGTTAAATGTAAAAGATTAACCATCATAAGTTTTTTACCCGAATCGACCCAAAGCCATATGGTGTTACGGAACGTACTAGCCCCATATAGGCACAGATGCCCGTGGTGAGTTCTGTGAATGGTCTACCCACTAATCAAACGACAAGTACCACAATTACATTAAATAATTAGCAACAAAAAAAGCAGGAAATACTACTATAGATATAAAAAATATTAACAAAGTATCGAAAATAGAACCAAAGGTAACTAATAAATCTGTATAGAATGAGTGTCTATAAATGTATAAGAGAAACCAATGTATATATTTCTACTAAAATGTTGACACATGTACTAAATTTTTAACAAATTAAGTCAAATATTTGCGAAATAGAGAAAATAATACATACTTTTTAAAATTGTATCAAATAGTCTATGAATGGATAAAAAAAAATATCATGACATGTATTAAAAAAAAAATTAAAATAATGGACTTACGTGTAACACATTAAGTTAAGAAATTTATACTTATCAAAGAAAGTAACGTAAGTCATATAAAAAAAAAACCTGTAGTTAAGTACAATTGTTAATTGAATATGCTACAAAATATTGTCAAATTACACTATTTTTAGTGATAGGACAAGCAAACTTGTTAAAATGTCATATAATTATCAAAAATATTATACAAAGTACGAATTTAAAAAAAAAAAAGTAAATGCAAAAAGAAAAAAAAGTTTAAGTGTAAAATAAAATGTAAAAAAAATAAATGTAAAAAATAAAAAAAAGTTTAATAAAAAAAAAGTTAAAAAATAATAAAAAAAAAATTTAAGTGTAAAATACAATTTAAAAAAAAATGTAAAAAGAAAAAAGTTTAATAAAAATTACATGTAAAAAGAAAAAAGTAAAAAAAAAAAATAAAAGAAAAAAAGTTAAAAAAGAAAAAAAAAAGTTAAAAAAGAAATAAAAAGTTAAAAAAGAAAAAAAGTTAAAAAAGAAAAAAAAGTTTAAAAAGAAAAAAAAAAGTTTAAAAAGAAAAAAAAAGTTTAAAAAGAAAAAAAAATTAAAAAAGAAAAAAAAATTAAAAAAGAAAAAAAAATTAAAAAAAAGAAAAAAAAATTAAAAAAAAAAAAGTTAAAAAAGAAAAAAAAAAAGAAAAAAAAGTTTAAAAAAAATAGTTAAAGTGTAAAATACAATTTAAAAAAAAAAAATGAAAACATAAAAAATTAAAAAAAAAAATGTAAGTGTAAAATTACATTTTAAAAGAAAATGTGAAAATAGAAAAAAAAGTAAATAGAAAATTGCTAAAAGTAAAAAAAAAATAAAGGTGTAAAATGTTAAATAAAAAGACCTTAAGTGTAAAAAATAGAAGAAAAAAGTTTAAGTGTAAAATATTACTCATCATAAGCTTTTTACTCGTATCCACCCAAAGTTATATGGCGTTACGGAGCGTACTAGCCCCATATAGGCGCAGATTCCTTGGTGAGTTCTGTGAATGGTCTACCCACTAATCAAACGATAAGTACAATAATTATATTAAAATATTAGCAAAAAAAAAAGCAGAAAATGCTAATATAGATATAAAAAATATTATCAAAGTATAGAAAATAGAACCAAGAATAACTAATAAATCTGTATACAATGGGTGTCTATAAATGTATAAGAGAAACCAATGTTTATATCTCTACTAAAATGTTGACACATATACTAAATGTTTAATAAATTAACTCATATATTTGCGAAATAGAAAAAAATGGTACATACTTTTTAAAATTGTATCAAATAGTCTATGAATGGATAAAAAAAAAAATTGTATATATAATTTTTAATTGTATCTATAAATGGATAAAAAAAATCATGACATGTATTAAAATAATGGACTTACGCGTGACAGTTTAAGTTAAAAAATTTATATTTACCATAAGTTATTATAAAAAAAAAACTGTAATTAAGTATAATTGTTAATTGAATATGCTATAAAATATTGCCAAGTTATTCCATGGTAGTGATTTAACAACCAAACACTTTGTCTTTAAAGATTACGATAACGCAGTTTTAGAAACTAACATAGGGGCAAATGTGTATAATTATCATAAAATACTTCACATTACTGTTAAAATGTCATATAATTATCAAATATATTATACAAAGTAAGAAAAATATTACTTAATATGTTAAAATATTACCAATAGTACATGCCCAACAGATCAAAATGACCTTCAGCACCCTACGACACATGAAAACTTACGGAGATTAACAGCAATCTTGCCTCAAAAAATAAAACCAATAGTGTGCTGCTAAGGATAAAATGTCAAGTACACACCCAGTGTAGGAGATGTATACAAATAATATTGTTGAATTATTAACAAAGTGATTTCATTAATACTAAAATAAGGTCTTTGTTACAATAATATATATATATATGGAAATTAAGTTCTTATTAGTGAAATTTATGTAATATTTTTAGACTGCTTTGTTCAATTTATAATATGTAGGTAGAATTTTTACATAAAAAAACCCCTTTGTGTTTATCAAAAATATTTCACAAATTAAGAAGAAGAATACCTAAGGAAGGTCTTTGCACATGATTATAGTACAAAACCATGTGGATTTACATCAATTTTACCAGGAACAAGGGGGTCAGTATACGGCTATGAGTCAAATAGTCAATTTTAAAACCACATTCAGGCATTAATAACACAAATGCCTGAATGTGGTTTTAAAATTGACTATTTGACTCATAGCCGTATACTGACCCCCTTGTTCCTGGTAAAATTGATGTAAATCCACATGGTTTTGTACTATAATCATGTGCAAAGACCTTCCTTAGGTATTCTTCTTCTTAATTTGTGAAATATTTTTGATAAACACAAAGGGGTTTTTTTATGTAAAAATTCTACCTACATATTATAAATTGAACAAAGCAGTCTAAAAATATTACATAAATTTCACTAATAAGAACTTAATTTCCATATATATATATATTATTGTAACAAAGACCTTATTTTAGTATTAATGAAATCACTTTGTTAATAATTCAACAATATTATTTGTATACATCTCCTACACTGGGTGTGTACTTGACATTTTATCCTTAGCAGCACACTATTGGTTTTATTTTTTGAGGCAAGATTGCTGTTAATCTCCGTAAGTTTTCATGTGTCGTAGGGTGCTGAAGGTCATTTTGATCTGTTGGGCATGTACTATTGGTAATATTTTAACATATTAAGTAATATTTTTCTTACTTTGTATAATATATTTGATAATTATATGACATTTTAACAGTAATGTGAAGTATTTTATGATAATTATACACATTTGCCCCTATGTTAGTTTCTAAAACTGCGTTATCGTAATCTTTAAAGACAAAGTGTTTGGTTGTTAAATCACTACCATGGAATAACTTGGCAATATTTTATAGCATATTCAATTAACAATTATACTTAATTACAGTTTTTTTTTTATAATAACTTATGGTAAATATAAATTTTTTAACTTAAACTGTCACGCGTAAGTCCATTATTTTAATACATGTCATGATTTTTTTTATCCATTTATAGATACAATTAAAAATTATATATACAATTTTTTTTTTTATCCATTCATAGACTATTTGATACAATTTTAAAAAGTATGTACCATTTTTTTCTATTTCGCAAATATATGAGTTAATTTATTAAACATTTAGTATATGTGTCAACATTTTAGTAGAGATATAAACATTGGTTTCTCTTATACATTTATAGACACCCATTGTATACAGATTTATTAGTTATTCTTGGTTCTATTTTCTATACTTTGATAATATTTTTTATATCTATATTAGCATTTTCTGCTTTTTTTTTTGCTAATATTTTAATATAATTATTGTACTTATCGTTTGATTAGTGGGTAGACCATTCACAGAACTCACCAAGGAATCTGCGCCTATATGGGGCTAGTACGCTCCGTAACGCCATATAACTTTGGGTGGATACGAGTAAAAAGCTTATGATGAGTAATATTTTACACTTAAACTTTTTTCTTCTATTTTTTACACTTAAGGTCTTTTTATTTAACATTTTACACCTTTATTTTTTTTTTACTTTTAGCAATTTTCTATTTACTTTTTTTTCTATTTTCACATTTTCTTTTAAAATGTAATTTTACACTTACATTTTTTTTTTTAATTTTTTATGTTTTCATTTTTTTTTTTTAAATTGTATTTTACACTTTAACTATTTTTTTTAAACTTTTTTTTCTTTTTTTTTTTCTTTTTTAACTTTTTTTTTTTTAATTTTTTTTTCTTTTTTTTAATTTTTTTTTCTTTTTTAATTTTTTTTTCTTTTTTAATTTTTTTTTCTTTTTAAACTTTTTTTTTCTTTTTAAACTTTTTTTTTTCTTTTTAAACTTTTTTTTCTTTTTTAACTTTTTTTCTTTTTTAACTTTTTATTTCTTTTTTAACTTTTTTTTTTCTTTTTTAACTTTTTTTCTTTTATTTTTTTTTTTTACTTTTTTCTTTTTACATGTAATTTTTATTAAACTTTTTTCTTTTTACATTTTTTTTTAAATTGTATTTTACACTTAAATTTTTTTTTTATTATTTTTTAACTTTTTTTTTATTAAACTTTTTTTTATTTTTTACATTTATTTTTTTTACATTTTATTTTACACTTAAACTTTTTTTTCTTTTTGCATTTACTTTTTTTTTTTTAAATTCGTACTTTGTATAATATTTTTGATAATTATATGACATTTTAACAAGTTTGCTTGTCCTATCACTAAAAATAGTGTAATTTGACAATATTTTGTAGCATATTCAATTAACAATTGTACTTAACTACAGGTTTTTTTTTTATATGACTTACGTTACTTTCTTTGATAAGTATAAATTTCTTAACTTAATGTGTTACACGTAAGTCCATTATTTTAATTATTTTTTTAATACATGTCATGATATTTTTTTTTATCCATTCATAGACTATTTGATACAATTTTAAAAAGTATGTATTATTTTCTCTATTTCGCAAATATTTGACTTAATTTGTTAAAAATTTAGTACATGTGTCAACATTTTAGTAGAAATATATACATTGGTTTCTCTTATACATTTATAGACACTCATTCTATACAGATTTATTAGTTACCTTTGGTTCTATTTTCGATACTTTGTTAATATTTTTTATATCTATAGTAGTATTTCCTGCTTTTTTTGTTGCTAATTATTTAATGTAATTGTGGTACTTGTCGTTTGATTAGTGGGTAGACCATTCACAGAACTCACCACGGGCATCTGTGCCTATATGGGGCTAGTACGTTCCGTAACACCATATGGCTTTGGGTCGATTCGGGTAAAAAACTTATGATGGTTAATCTTTTACATTTAACACATTTCTTTTTTACATTTAGCAATTTTCTTTTAACGTTTCTTTTTTTTTTTTCATATTTTTCGTTTGTAAATTTTTTTTTTTAAATTTTAAATTTTTTTTTACGTTTTTCTTTTTTACATTTGTCTTTTTTTTTTTTTTTTTAATTTTTTTTTTTTAATTTTATTTTTACACTTAAAACTTTTTTTTTATATATTGTTTTTACTTTTTTTTTCATTTTTCTTTTAAAAGTTCATTTTATACAAACTTTTTTTTTATTTTACAGTTACTGTTTTTTAACTTTTTTATCTTTACATTATATTTTTCACTTAAACTTTTTATTTATTTTTTTACATTTATACTTTTTATAATCTATTTCACACGTAAACTTTTTATTTTACATTTATTAGTTTTATAATTTATTTCACACTTAAACTTTTTTCAAATATTTTTTATATAAATATATATATATATATTTTTTCACTTTTAAAATTTTTTTTTCACTTTTAGTAATTTTTTTTTCTTACTTAACCTTTTAGTTTTTAATTCACACTTAAACTTTTTTTTATTTTTACATTTTTCTTTTTAAACTTTTTTTTTTTTTTTTTACATTTTGCTTTTTAAATTGTATTTTAACTTTTTTTTTTAACATTTATTATTTTTATAATTTATTTCAAACTTAAACTTTTTCATTTTACATTTATTCTTGTCTAATGTACAACTACAAACCCCGCTTTCACCCCAATTTTATGTATACGCCTACAAACGTCTCCCTATGGGTACTTTATGTCGCCAATTTTACGAATACACCTCTCAAATTGTCCCCTTGTGGATACTTGATGTCGCCAAATTCTACACATTCACCCTCAATTGTACTCATATGGGAACTTGTTGCCTCTTAGTCTTTGAAAATTTAATCAGCCAGCCCTAATAATTCCCCTTGTATGGTGCTACTTCATTTCTACCATCCACCTATGCGTTTTGTTATAGTGTAATTTTATGACATAAGAAAAAATGTGTACTTGTACCAAGCGTATAAATAAACCCCTTTGTATAGCTGCACTGTATCGTTCAATCAAACAACCAATTATAAAACACCCCTAAAACAGCAACATCTAAGACAAATTCCCTTATTCAACACGTATTAGAACAAGTAATAGATCCATTATCTTACATACCAACCCCAAATCTGCTCTTATCAAGCCCAGCACAACAAACAGTGCGATAGAGTAACTTTTACATCATATTCCTAAACAGTAAGCAATTCTAATGCATCCAATTGTGATCAAGGTGAGATCCCTCCTTCTAGTCATAACGATATGATATTTTCCCTCTTAAAATAATAATTTTACGTATGATGTGAAAAACATTTAAAGAACACATTACTTTTATAAAAAGTTTAATTAACCGTAATACAAGGTTTTGGTTCCCAAGGTTCTTTTTTCAAAGTATCAGCTTTCATATTAATTACTTTTTTTTCATCCACTGAGACTGATTTCCGTTATATAAATTGTAATTTAAACGTATATTGTTATAAACATTATTTTCATAGAACCCCAGACTGTCATTTTTTTATACCCTTAGTACACATGTCAAAAGATAAAAAAAGCTTTACTTATTAATCTGGTCTACCTTCCTGTACACGATGGTATGTTATTTACCCCCATAGGATGATTCCTCATAGAGTTATATTGCGAAATTATATGCTGGAGTTGGTCACATAAAATATATTTTTCTAAAACCATTCTTGCAAAATTCTTTTCTTTTGTACTAACCATAGTTAAAATATATACACTACTGTCATTCCCTTTAACATAAGTTCATTGTGCAGCTCTAGTGGGACGTAATTGCTCTCACTGAGTTAATTTTTTTGGCACAGATGTATACGTAAATAAAATATATGTAAAATATAAATGAGTAATAAAATATAAATAAATATTAAAATATGTATGAAATATATGAATAATAAAATATATATAAATATTAAAATATATATAAAATATAAATGAATAATAAAATATATATAAATATTAAAATATATATAAAATATAAATGAATAATAAAATATAGAAGTTAAAATATAAATGAATAATAAAATATAGAAGTTAAAATATAATTAAATATTAAAAATAAATGTAAAAATATAAATAATAAAATACAAATAAATATCAAAATATAAATAAATATTAAAATATAATAAATATTAAAATAAGAATATTAGTTTAATTCTATCATATTTTATTTACTTTCACAGTTTTTTCACATTACTTTCACAGCTCACAGTTTTTTCAACAACCAACCATTCCTAACATTATACCTATGATGTCACAACCCACAGCTTATAATTAAAAATGTGTAGATGCTGTGCGTCGCAAATTTCCACCAATACCCAAATAAAAACGCAAAATAACAAAAAAGCAACTTTCATGTCACATGACACTCCATAGACATCACTTACTGACACCTGATTGGTTCTTCATGATGTCATTCTTAAACAAGCATATGATTGGTCCGTTCCCCTACATGCAGCGTTGTCTTGCGGTTACAAGCAGAACTAGTAAAACCTTCCCCCACCTGCGTGTGACGTCACTTACTGACACCTGATTGGTTGTTCATGAGGTCATCCTCACACAAGAACCTGATTGGTCCGTTCCCGTACATACACGTTGAGACACGGTGGGACACGGTGTGACATGCCCATCGGCGGCGATGAGTCATCGACACCTGTTCCCATGTCCCCTGCATGTGACGTCACTTACTGACACCTGATTGGTTGAGGTCATCTCCATTAGGCCACGCCCCCTCGGCTTGACAGACGAGATCCGCCCTGATCCTCACAGAGCACCGCTAAAAATCCACAGAGCACCGCCGTACTCCGCAGAAATCCTCAATTATTCCTCATTATTCCTCGTATTCCTCATTATTCCTCGTCGCCGTACCCGTCAAATTACACTACTACTGAACCCATGTCTTTACAAAGTGCGGAAAAGATTCTTGATTTCAGGGGTCTCATTTTTATATAATTTACTACGGTTACAACCGTAGTTAACACAATATTCAGACCAGGACTCATTTGTTTCAAAGCCAAAGCTTCTCTGTGGATTATGCAATGTGTCCAGAAGCACTGAGGCGATTTTTGTTTTACAAGTGCTTGTATACTTTGGAATCTTCCGGACATTGAACAAGCACCATCGGTGCATATTCTGACGAAATTTTTCCATTCTATGTTTGCCTCGTTCATAAAATCATTTAAAATAGCAAATAATGCGAGCGCTGTTGATTTGAGTTTTATTGGTTTGCAGAAAAGTAGTTCTTCTACTACTGACATATTATCACAAAATCGAACATAGGCAATTAAATGAACATCTTTATTACTATCTGTTGCTTCAACAAGCTGTATTGAAAACAATTTGTCACGCAACTTCGAGAAAAGCTGACACTGTACATCTTCAGCTATATCACCAATTCGACGAACAACAGTATCATTTAAAAGAGGTATGAATGCAATTGTTTTGAAAAATTATCTCTAAACATAGTTTCTACAATCTCAATTGCTGCTGGCAAAATAAGCTTTTCACCAATGGTGTGAGGTTTTTTACATCTGGCTATTTTATATGAAACTTTGTAAGATGCAATTAAAGCTTTTTTATTCACAGACAAAGTTTCTTTAAAAAATGATTTTTGCTTATTATATGATTTTAATTTTAATTCGAAGAATTCTCTGGGTTTGTTGATGTACTCACTATGAAGCGTTTCCAAATGTCGTTTAAGTTTATTAGGTTTCATGCTGTCTGCGGCCAATATTTTTGAGCAAATGATTCACAGGGGCCTTTCTTCTTCATTTACTTCAGTACTGGTAAACCCAAAATTTAAGTATTTTTGAGAATATTTTCTTGATTTTATTTTCGGAACCACGCTCGTCTGTGAACTTGTTGATTCTTGACTATCGTCTAATGCTCGTTTACTTCCGCTTAAAAAATTATCCATGAGTCTGCATAAATCTGCTGCCGTGAAAATTTATTATGGTGAATTGCAATTAACACGAAAACATATATAACATACACATTAGGGTGCATCAAACGCCCCTCTAGAAAAAAATCACTTTGTCCCCAATCTAAAAATGTTCCATTAGCCATAAAAAGTTGACATACCAAATATTTTCGATTTATAAACACTTTTAGGGGGTCCTCAACAACCTTGAAATTTCGTTTTTTTCGAGTAAAATCCCCAAATTCAGCATTTTTCATACTTAATTACTTTCATATTTTTTTAACTATTATTTTATGATATTTAAAGAAAAATTATTGTAATGAAGTAAAATATGGATCATATAAATATTTAATGTTAATAAACTATATTAACAATAAATTCAGGAGACTTCATTCTTCATTGATTTCAGGTGACTAGTGACAAATTTAGCTTTGTTTACAATTTACAGTAAAGTACATTTCCTGTTTATTTCAACTTATGGTTTTCATTTTTAACGGATTTACTACTTTTGTTCTGAATCGATTTTATAGTTTTATTTTGTTTATTTATACTTTTAATTCTAAAAGAATAAAAATAAAAGTAAAGTGAATAAAAAAATTAGTTCCAATTTAATATTAAATTATATTATTAGATCTACTGATGATTTTGATGAACGAAGTGACACAAATTATGTAAAAAAAAATTTGATTTTGAAGGACTCTCAAGAAGTACTCAAAGTCATCAGCGATATAAAAGAACGGGAACCAGTTTATTCATCCCATACGACATTATGTAGAAACCTAACATTGTTTCAACTAGCTATGAGTCCAGGGCAACAGGCAGCATATACAAACACATTACAAAACTAGGAGGAGATACATGTACAATTGCAGCATCTTACGCAACAACAGACAGAACAAGAATAGGCAAGTTGCAATGGAAATTTCAACAGCTTGCAAGTAAGAGTGGTGCTTTCTTAAATATACAACACTGCATTGGAATAAAAAACTTTCAACAGCAATGTCCAATAAGTACAAAATAAAAACACGTTCACCAGCAAAAGATTCTTGGTGTGCCTGCATATCCCCAAGGAACTAATAGTAAATGCGACTCAATCATTGCCGACTTAATATATGAGCAACTGACTTCTTAGCAATGTACAAACAATTATGAACATAATATTTGACACAACTTCTTCCAACACAGGCCATGTTACTGCTGCTTGTGTCAGAGAGCAAAATAAATTGGGACATAAACTTCTTTGGTCAGCTTGCCGCCTTCATATCAGAGAAGTCATTTTGTCTCATGTTTTGGTGACTTAAAGGTCGAGGCTTCTAAGTTACTAGGTATAACCTTATTTAAACTATTTTGTAACAATTTTGATCAAGATGGTGGTGGATGTGAACCATATGACCCAAAGTCAGTGAATGTGCAAGCGAGCAGCATAGTTAATGATCTTGGAGCTAGTGCAATCCATGCAGCAAAATGTGCCATCGATACTGGAAAATACAGAGATGATTATATGGAATTCACAAAGCTTTGTCTAATATACTTTGACTTTCCCAATATTACACAAGCAGTAAAATTAAACCGACTATGTTCTCTTATAACGTACAAGGTTGTCCATCCCATCATATCTGAAAGTGCAATTAGTGCTTTTGAAAACCATTACTGCTAGTATCTTACAGAAGAGGTGGTTCCACTTGTACTTTGGAGCAACAGAGCTCCACCATAAGAACGAAAAGCTGATGCAATGCTAGCTACAAAACTAAATTCCACTGATACTGCTTTTAACTTTCAAGGTAGATATGGTATGGATTTTGAAAAACCCAAATTTCCCCAAAATCTCACTGTAAATACAACTATTTCTAATTCAGTTAAAACGGATTCTTGGATTTGATTTGATCTATTTGAACTAGACTCAAATTTTTTAATATAAGATGATTCAGAATGGTCAAGTTCTGTATCCTTCACCACACACTCACAAAGTTGCAAGCATTGAATGTTGTGAACGACTGTGCGAAACGAGGGGTGAAGCTAAGTACTGATTTCATAGAATCAGCAAAACATGAAGATCACAACCAACATGTTCTTCAGGTCGTCGAACAAGATCGACAAAAATAGAGAAATCTGCGAAAACGGCCAAAATCGACTATAGTTTAAATTGAGTGTACTTGCACGAATTAAATTGATATTAGAAAGTTAATAGTATATGATTATATATTCTTTTATTATATCACAAAACAATCTTAATTGCATTATTTTATTTAAGTATAAATTATTATATATTTTTTTTATGCACAATGCTTTTTTTTTCAGAATTTTCGTTTTTGTTGTTCATTCCTGGGACTTGAGGACCCCATAGATGTTATTCAATATTTACGAAATTCTACGTATATAATTTTTTTAGCATTTCGAACAAAAATAACATAGGGACAGACAATTTCCATGAAATTTTTAAAAACATGGGGCGTTTGATGCACCCTAATACACATTCACGATAGATTCGATAGCGATAGAAGGATCGACTCGCATGAGATTGGCTGGAATTGAAACTTGTGTTATCGAACATTTTCCTTCTTCCTATGAGAAAACATTTGCTCTGAGCATGCTCGAGACTGCATCGGTCGTGTGGATTCCCTTCCACAAACATTACTTATTATTTTCTCTTTTGTTTAGTCATGCTTCTGTTTTATTTCTTTTATTATTCGAAAACATGTATTCCCAGTTTCTAAATTTAGCTCATCCTGTTTAGGTTAACTTTCATTAACGAATTTTTATACTTTCATGTTCTTTTAACGTTATCTCCCCGTTTGGCTCTCATTTCAAATATAATGTTTAAATTTTCCCCGCTTTCATTAGCTTCATCTGTTCACCGCCCGCTTGGCAAACTGCCAGATGTGGTTTTTCGCAAACGTTGACTCGCTTTTACTCTTGTTTTGGCAGTTAGTTAAAAATAATTTGAAAACAGAATCCAAAATACTCAATATACATTATTGTTGTATACATTTTATTGTAAGCAGGGGGCGCGATGAAAATTATGATTGAAAACTGGGTCGCAAATACTGAAAGGTTGAGAAACGCTGATCCAAGTCCAATGTCCTATTGCCTACTGAAATTGCGTTGGGTTTCAATTCATATGTTCTTCTCGTCAGCTGACGGTTAAAAAATATTAACTTGGTTAATTAACGTTGCACTAGAGCTGCAGAGCTACGGTTCGGGGCCTATCTCGAAAGAAAGACCCGAGAACGACGCCTCACATTTTTCAACCACGGTCAGATGACGAGGACAACATCTGAGCTGGCACCCGACACAACCTCAATAGACTTTATTACATTAGCCCCGATCAGATTTATAAATGTTGTTTAAGAAACTTCGATACTTTCTTTATTAAATACAAAAAAAAGAACGTATGCGCATATATTGTTTTTTAAAGGATTTTTAAAAGGATTAACATAATTTTGGGCCACCCTGTATAACCCAAGACAAGCATAACCTTATGGAAAATGAGCAATTACATAACCTCAATTCAAACTGTGTTTGTAAATATAACATTTGCAATATTCCATTTAAATATAGAATTTAAAGCAAAATCATCTGAATTTTAAAATTAAATTAAATCATTGGTATGTGTATTTTAAACTTTGAATAATTAATTTTTTAAATATATTTTCTAAAATTTATAATTTTACTTACAATATTACTTTTGTCATTTGCCAATATAATTTTAGAAAATCTTAAGAATACAAATGATAAAATTTGAAGTTGTCAAAAATACTATATACAATCACATTGAAGTAGTAACATACCTGTAAGAATAATACATACTACATCACATCATTAGAACAATTTATATGCTAGCTTTATCTTCTTATATCTGGTCTGACAACGAAAATTATAACCACGGCTAACGCCAAAACATTTTCTACCCGCGTACTTCATTTCGTAGTACAACTAATACTCTGTTCAATGTGGAGGAAGCCCCTCAAATAATATCGATACATATTGTCTAATATATCTGCATATAATTGCAGGAAATTAACGAAAATTTAAATTTAGATTATTTTGAGGGCGGAGAACATTTCTGCGCTATCAAAAGTAGGTGTTGCTATTGAAATTTTTTAAATTATTGCGGATTCGAGTATGAAGATAGTCCCCTATGCAAATTTTTTGTATATCAATGTATAGTAGACTTTATTCCCTACAAAATGATATATTAAATTTAGCTCTACTATAAAAACTAACGAAATAATCATTGGTGGTTCGTTTTTTTTCCGGCTGTACTTTGCAAACATTAATGCTACGAATCGAACACTTATAACGTTCGCTTATTTGTTTTACTTGCATCTCTATAACACTCTTTTTACACTTACTGGAAACGGAATCTCCTTCTATACGGTTCGTTTTGCAAGGTAACATTAGAATTCGCGGGCAAACAAACCACGTGTACGTGTTCTGGTCATAGAATTCGTGTGCGCAAGGTGTCTTGACCTGCCCTTCTACAACTTTGTAGCTGACTGCTCTCATGTATACGCTTGGTAGCTTTGAGATAAGCACTATAAAGCTTTAAATTTGCACTTTGGAGAACTTTAAACAATCTCATAATATTGCGCATAGACACATTACTACACTTAGCCACCACTTCTATTATTATAGCTGTCGGCGTTCAAAAGTTAAAGGGGCGAGAAATAAATTTAGTGGACTCACATAAATGGTTATTCAAATATTTAAATAAAAAAAAAATTAAAGAAGTGGCGCATATTTTCATCTGCGTCACTTTGAAATTACCATCGGCGAGGTATGCTGCGTCTCTGTTGTCTTCCAACTTCAAGAAGTAAGGCCAGACGTCCGACGCACTCCATCCTACGGCCCCTTGCTTTGCCCAGTCGTCGTAGTTGAGCTTGTTTCCTCTGACGTACAACATGGCATTCAGGATACTCGAGCCTCCAAGTCCTTTGCCACTTGGCCACACCACTTGCTACATATTTTGAAAATACTAATTAATTGAAGCAGAAATGTACAAAACATATCCTCGCGTTTTTCTTCTGTGGGATTTCTGTTTATCTGCTGGATTAATTAAGTCAATCAACTAATGCAGAGTCTCGGAAGAAAAACGGAACCGCTACAGAAGATAAACGCTAGGACATATTATCTACTTTAACCCATTTTTGGTCGGTGTTGCGCGTTCAGTATGGCTGGCCCGTAAGGTCACCGAGACGCCATATGGTCCAGATCTTGGATATGATTGAACATATGGAAGATTGGAACAAACAGATCTACGTCCAAATAATTAGAATAGATTAAAAAGCATATATTCACTTTTAAAAGGAAAGAAAAAAATTGTGGAATGAAAATTTTAAAAAAAATCTAAAAACTAAGGAATTAAAAGGACCTATTAAATTATAGTTTGAACTATTTATTGTTAGTTACAAATTCAATTCGGACACCATTTTAAGCTTCTTTGCAACACAATTTACGCATTTACACAATTTATCACAGCTCCTGGTTTGCAAGTGATTTTTTAAAACTTAAACGCAGCGAACAGTTTGCCTTTAAAATTGCAGATATTTTTTTTTTATAAATTTAATTATTATCGTATATATAAAGCTAAAATCTTCAAAATCTGTCCGGATCTCTGTTTGTCAGTACAAAATAAGCTCCGTAACTACATAACGTAGAGCTTTGAAATTCACAGAATAATTAGTTAAAAAAAATAAGAAATTTAACGTGATTATTTTCGAGTCTCTACGATGTTCTATTTTGTGAAACGAAATGGCAACAATGAAACCAGTTAAAATCAACAGAGTAAAGCGAAAATGTACTATAAAAAATATGAATCAATTGGAATGCCGATATTTACGCGGAATACTCCATTACTACACAACGTAGCTTTATGAAATTTACAGATAACTTTACTTGAAAAATTAGGTATTTTTTGTGATAATTTTTAAGAAGTTTCTACGATATTCCATTCGTATATTATAACTATTTTAATGTATTCCATTGACCTAATATGGATGAAGATATATGTAGTTTGAAATTTAAAATGAAATTTTTCGTTATTGACACTATAAAAATGACGTCATAGGTTTTGTTTGATTTAATAATTATTGAAAAACGTCTGCACATTTGGCTTTTTACTACAATACGAAACCATTCAAAAATTTAAACAACTAGAATTTTATCTTAGGGAAATAGTTTAGAATTGTATTAAAATATTATTATTGTTTTATCTCTTTTGTTTTTTATATACAGGTTCAATGTAACTATATTTAATTATCTTAAATCGAAGTTTTAGAACAATTTGCGGCGGCGTAGTTTTGTTGGGTGAGGCCACGCTATTGTTGACTCCATTTCAGAAGGTTAAATTATGTTGTTGGACAAATAGATGATAGCCATAGTAGTGAGAGAATAAATACAATTTAATGAGGTAAATATAAAAGTTATTAATTTACATTTAAGGGTTGTTACTATGGCATTACAGTTAAGATGAGCTGCATGAGAGATGTGATGTTCAGAGTTAGAGGGAAAAGCTGGGAATCTCTGTGTTCAGTCAAGTGTTGTCGAAAGCGGCCGCTCCCCTGCGTGGGGCCTCTTTCGTTGGCGAACTCTCATTGGTTTGAGATATCAACACTGCCGAAGAGTTGCATGCCTTTCTCGATTTCGTGGAACAGAAAGAAAGGTTGATGATCTCCAGTCCGCTGCAAATTTATCCAAAATGCAAGTAATTTGTGTATGAACGTCCATTTTATTTATTTGAAAAATATTTAATACAAGTTTTTTTTTTAAATGTACGAAGCTTGGTTTCACTGTGAATTTTCAATTATATTAGACTTTTTTTTAAATATTATTAAAGAATAAAATACCACAGGTATCAACCGAGAATTGGGAAAATATTTTATTTAATGTGCCAATGAATATTTAATTTTAAAACATTTAATGGCGATCATTAAGAATTAAATGTAGAATTATTGAAAGTACATGGTGAGATTATAATATGCTGCACCGTTTGCTAAACAATCGCCAAGTTATAACAATGTATTCTTTGGATAAAGTGTGTCTTGTGGCTGAAAATTGCTGTGGAAACTTACTATATATTTGTATGACAGGTAATTTTCGATGCGAATTCAATAATAATAGTATCACAAAATCAAAATTTTAGGAAAAATGGTTTAAAAAAAAGGAGTAAATACGGAATTTTTAATACATTGATCCGTAAATAAAAAAATCAATGTACTTAAAATTAAGATAGGTGGTTATTCTGCTGTAATAATAGCATTCATTCATGGGATTTTTTTAAACATGGGCATTTGGACGTATTAAAAGTAAGTTGTGTAGTATTTTAAAACATGCTATTTTTGGTTGAATATTTATGCCCGGCTTTTAATTTTATTATCACTTTTATTAAGAATTTGAGGTAGTTTATTTGCAAAAAACGTTTAGGTATATTCTGGCTACAATTTATATTTTTATATTCTGTATTACAGAGGTTAAAAATGCAAACTACTAATTAGATACACAAGTTGTTGGTCGAAGATGGCAAAGATGTAAACTAAACGATACATTGGAACGGGCATTTGGAAATAGTCAAATCGAAATTGCAATACTGGGAAAAATAAAATTCGGAATCTTTTAAAAGTTAAATCATTAAAGTTCTTTATCAAATTTTTTAATTTGGTCATCTTTAAAAAATTATGTTATCTGTTTTTGCTGCCTTTTCCACTTCCATAAGGCTTAAGAACGTTTCAATATCGAAATTGATTCAGAAGTTTCATTAAAATTCACGCTTGAAGTTATTGCTTTAAAACTGCAAGTTAATTAAATCCTCCTTGATTAATTTTTTTTAATTAAAAATAAAGATCATTGCGTTTTGTTTAATATTTAATTTAATATTTTTTCCTTAGATAAAAAAATCATAGTTTTATATAAAAAACTTATTCCTATAAAATACCTGTTATAATGCACATTATCTTCAATAATGATGACAACAGTCATTAAAATTTCATAGATTAAAGTAAGCACTGAAAACTAAAATATAGTTATAGTCATTTCCCAAATAAATTGCGGCATCCGTGTTAAAAAAATCGGGTATATACAGACCACGCTGTATTGGGCACCTACTCGGTACAAGGTTAAGAAGGGGAGAGGATAAATGGCCTACAATGGTTGAAACGGCATTCCTTCCTTTACACGATGGTATGTCCTTTATCCATATAGGCTGATTCCATGTTGAATAATTGATAACGGAACACTCATTTTCACCTGGTACAAGCGTAAGAGGAGGGATGGGCTAAAAATCAGCATGTCCGAAACACTCTGACTTTCTTGTACACGATAGTATATTACTTATACCCATCAGCTGATTCCACTTGGAGTTAAGGATTTTAAAAACATCGTTTTTATTATGGTATTTCATGCAACTATGTATACCCATACCGAAAAGAAATTCCTATAAAAATATTTTTGTGCAGGAATGTTTAATTTTTAAAACTTCATACCTTATGAGAGATAAACTAGAAATTATTTTAATTTTATCGGTGTATTAGCAACCAAGTAGTATAGAGATATTTTTACTTTTTTAACTTCTAATTTATTACACATAAAAATATTTTAAATTATAAAAAAAAAACTGTATCACTCTTTAAAGAGGAATTCTAAAATCGTACATGCTATTATCCCAGGGATGAGAGGAAATGTATATATTTTCAGTTATTTGTCGTTATTTTATCGCACCAAAGGGTGGATTGATGCCAAAAAAAGATTTCCTACTCTGTTTAACTTCCTACTCTAAAGAAAAACACTATGGCAGCTTTGAAATTTTCGTCTAGTTCGTTGGTAGTTCAAAGCAAGCACATTTTTTTTTATTATTATTGTCTTTTCTAGTAATTCAGTGTGAGTTATTTTTTTTATTATAATTATCATCTTTTATATTATTGATTTATGCGGGGTAGTGGCGGCGATTGGGTGGGGGTGGGGGGAGGGGGGCAAGAGCAAGATGAAACAAGTGTGTGAGGGGGGTGGGGTAATAATAAAAATGTTAACCGCTCTTTATTCTGATGGAATGAAAATAAATATTGCGTATTTATAAATCCTCTCTATTTTGTGTTATTTGAAGGATACTAACTTAAAATAGGTACGAGTCGTCCATGTCAATTATTAACCAGTTTCCCCTCAGGCCACCACATCGATGGGAATTTCGCCGTTGGCTGCAGTATACGCTTCCGCCATATGGAGTTAAGCCTACCAGGATAAATTATATACAACGTGTACAGGAAGATACGACGTCTCGACCAGGACGATTGAAAGCCATTCCCCCTTCTGATTGATGTACCGCGTGGGAGGGGGGAATGTCGCCATAGGCTGCAGTATGCGTTTCTAAACCGTAACTCCACTGGAAATCATTCTTTGAGAATAAATGGCTTACCATCTTGTAAATGAAGATGGGCCGTGTCAACCAGTTCGGTCATTTATCCTCTCGCCCTTTCCTTTGTACCGCATGGGTGCAAAAGTATTAAAGAATCAAACCTTGCGGTACAGTGGTAAAATGAACCCCTGTGAGCATTGGGGATATTGTTACAGAAACGCGATGATGTCATGTTACAAATTGAAAAGATCGTTAAACGGGGCAGTATAAACAAGATGCTCCAAAAATAATGCTATGGAAACCATATTGTATAAACCATATAGTGCACGATAAATCTCATCGAGGTCCAAAGTCCTGACGTCTATTGAAGGCGTGGGTGCCAGCTCAGGTGTTGCCCTCGTCATCTGACGATGGTGCAAAAATACGAAGCATCGTTCCCGGGTCTTTCCTTCGAGTTAGGGCCTGAACCGTCGCCAATATCCCTATATATATTATTAGTTTTCTGAACAAATGGGCCTTAAACATTATAACAAATTTTAAAATTTGTTGAAGAGCACAAATACATTCATAAAGAATACGGAAATCGATATACTAGAGGACTACCTAATTTGAGCCTAAAGCAATTGAATATTTATACAGATCATATCTTTCGCTTCAGGTTCACTTGGGTTGTCCCCAAGTATAGCGTCCTCCGTCATATTGTAAACAAACAGCCATTGCCAGATTCCAATAATTTATCTTCAAAGATATATTACTCTTTATTTTGTAATAAGCAGAACCAGCACCCACTTTAAACACACCGATTTTACAAGATAATTTTTATTCGAATTCACAAATATAACCATTTGATAACTTTTAAAGGAGTTTAATGAAACTTTTTGCATTGCAGCGGATAATGTTTAGAATTATTTTATTATATACACTACTGCGTTAAGCTAGATACCCAACAGCTGAAACTCTAACCATCTGATAGTCAAATTTTCAACTACGTACTTCTGAAATATAGTTAATGCCTATTATAAACACATTTATATTTTTTACAGATATTTATAAATAATCGGAAGAACTGGACGTTTTTTCTGCCTAATTTTTAATGCAAAATATAAACGGAGAATTCTTAGAAAATTCAGAAATGTGGAAGTAGGAATGAGTACTTTAGTTTCAAACCCAGGTAAATTCCCATTTTCGCAAAATATTTTTTTAAATATGTTTGACAAGTTTTCAATGCACTACGTCAACTTGTAAAGCATTCAAAGTGCATTCTTTTTATTTTTAACTTTTTTTTATTAATTTTTTTCTTTTTTACATTTATTCTTTTTTATATTTATTCATTTTACATTTTATTTTACACTTGAACTTTTTTCTTTTTGCTTTTACTTTTTTTTTAAACTTTTTTCTTTTTGCATTTAATTTTTTTTAAACTTTTTTCTTTTTAGATTTACTTTTTTAAACTTTTTCCTTTTAAATTATATTTTACACTTAAACTTTTTATTTTTAACTTTTTTTTATTAAACTTTATTTTTTTACATTTATTCTTTTTAAATTGTATTTTACACTTAAACTTTTTCTTTTTAACTGTTTTTTTATTAAACTTTCTTCTTTTTACATTTTATTTTACACTTAAACTTTTTTTTCTTTTTGCATTTACTTTTTTTAAACTTTTTTCTTTTTACATTTACTTTTTTTCTTTTAAAATTGTATTTTACACTTAAACTTTTTTCTTTTTACATTTTATTTTACACTTAAACTTTTTTTTTCTTTTTTTATTTTATGGTACATGAAACCACTGTTAATAATTCAACAATATTATTTATCTACATTTACTTACTAAACAATACTAGGTGTGCACTTAACATTTAATCCTTAGCAGCACACTATTGCTTTTATTTTTTGAGGCAAGATTGTTGTTAATCTCCGTAGGTTTTCATGTTTCGTAGGGTGCAGAAGGTCATTTGGATCTGTTGGTTATGTATTATTGATAATATTGTATCATATTAGGCAATATTTGTCTTACTTTGTATAATATTTTTGATAATTTTATGACATTTTAACAAGTTTGCTTGTCCTATCACTAAAATGGTGTAATTTGACAATATTTTGTAGCATATTCAATTAACAATTGTACTTAATTACAGTTTTTTTTTATATAACTTTCTTTGATAAGTATAAATTTCTTAACTTAATGTGTCACACGTAAGTCCATTATTTTAATATTTTTAATACATGTCATGATATTTTTTTTATCCATTTATAGACTATTTGTTATAATTAAAAAAAAAGTATGTATTATTCTGATTTTGCAAATATTTGAGTTAATTTGTTAAAAATTTAGTTTAAGTGTCAACATTTCAGTAAAAACTTATACGTTGGTTTCTCTTATACATTTATAGACACCCATTGTAAACAGATTTATTAGTTACCCTTGGTTCTATTTTCAATTCTTTGTTAATATTTTTTATATCTATAGCAGTAATTTGTGCTGTTTGTGCTAATATTTTAATATTTATGGTACTTATCGTTTGATTAGTGGGTAGACCATTCAACAAACTCACCTCTGGCATCTGCACCTATATGGGGCTAGTACGCTCCGTAACACCATATGGCTTTGGGTGGATACGGGTAAAAAACTTAATGATGGTTAATATTTGGTTAATATTTGATGGTTAATATTTTACATTTAACACATTTCTTTTTTACATTTTTCTTTTTTGCATTTTCTTTTTTATATATTTAATTTTTTACATTTTCTTTTTAAATTGTATTTTTACACTTAAACTTTTTTTTATTTATTGTTTTTATTCATTTTTTTATTTTTATTTTAAACTATTATTTTATACAAACTTTTTTTTATTTTTTACAATTACTGTTTTTTAACTTTTTTCTTTTTACATTATATTTTTCACTTAAACATTTTATTTATTTTTATATTTACATTTTATTATTTTTATAATCTATTTCACACATAAACTTTTTTTATTTTTTTATTTTTACATTTGTTATCTTTATAATTTATTTATATTTTAAATATTTTTTATATTTATTATTTTTTTTTTCACTTTTAACAATTTTTTTTTCACTTTTAACAATTTTTTTTTCACTTTTAGTAATTTTTTTTTTACTTAACCTTCTAGTTTTTATTTCACACTTAAACTTTTTATTTATTTTTTATTTTTACTTTTTTATTTTTTAAATTTTTTATTTTTTTTACATTTTGCTGTTTTAAATTGTATTTAATTTTTTTTTTTTTTTACATTTATTCTTTTTATAATTTATTTCAAACTTAAACTTTTCTTTTTACATTTATTCTTGTCTAATGTACAACTACATACCCCGCTTTCACCCCAATTTTAGGTGTACGTCTACAAACGTCTCTCTATGGGTACTTTATGTCAGCAAATTTTACGAATACACCTATCAAATTGTCCCCTTGTGGATACTTGATGTCGCCAAATTCTACACATTCACCCTCAACTGTACTCTTATGGGAACTTGTTGCCCCTTAGTCTTTGAAAATTTAACCAGCCAGCCCTAATAATTTCCCATGTATAGTGTTACTTCATTTCTACCATCCACCCATGCATTTTGTTATAGTGTAATTTTATGACATAAGAAAAAAAAATTGTAATAACATAAAAAAAAATTATAAGTGCTTAAGTTATTTTTATTAACTTAAACATGTTACAAAATAAAAAATGTAAGTGCTTTAATAAAATGTTAAATTTTATATTAATAACACATGTTGTATATTTTAAGAAAAAATATAATTAATAAAGCGAACTTTACACATGCGTCCCTAAAATAAAACGTTTGTGTAACTTTAGTGCAACATTCATTCCACCAATCAACTACAAAAACTCCAATCACCCATAAAACCTACAATGACACGATAAAAAAGGTAACTTTACCTTCTTATCTTGTTAAAATAAAACCCTTTGTGTAGCTGCACTGTGACGTTCAATCAAACAGCCAATTACAAAACACCCTTAAAACAGCAACATCTAACACAAATCCCCTTATTTAACACGTATTATAACAAATAATATATTCATTATCTTACATACCAACCCCTAATATGCTCTTATCAAGCCTCTTACCCAGCACCAGGACCATTACGATACAGTAACGTGTACCCATATTCCTAAACAGTAAGTAATTCTAATGCATCCAATTGTGATCAAGGTGAGATCCCTCCTTCTAATCATAACGATATGTTGCTTTTCCCCTTACAATAATAATTTTACGTATGATGTGAAAAACATTTAAAGAACATATTACTTTTATAAAATTTTTAATTTTTTAAAAAAAAATTCACACGGTTCTTTGTTTTCAAGGTTCTTTTTCAAAGTATCAGCTATCATATTAATTCATATTTTTCATCCACTGAGACTAGTTTCAGTTAAATAAATTATATTTTAAACGTATATTTTTATATGCATTATTTTCATAAAACCCCAAACTGTAATTTTTTATACCCTTGGTACACATATCAAAAGTAAAAAGCTTTAGTAATTAATCTGGTCTACGCGGTCCACCTTCCTGTGCACGGTGGTATATTATTTAACCCCATAGGATGATTCCTCATAGAGTTATATGGCGAAATTGTATGCTGGAGTTCGTCACATAAAATATATTTTTCTAAAACCGTTCTTGCTAAATTCTTTTCTTTTGTACTAACCATAGTTGAAATATATACACTAGTGTTCGCGTGTCTTTCCCTTAGCATAAGTCCATTGTGCAGCTCTAGTGTGACATGATTGCTCCCACTGAGTTAATTTTTTGAAAAAATGTATACCTATATAAAATATAAATGAATAATAAAATATAAATGAATAATAAAATATAAATGAATAATAAAATATAAATGAATAATAAAATATAAATGAATAATAAAATATAAATGAATTATAAAATATATAAATTAAAATATAGATAAATATTAAAAATATAAATAAATAATAAAAATATAAATAAATAATAAAAATAAAAATAAATAATAAAAATAAATAATAAAAATATAAATAAATAATAAACATATAAATAAATAATAAACATATAAATAAATAATAAACATATAAATAAATAATAAAAAATATAAATATTAAAATACAAATAAATATTAAAATATAAAGAAATATCAAAAATATAAATAAATGGCATCTGAATACAAAAGTAGATATATGTAGTAAACCCTTTTTGAGTAAATCGGCGAAGAACTGTCGAACCTTAACTATTGCTTATATAATATTTTTTTTAAAAACCAGAAGTGAAAATGTAAAATTTTTTTACTAAATACATAATAATTAAAATATATAAATATATATATACATTCATCTATAAATATTCACCTATAATATAGTCATATTCATCATTAAATGTCGTCGATGTTGTAGGAGCATTCTTCTGTTGCATCAAGGAAAGAAGTAGCATAGGCAGAATTGTTGTATTGGCGTATGGTGTTGGATAGGAATTTTCAAACGCCAAATCCATCTTACCTGAAAAACAAAAAACAACAGTGTAAAAAAAATGGTACTTAAAAATAAGTACCTGAACATACTTTTTTTTAGTACAATTGCATCGTAAATAAAGAATGACGCATTCAAATTTAAGCAACCGTAATTTCTGAACAATGAGAAAGCAGTGTAATATAATATTGGTAATTTCAGCTTCTGCTCAAGCCATCTTAACAAAAATCTAACAAACTTAAAATAATTGTTCAGATGATGGTTTTGCTCATTATTTGATATCGATTGCTTAAATGGAAACTGAGTTATTACAATTCAATTATCTTACTTCCCATTCTATTGGAACACTTTTTTTACATTTATTCTGCTTATAACTTCTTCACGTCGCCAAGGTAGTACAACGGATAAAGCACTGGACTGCAGTATCTGATGATAAGAGTTCGATTCACGGAAAGTCTTGGTTGTAATTGTCGATATTTATTGAAAGGGATTTATAAAGGCAGCCTGTAGTCAAGCTACTTCTCCTTCTATTCATTTTTACTATTGTACCCCTTTTTGAGTATATGTCTTTTTCAAAAATTAAACTTATGTAATAGGCGTATAATATGCGATGAAGACAAAGAAAGGGTTAACGGCTATAACAAATACACTACATATCCATTAAATAGTAATATGTTTTTTAATTACAAAAAAACTGATGTATAATAGTTATAATGAATTCGAATTACGTAAGTGTACCAAATTTAAACTCATTATACCTTTATATATTAAGGGGTATGTAACACAAATCCTCAAAAATATCCAACAATATTTTATTGCTTTAAAAAAATACTTCATTTTATTTTTAATCAAACGACATCAAAATTACATTTCTAAGTGAAGTACAAGTCATTTTTTTTTGTTGCAAATCTTGTATTTTGAACTCATTTCACATAGTGGTGACTTTTTTCAAGTTTCAGCAAGTTTAAATTGATATAAGTTCAGATCTGTTTGAGAAATAAACTCCAAACTTCTACTGTATATTTTCAAACATATTACTTTAATTTATCTTTATGGATTAGTATTACATAGGTTATAAATATTTTTTTAGTATTTTTTAAAAAAAAAATAGTTTCACCAATGACATTAGTTTTTTGTTTCAATTATTTATCCAAAAAAAATTCTTTTGCAAATTACAAATATCTGTAAAAACAAAATATTAAACAGTAAGTTTTGTTTATTAAAATGCAAAATTATAGTTTTTCAGAATTTTTTTTTGACTTATATAAAAAATAAGAAAGACAACTTTTGTTTTTAAGTTATATTTTTGTTAAGCATTTCACCCTGTGATTATGCTAATATGCCTTGCACACATGTGAGGGAAAAAATTAATATGATATCTGTAAAATTAAAGAAAACAAACAATTGTGTCCATTACCCCTTTAAATTGGGATTAAAGATTTGGCAATACGACCTAAAATTAATAAATTCAATTTAAGAAAAGAAGGAAAAATAACATAAATGATAGTTTTGAATAAACGAATTAAGTGCATTTCTCGAGCATACGAATTATAAAATTATGTTCGCAGATAAAAATGTGTCTACATGTCGCAACTTTGCATCTCTAATTTTATAGTTTTTGTCTACCTTATTTAACGCTTATCAAGAATATAATATTTATAATCAAGTAGTTTTATAAATGACCTGTTGTAGGATATATTTAAATAAAAATGAACTTACCTTTTTGTAGAGTAACTAAGGAACTTTGAATCAAAAACGTAATGGTAAATTGCAGAAATATGTTGCAATAGAATCATCCATTGGTTTCTAACATATATATATATATATACCATTGTAAATTAAATGAAATAAAAATATCAAATCTGTTCAAATACAATGACATTTTAATGGATGTAATAATTTTTTAGTATTTGAGCATGTGCACTGTGGAATTTATTGATAATGTGTACTTGACATTATCAATAAACTCCACTCAAAGTTGGTTTACCTCGGAACACGTCAATAGTTTTGTAGCGTTCAATTTTGGTATTTTTCTAGAAAAATATATAACATTCCTATTATATTAATTTACTAGACTAACAATAGTAAAAAAAGTAGTGATATTGCGATCGGAGGGTTGCAACTTCGCTATCAATACACTAGAATGTCGTCCAGAACATCCACAAAAATTAACGGCGTGTATACGGGACTGGTGCACGATAAATCTGATCGGGGTCCAAAGTCATGACGTCTATTGAAATCGTTGGGTGCCAGTTCAGGTGTTTCCTCGTCATCTGACCATGGTTCTAAAATAACGAGGTGCAGGTATGAATGAATGTGTGTGTGAATGTGTATGTGTTCCCGGGTCTTTCCTTCGAGATAGACACCGAACCGTCGCCAATAGCCCACTGTGCAGCTCTAGTGCGACGTTTATATACCAAACCAAATTAAACCATGCTAAGAATGAAGCACCCATTTGGCAACGGGTGACCATGTCCACCAAAAAAAATTTTAAGTGCACTTTTAAAAGCAAGAAATGGCTTTTCTTAAACGGGGTGCCCTGCAAACAGCGTCCTGTCTTATTTTATTTCTAGAGTGAACACTATTAGAATTTTTAAAATATGTATCCTAAGCAACGACTTATGACAAAGACTTGTTTGAAAATATATCACTTCGACAAAAAAAATTGTAAGTACGAAAATAGTTTCTAAATAACTAATAAATCGAACTAAATCCTAATGAAAATAATATTCTACAAAATTTTTATGATGCAGAAAAATTCTATTTTTTTCTTAATGGATTTGTACAACGCAAATATAACATAACACTTTTACATTCTTTTAAAATATGTGTTTAATTTGTGATAATTTAAAATGGCATTGTGTAACTATTTTTGGAAATCAGTTGTTTTTATTCTACACCGTTATTCTGTTCATGGTAATTTGAAAATAATACGGAGACGAGTACAATATTTTATCGTAATTTTCATAAATTCCATTGAAATTCCTTGAAGTTGTTTAATATAGTAATTGAAATTTACAAAGAAAAAAAAACTTTGGATGGTCCTAGATCCGCCACTGCAAGCAGTGGCGGCGATTGGGTGCTGAAAGTGGGGGGCAAGATAAAGGGGAAACAAGAATTCCCCCGAATAGGCGGGGGGGGGGGGGGGGGGGACTAAAAAAATTTGCTATTTTATTGCTATAAAAAAGCTATGGTATTGCACACTTGTATTTACTCACTATTTTGTGTTATTTGAAGTATACCAACTTCAAATACACAGTAAAAAAAATTTAATAACATATATTTAAAAAAAGAAGTTTTCATACCATCAAGCTGATTTGAGACAAGTTAAAAGCTTTCTTTTTTCGTTATTCTGACTTAAAAAGGCCAAACAAAGCACGATAACTTTCAGAAATACTATGTAAAAGGGCCACAAAAACTAGTCTAATTTTCAGGAATATAAAAAATATGAACTGTTCAAAACACCTTTATATCACTTGGCTATTTTAGCTGTAGTCGAAGACAATTTAACTAGACCCTTAAGCGAAGGCTACGATATGTAAAAAGACTGAGCTATGACCCTGATTGAATAAAAAAAAATCAACGGCTGATTTAAAAACAAATAAATATCTAACAGAGTAGTCATAAGTCATATACAGTTTGCTCTGTAGACTCCAAAATGACTGTACAAACGAGAGTCGTAAGTCATATTCGGCGCCGTTTTCGCTTTTTCACCTACTGCTTATATGTAAAACTGAGAAAACTTGGGAATGAGTCATTCTGCTGAGAGCTATTTTGTAGATTTAATACGTAGTTACAATAAACTATTTATTGATGTTCTCGAAATCAAAGCATTGAGAATTAAAAAAAAAAGCTATTAAATCTTTTCTGCCATCATCTTTGAGAACATTCGCTGATAAGTAAAGTAAACAAATATACTTTTGTGGATTGCGTTTTAAAAATGTTAAAATCGGAGATTTTCTGACTAAAATAAACTATTGCAAAATCAAACTATTTAATAAGTAATCATAAGTAAGATTTATTATAAACTATTTCATTCAGAAAAACTATAGAAATTATATGGTTAAAAAAGTTAATCACTTTGATTAGACTTTACAAATGTATGTTTTGTTATGATTTAATTTAACAATTACTGGTACTTTAGAAGAAAAATTTATTAAAATATACTACTTGATTTAATATTCGAACTCGCAAATTTGGCGCTCTTTATAGTGCCAAGTTCCTTACCGGGAGGTTGCAAGCCCGTTCTCCCATCGTCCAAACGTTTGACGTGTGGAGGCGACTAGTGCACATTAAATCTGTCAATGAAAGGGCTTTGAAACCTCCCTCCCTTATTTACGTTCCCATGGTAGTGTGAGGAAGTTGGGGTTAAAAAATTTTCCTTTGTTAGGCAATGCAGTAAAACAATTGATTTGTAATTTAGTTTTAAAAAGTCCAATATAAAAAAGTTGCGGGGGCAACATACAAAAAAGTGCGGGGGCAATATCCGAAAAAAGTGCGGGGGCAACCGCCCCCCCCTTGCCCCCCCCCCCCCCCCCCCTCGAATCGCCGCCACTGACTGCAAGAATCTAGTGTCAATAAAAAAAATCTTCCAACCACATGGCGACTGCGATGTGAAACCCACCATAGAAAAATACAAGAGGAATGTTTTCGAAGACTTGCAATCAATCCTCTGCAGAGGCCCTAGCATCATCTCGAGATGTCACGACTTTCCTTTGGAATCAAAAGGTCACGTGATATTTCCTTTGATATGCCGACAGAAAGAGTTGAGATTCCAAAGTGACTTCGAAGGTGAGATCTTTTCGCGCGCTTTTCTTATCGCAATCTCAATAAAAGACTTTTTCTGATAGGCCAAGTGTTTGATGACGACCGGAAATATCGTCACTTTCTTTCAGTGCGCATGATCAAAACGATCTCTCGGTTGGGATAGATCCCACGATACAATGAGTTGGTGAGATCGTTTCCAACAGATCTCCTACTTGGTGGGATCGTTTCCAAGAGACTTCCATCGAGATTTCAAGTTAAAAGCTATTTTTTGTAGTTTTCATTATTCTGTTTATTTTTAGATGATTTAATCTGCAGACGATAAAATAAACATCCGTCATTATAAATACGTTACTCTTGTATATAACAAAACAATATAAACCAGCATTCAACATATTAAATAAATTTAACTTGGTGTAATCATTTTTCAACTTGGTCATGTAGCTCGGCGTTGCCGATGATCTAAGTTTAAAAAATATATATATTTTATTTTGTGACGTAAAATGCCTCTTTTTATGCATTGAGAAGAAATACATTTTAATCTGGAAGAAATAACATAGTCTTCTTTGTATCGAAATAACTGATCATCATCTGACCATGGTTCAAAAATACGAAGCAGAGGCTCTGAACCGTCGTCAATAGCGCATAATATAGCTCTAGAGCGACGTTACCTAACCAAACCAACCAAATCTATGTAACAGCCCGCTCCGTAGTGTTTGAATGGTAAGGTTGGTTGGGTTTGTTAATTAATGTCGCACTAGAGCTGCACAGTGGGCTATTGGCTAGTCAATCTCAAAGGAAAGACCCGGGAACACATTCACACACACATTGATACATGTACCTCGTTATTTTTAGAACCATGGTCAGATGACGAGGAAACACCTGAACCCAACGCCTTCAATAGACGTCGGGACTTTGGACCCCGATCAGATTTATCGTGCACCAGTCCCGTATACACGCCAGTATAATTTGTTGGATATTCTAGACGAATTTCTAGTATTTTTGTAGCGAAGCTGGCAACCCTCCGATCGCAAGATCACTACTTTTTAACTTTTCTATGTCAAGTCCATCGCACGGATTCGAACCACCAATCCTCTGATTAGTAGCTGAACGCCTTACCAACTGAGCAACTGGGGCTCGTTCGAATGGTAAGAACGTCAAGCTCACAGTTATGGATTCCCATCAAAACTTTTGGATAAAGTTTAGCTAGTAATCACTGAATTGCTAGTTCGAACCCGTGCGATGGACTTGACAAAAAAAAGTAAAGAAGTAGTGAGATTGCGATCGGTGGATTGCCAGCTTTGCTACAAAAATACTAGAAACTCATTCAGAGCATCCAACAAATTATACTGCCGAGTATACGGGACTGGTACACGATAAATCTGATCGGGTGTCAGATGTCCTGACGCCAATTGAGGTTGCGTCAGGTGCCAGTTCAGGTCATGGCCTCGTCTTCTGACCATGGTTAAAAAATACAAGGGCATCGTTCCCTGGTCTTTCTTTCGAGATAGGCCCCTAACTTTCACCAATAGCCCACTGTGCAGCTCTAGTGCAATGTTTTTTAAACAACCATTCCGCCAAAACCGAAGGATTTTTTTTGTTTTTTGTTAACGTCGCACTAGAGAATCACAGTGGGCTATTGGTGACAGTTCGGGGTCTATCTCGAAGGAAAGACCCGGGAACACATACACATTCACACACACATCCATACATGCACCTCGTTATTTTAAAACCATGGTCAGATGACGAGGAAACACCTGAACTGGCACCCAAAGCCTTCAATAGACGTCGGGACTTTGGATCCCGATCAGATTTATCGTGCATCAGTCCCGTATACACGCCGTTAATTTTTGCGGATGTTCTGGACGACTTTTCTAGTATTTTGTATCAAAGCTGGCAATCCTCCGATCACAAGATCACTACTTTTTACTTTTCTTTGTCAAAGTCCATCGCTAAGGTTCGAACCAGGAAAGTTCGTATTCCCAGCTGACGCCTTTAACCGCTAGGCCACGGAGGCCTATAAAACCTAAGGAAAGATCCAAGAAAACTGAAAAAAAATTGACTGGGGTAACCATACAAAACTGTCTGGCAGAAGACATTCCTTAGTTTATTAATATCTAAATATATAGACGATAAATACCAAATTTTTTTATAGATATTTATAAAAAACTATAATTGCATTATATATTTATAAAAACTATATTTTACTATCTAATGTGTAATGTATTTTTTTCACTTGTAAATTATAAATAAATATTTTTATTCAGCAGAACTGCCACTGCACATCCTCGTCATCTGACCATGGTTCAAAAATACGAGGCATCGTTCTCGTTTTTTTTTTCCTTCGAGATAGGCCCGGAACCGTCCCCAATAGCCCACTGTGCAGCTCTAGTGCGACGTTAATTAACCAAAACCACTCCACATCTATCATCTGACCATAATTCAAAAATACGTGGCAGTTCCCGGGTCTTTCCGTTGAGATACACCTAGAACAGTCCCAATAGCCCAATGTGCAGCTGTAATGCGACATAAATCCAACCAATTGATCAAAACCACTAGAAAATGGTTCCATAATACTACCAACCAACCACGAACCGCGTAAGATCTCACTCTTGGGATTGATATCGTCAAACGTCACTTCCTGTGAGATCGATTCCAACGTGGAACGATCCCACCGAGATGATGCTAGGGCCCCAGCTGTGAAAAAGGTTTGGAACATAAAAACTGAAGACAAAGAAACAAGAATCGTATTTTTCAACCTTCCGAATAACTTTCTCGCACTGACGAATAATTTGGCCACATCGGCGAGTTTGTTTCAGACTTTTTGTTGAAAGTTGCTCTTTCTTTTCATTTTGTGCTTCCATAATTTTCATCAAATAAAGCAATAATATAATTAAAAACACATTAAAGGTTTTCCCTAAAAAAGTAATAAAAAACTTAACTATAAATTTAATAAAATTGGTTTAAAATAGTGTATGTGTGTGTCGAAGTATTTGTTTTGAGAAATCGAATGTGATTCACTAAACCGTGATTTTTGATTAATTTGAGACAAGAGTTGATTTAGATTTATTTTACACAAGAGAGACAAAGAGGTCTAAGACGATGAAAGTTAATGTTATTTACAAAAACGTTTAACTTGTAAACCTAACGTCATACGTATAATATTCGTATACGTATTACGTTAATATTTGTATACGTAAAATCAGTGGCGGATTTAAGAGAAAGGGCCCAGGCGGCAAAACTTTCGATGGGCCCAGTTTTCAATTTACTTCAGGCACCCTTGGGGGTGGGGGGGGGGTCTATTGTGGAATTGTATTGTAACATGAGGATGGAGGTCTCAGTGTTTATGTGACGTAGACAAACTGTAGACATTTTTTAAAATTCCTTTTAAAACTTTGATATAAGTTAATTTTTTAATAAAAATCACTATCTTTTTAATGGGATATATGGTAAAATACCCGGAATAAAAGTTTTTTTAAAAAAACTAAAAAATTAGTATGATGCGACACGGGGAAAGGGGATGTATAAAAGAAGGAAAAATAGCGGTACGCAATAAATAAACTCTCTCTAAGAATGTTTATACACAAAATTTACAGCATTTGTTAAACAATTAATACTGATACCTCGCCTTGCTTTTTGTTCAGCAAAATTTCTATTGTAGTAGATTCGGGATTAATTTTATGTGCAAATGATCTTTTAATATTTAGAATACTAAAATTGTTTCGAGTATCGTTAACCATAGTGGAACGACGGTATTCCTTAATAATAAAACGAAAAAAATTCTAAAAATTGTCGACGAATAAACAAAATTTTGAAACAAAAGAAACTAATATACATCTTCAGTAAAATAATAATTTATTTTATTAGAAATTCTCTTTTTCAGTTTTATCTAGTAAACTCATACCCTAAAGGTTGAGCTTTAACTCTTAGTTTGAAATTATATTTTCCCAAGAGAAATGAATAATAAAAAAGTATGATTAAGTTAATTTCGCAAAAGAAAATTATTCTATTTATAATTATTATCCATTATTTCGGGCCGCAATTTGTAAAAACGTTTTACTAATTGAATTAACATATTTTTCAAGTGGATTTTTTTATCAGTTTAATACAAGAATTAAATTGTAAAATTTCTACAACAGCATGTTACATTTAATTGCATTTAAAATACATAAAATATAATATTCACTATAAATAGGTTTAGATTGGATAAAGAGCTACTTTTGGTTATGGGTGAGGGTCGGAAAATTGTCAGTGGATGTGGACAATCGTCCCACCTTTTTTCACCCCTCGGACTTTCGAAGCACTGATTTGCTAATACTTTAAGATAAGAATTCCTGCGTACATCTACTTCCGCCCGACCCCCACAGGCTAACTTTCCTTTCTACTTCGGCCCCTAGGGGCAAGTTTTAAGCCGTCCTTACATGGGTCATTCACAATGGGGGGATCATCAATCACCTAAAATCGACTGTCCAGAGGGAGCTAGTAAATTACAAACAAATGGGATGAATTCCCAGCTTTGGTCAGTGCTTTGGTGGCCCTTGCCAGATGATGTCTTGATGGTCCTGTCTTGATGCGCTAGCTACCGATATGATCGATTAACACCTGGTGTGGGCATTTTTCAAAAGACGCACGGCTGTTATAGGAAGAATAGGGTCATTTGACTAATGTACAAGTTGTCTTCGATTGGAATCAGTTGTGAAAGGAACTCCTTGTCCTCCTGTACCTTTCAAAGCAAAATCTCTCCTCCCCCCCTTCCCCTCTCCACTTTAAAACACTTTTAGAAAAAAAAAAGGAGTGCTTCCTTTCGAAGGCCTCTTTGTAGGAATTCTCTACGATTTGTATTTTAATTAAGTTTATTTGTTTTTTAAAAGAAAAGGCAAATAGTATAATATTATGGGGGCTGAGCCCCTTCAAAATATTTCTTGGGAGGGCTCAAGCTCCCCCCCCCCCCCCCCCCCTTCCCCCTTCTTCCTACGCGTAAGCGATTAACTTAATGAACAAGGTGGCGCAACCACTAAATGATAAAAAATATTATAAAAAGAATCCCTTACCTTTTTAAAAAAAAAATTGAGCTTAGACATTTAAGAACAGGTGTCCCATTTATTTACAAGAAATGTTTTCATACATATAATATATAGTACAGACAACCAAAAAATTTTTGTAGCTTAAGTTTTTAAACAAACAATTTCAACACAGGCCCACAAAGCCCATTGTTAGGGTCCCAAACATTTTAAGATCGCCAAAATTATTCTTACTAAACTGAAATCTTCAATGAAATATTTAAAAATAAATGTTAAATTCTAAGTCGAACTTTTATCTATTTTTGCTCTTTGGGATTTCATTTAATGTACATATGAGCTTTAAAGGAAATACTTCCCTAGGTTTTGTAGTACGAGATGTCAGTTTATATATTTAACTTTTTAATGTTTTAACTCCAAGATTTGCTTGGGCCCCGAGCGATATAAGGCAAAATCGGCGATATCGATAAATACAGATAAAAACGCTAAATGATTAACCAATTGTTTCATTACGCGCCGTAAATTATCGAGACAGCGCCCAATTTATAACTTGAAGAAAAAACCGCATTACGGAAAATGTGTTGGAAAACTATTAAAAAGTAACTGAATGTTCCAAATCTTTTTATTTCTGTATGTGTTAACTCCTCCTAACTTTCGAACAGATTTAAACGACGCAATAAGGCATAAGCGATGATTTTAACACAGGTTTTATGTAAATTTTTTGCACACCACGTTAGAGAAGTTAAATGGTTTTATAGTATATATGGGATCATGACCACACTTAGGGGTGGGGGCAACGCTCCAACAAGAAAAAACTACCTTTTTTTTTATTCTAAAATAATTTGTTATTATTTAATTTTTATTTAGATCTTAAAATCTAGTAAAAATATTATAAATCTTAAATTTATATTATAGTTCATGGTCTCCCGCTGCTACAGGGCCCTGCGTCTGCTAAGCCGCCAGACGCAGGGCCCCGCGTTTGCTTGTATATGATGTGAGGGCTTCTATGGACTTACAGGACTTTTCGGTAACCGGGTCCTGCAAAAAGTAGTGGGCCCCGGTCAGTTGAAGAAGGGCCCTTATCTATTCGTATGAGAAATGTTAAGGAAAGCCATACAGAAAAAAAACTGTGAAATATTTAATAAAATATGCAAAAAAAAATTGAAGAATTATTTATTTTCCTGTTCTTTTTTCATTTCTGGAGTCAAGGGGGCCCCCAAATGAACTTAAGGCAAGGGGGCCCAGGCGGCAACTGTCCATTTGCCGCCTGCTAAATCCGTCACTGCGTAAAATACAACTACGTAGCACAGTCTATAACTGGTTTAGTGGCCAAATAACGTGAGCCAGACAGTTTCTATATTAAAAAATAAGTTTTTGAATTCTATTATATTTTTATGCAAACATAATATCTTTTCATACAACTGATAAATGGTTCAATATATAAAACTCTTTTTTTTTTAAATAAAACTTTATAAGAAATTTCGGAAAGATTTTAAGTAATAAAAGCTATCTATATAAGTAAGTCACACTCGAAAACTTTTACGTTTTATATCTCTACCCAAACTCATCCACCCTTAAAACATTGTAATGGCTATGTACAATAGCTACGAATTTTTATATACAACTTTTAAACCTATACATATCATACTGTGCAGTGCTTGGTTAGCGCTTTCATTCTTCTCCGGTAGAAAAACTGTTATCATTTCACGATTACACAACATTTTATTTTATACTCCATTATTTTTTTTTATACATTTAACAAATGTCTGTCTTTAAAATACTGTGTAATCGAGGTTTATTAATTGTTCATATTCATGACATTTTTAAAACAAGTCTTCAATTTAGCCTGTCTACAGTGTTCGGTTGAAGAAACGAGTTTATCTCAGGCCAAAAGCACCCGAAAGACGAGATACAGTGATGCTATCTGCACTGTGGGAGGTGCTATGCTCCCTACATTGACCTATGACCTTGGTCACCGAAAAAAGGGTGCGGCGAGGGGTTTCGAGTCTGTAATACGACTCCCAAGTCGTAAAAAGCGTCACTTCATCACCCAGCAAGTGGGTGGGTATGGATTCTTTCTCAAATAGAACCCCAACGATTGGTAATTTGAGATGAGTGTCAGAGTAAAATCCAAAACACAGCTGCATCTTCCCCTCGAAAGACATCCGATTGTCAACTCTTATCTCCCTCCGCCAATTTAGGGGTCTGATTTATTGAAAGGAATTTTTTATCTTCCTCTCGGTCTTCGTAGACGATTAAGACTTCGAAGCAATCAAGTTAGCAATCAAACGGGAGACCCATTGAAATAGGTTGTGGAACATCAATATCGAACTACATTACATTTGATTTTTATCGAATGAAAATTAATGAAAAGGTGGTAAAAATTGATCATGGTAAATCGATTTCATCTAAAATTCTGAAAATGCAACCATTTATTCTAACACGGAACTTTATTGTTACACAACACACAAATTATTTTTACACAACTAATATAACTTTATTAAAACATACAGTGGCTCCCAAAAGTGCTCGTACACTTTAAAAATTTGTAATCTCCATGTTGTTCTGAATAAAAGCTAGTATATATATTTTTAAATATTGAACTATTTTCTTTTTATAAAAATGAAAGACAAGGAAACAGAGAAAAAAATGCCACAAGTGATCGTACACCAAAACATTTTCGAATAAATTCATAAATGCAATTATCGTCTGTCGCTTTTTTTTTTATATATTTGCATTGTAATGAATGACATTTAATATTCGTTTGGTATTAAATTTTGCCTGCTTACTTCGTAATATTCTATTTATTATTTAAAAATGGATCGTAGTCGTAATGATAATAACATTCGAATATTGTTAATTTCTCATCATAATGGTGGTAAATCATCTCGGAGTATTTCCAAATTAATAAAAAATCGAATCAAAAACAAGGTAAGAAAATGTCATCTGGCAAAGTTAACTCAATGTGATCAGAGATTTATGGTTAGAATTTTTTTTTTTTTGAAAAATCCACGTGTGAGTGGTGTAAAAATTTCTACAGAATTTAATGAATCATGTTCTACTTCAATTTCAATCGAAACTGTTCGCCAAGTGCTCTGATCAGCTCGATTACATGAGCGTTCAGCCGAAGAATATTTTTTGCTAGTGCGAAAAATAGAAAGCTTAGGCTTTCCTTCGCAAATACCAAGAACTTAGTCGAAACAGTCAAGCATGCTTTGGAGGTGTCCTTGTGCAAGGGTACAAATTAGCATCAGGACTAGGAAATTTGGTATTTAATGATAGCATAATGAATCAGTATGTTTATTTAAATATTTTAGGCCACAATTTTAAATTATAAGCTCAAAATTTGTTTATTGGAATCAATTTTGTTTCTTATCAAGATGACGATCTTTAGCACACGGCTCTCAACATTCGCCTCTGTTACCTCTATAATTGTCCACAAGTTCTGAAAAAAAACCTCACCCGCTGAATTTAAACCTAATAAAACACATATATAGAGGAGTGGAGGTTAGAGTACGAAGATGCAACATTAAAACGAAAAGGGAACTTAAAAAAGTAATAATCGAAATATAGAAGAAAATTATACAGAAAATACAAAAAAAACTATTGAAATTTATGCCTAGATGTTTAACAGCTGTTGTGGATGTTACAGGACATCCTATTAAATACTAATTTACCGAAATACTGCAATATTTATTAATGTGTGGAGATTTTTTTAAAAAAAGTGTACGAAGACTTTGGTGAGATAATTTTCTTGTTACTTTTAATTATTGATTTTCTTAATAAAAAGTTTTACTATGTTTTTAAAATATTTTATGTTGTTTTGTTAAGAACAATTTGTACATTTTATTAAAAAATTCCCATTCTGGAATATTATTTTTTATAATAAATATAGCAGTATTTCCTTAAAATTCTTAAGTGTACTAACACTTTCGGGAGCCACTGTACGTAGATTAAAAAAATAATTAATACGGTCAATAACTATTTTGAATTCACTGGAAAACATAAAATCTTTTGCGTAATAAAAAAAATAGTGTTTAAAAACATATTTATCATTAGTAATTTGGTTTTGTAAGAAATAATTTAGACACATTACAATAATTGGCAATCAATGTGTTAGGGATGCGAGAATGTAATACTTTTATTTTATTTTATAAACAGTTTATTCTTTTATAATAGTTTAAAAAATACCAATTTTATTTTTATAACACATTGAATCCTATTATTTGTGAGAGTGTAAGTGGTAAAAGGTTTAAATCGATATTTTTAACTTGAGAGCAGCCGCACATAAAAATATGATTTTTCTTTAAGTTTGTTAAAGTAATAAAATAATCTTATTAAAAAAAGGAAAACCGACTTTCAGAAAAATGCGCTAAAAAGTACAAAATATTCTTTTATTTTACGAAATAGTTGAAAAAATTGAATTATTTAATATCAATTTTATACTTTTTTAAAAAAAATTGACTTTGTCTCCAAAATTTAGGTATGTTTTTTGTAAATTGGCGCCAATTTCAAAAAGCTGTAATGTGATAATTGTAAAATTGATATTAAATAATTAAATTTTTCAACGTGTTCGTAAAATTAAAAAAATATTTTTTACTTTTTAACGCATTATTCGGTTTTCCTTTTTTTTAAAAAAAGATTATTTTATTTTTCCCTTTTTAGTTTTTAGTTTAGCAAGAGTTTTCACCCCTGCTATTATTCACCATGAAACTCAAGTTATTGTTCATATTTTTCTGGATCCGGTTTAATAAATACCGGGTAAACAAAACTATTTTGTCTCAACAATGTATATTGTAAAACTATCCCTATCCATCATCCTAATAAACGCCGGGGTGAATGAAATTGTTGTACAATCTTTATTCAGCAATGAAAATACTTTGAAATAGTAAAAATTGCTTAAAAAGAATTATGTTCATCGATATTTCAGGATATATAACAGCCGAAAAAACAATTAAAAAAAATTGCAAAAATTGATTTTTCTAAATTTAACAAAAAAAAATTCGAAATCGATTTTTTTTTTTCAAACGGTCCAGTTATTGAGAATTCCGGATAGTTAAATGCCGGATAACCGCATTTTTTTCAAAATATGGACAATATCGTCCCAGTTTAAAATCTGCACTTTGCTTCAGATGGATATCTGCAACCGTTTAAAAGTTATAGAACTTTTTCCATTTTCCTATACATTATTCCTATGGGAAATTTAGATGTAGATCTTCCCTTCATAACATTATTGTTAAAAATCACCTCGGCGATGAAAAATATTTTTCGACAATACTGGCTGCCTTCTATTATTACGATTTTTCATTGAAAAGCACATTTATTAGACAGCAGATTATAGGAATCGGTCGTTAACTTAAACCTTACCAACCGAAGGAGGAAGATAAAGCACCAGTTTCGTCTGACGCTACGGGTATCTATGCATGCCCCGAACGTTCATCTGTTTCAAGATCTTAAAAGCGTCGGTGCTTAATTTCTTATCCAACGCTATTACATTTATGCCAACAGTTGTATTTGTTACGAAGTGGAACAGTGCTACAAGCGTCGGAATAGGTGCTCCTAAAAGTGAACTTAGATTTTCTATATTTATACCATGTTGCGTATTTGAAATGTTTCACTTCAGAATAATTTTATTGAAATTTAGAAATGATTATTTGAAATGATTATTTGAAATGATTTGGATTTATAGAAAAATATTGCCTGTAAATATTGATGCTGGCATATTTTAAATTTTTCTATGTAACAATTCTCTGAAATTTCAGGGTATACAGTTACAAAATAAAATAATTCTTAATTTTTCTTAGAAATAGTTATTAAAGACACACCAAATCTCCGGTCACCAATTGGTATCCAAAAAACTTCGCCAAATACAATAACTTATTTCCATTTGGAAGAATAGAATATTTTTTAGTTTTGTTATGTTATTGCATTATCAGTATTAAAAATAATGAATGTGAAGTTTAATAATCGCATTTTTTGTTACTGGGGTTAATTTCTATAATATATATATATATATATATATATATATATATATATATATATATATATATACAACTTTTTACATAATATAAGCTTTCAGCGCCATTTGGCGTTCAAAGAACATCACGAAGTGTTTTATTTTCATTTTCTGCAAAATGCATTATTTATAACGACATCATATTACAGGCTAATATTAGAAAAAGCGTTTTGAATTATTAATTTTTAGGGATTTTTATATTGCAAAATATATATATTTTACAAAAACATCAATTTATACGCAATAGCATGTAAAGTTGTTAATATAAAAATTAAAAAATAATAATTTAAAATATCTCCATAACTACTCAAGGTAATTGAATAAATTTAGATAGAGTATAGAGAGCGATAATCGACTGGCTACGCTAATAAAAAAGTCGCACAGCTCCTACTTCACAAATTGACTACGAGCAACGCTGGGCCATATTGCTAGTCATATATATAAAGCTGAAAATCCCAAAATCTGTCCGGATGTTTGTCAGTACATTATAGGCTCCGTAACTACAAAACGCAGAGCTTTAAAATTCACAGAATAGTTAGTTCAAAAAATAAGAATTTTAACGTGACTATTTTCAAGTCTCTACGATGTTCCATTCGAATGTTACGACATTTTTTAGCGTACGTCAGCAAAGTTTCACGAAGTGGCAACAGTAAAAACATGGTAAAAACAGTTAAAATCAACGGAGAAAAGCGAAAATTTAATATAAAAAATATGAATTAATTGGACTGCCGATATTTAAACGGAATACACCATAACTACAAAACGTAGCTTTATGAAATTTACAGAGCACTTTAATTGAAAAATTATGCATTTTTTGTGATAATTCTTAGGTTTCTACGATGTTCCATTCGTATAATATAACTATTTCAATGTAGTCCATTGACTTAACATGGATGAAAATATCGTTTGCAATTTAAAATAAAAAATTTCGTTATTGGCACTATAAAAATGACGTCATAGGAATTGTTTGATTTAATAATTATTGAAAAACGTCTGCACATAACTAGATTTTTATATTAGGGAAATGGTTTATAATTGTTTTAATATTCGTAAAATTAAAAATTACGTTTTAATTGTTAGCGCATTATCTTAAAGTCGGTTTTTCTTTTTTTTTTTAAAAGATTGTTTTATAATATATCGCATTGACATATATGTGAAAAAAAGTTTCATAAATATCGTTTGCAAGTTGAATGAAATTTTGCCATTGCAGTGTCATTTTGGCGTCGCGTTGCATCGAACTCTATTGCAGATTGCTCTTTTCTAGAACTTAGACATTCTTTTTCTATTGTGCTTAATGCTAGAATAATGTTAGAAAAACAACATTTGCCAAGAATGTAGTAAGTTTTTTATAAGCTAATATTTTATTTTAATAAAATGTAATATTCGTAAAAATATTCGTAATTCTGATGTCGCGTTGCAATTGTTTTTGTCAAATGTTTATTAAATAAACATAACCAATTTATATCATACACTTTACAGCTTCGTGTTTTATTATTTTATCAAATTAGAATTTAAATATTTTTTTTAGTGTTAAAACTTTAAAACAGTATAAACACATTTCTATTCCGAAGTATTTCTGTTGGAAATTTAATGTGGAAGGTGTTCACTTCTTTTGTTAAATACGTGTTGTTTCAAAACTATGACTATTTTTAAATTATGCCAACGTATTCCATTCACATAACACTTGTTTTAGCTACTCGAATATAGTTATTAATTTAAATTTAATTTTATATTATTTTAATTCAAATACCTAATATATGTACAAGAAATGCTCTGTAACTAAAAACTGTGTACATTGAATTTTGTGCAAAATTTTGTTCACAAAAATTAAGTAGTTTATCGTGATTATCTGTCTTATGCCCATTCTACACGAACGCATAAAACGCGCGTGAGGTTCTCGGGGATTCGAGAATTCATACAACGTGATATGAATTGTCGAATCACTTAGAAGCTCACGTGCGTGTTACTCGTTCGTGTAGAAGAGGCCTTAACTCAATTTTTCTCCCCACTGTTTTAAACAATAGATAACTATTGAGTATCATTACGGTATCATACGGTTTTCAATAATAGTTTCCTGGAATGTATTTTTATCATTATATTAATGACATATATCAATAAGTCATTACGTTAATTTTTTGTATTGCTTATTCCTACGATATTTTTTTAATGGAATATTTTGTTCACTGTTGAAATGGTTTCGATAAATATGCTCCGATAAAATTTTATTCAAATTATTTTGTTTAGTTTTTCCCAAACGACGAAATGTTTTGTTATTTTTGACGAACATATACTTTTAAGTATTGACGAAATATTTAATCGGAGCATTTAGCAGGCGGTCTGTTTCGTCAAAATGACGAGTTTCTTCAAAAACGAGCATTTTTAACAGAGTTCATATTGTTAAAAACTATAATTTTTAACTGAACCCTCTTGCGAAGTTTTTGTTTTATAGTTGCATGAGACACGGGGACAAAAACCGGGTATTTGAATTATCAATCTTGGTCTTACGCCTCTTTATTCAATCTAAATAAAAGATGGGCAATGGCAAGATGCAAACGATAGAACCGGTCAGAAGCGGTTTTCTACCGTCAACATCACACAAGAAAGAGATGAACCAATCAAACCGGCTTCAACGATTTTGGGCAGAGCATTATGTGAAAAGTAAGATGTCAATCACTATTTCTTGACCAATAGAAGTGTTTCTTGTATACGTGACGTTTTGTAAAGGGGTGTGGTTTATCATTAGTGACTCTGAATTCAACCAGAAAACATTAGCATTTAGCTTCTTGATCCCCGATTCTTCAAAGCCTTTTATTTTCGATGGCTTTTCTCTTTGTTCCGTACTATTTTGGATGAATACAAAAGAATGGATGCTTTGAAAAGTAAGTTATGTATTTTAGTTTATTTTATGTTTTCGTAAATACTTGTTATGGAATCTTGTAATTTCGAATAACGCAGCAATAAATCGACTATTAATTTGAAACCATGTAATGAATGCTTTTGTAACCTTCGAACGGGGATTGGATCCCACCCAACGGTTCATTTTACCGTGCGACACCGTGTTTCCGAACTCCTACAGTTTTTGGTGTCCCATTTCGTAACAGCTTTAATACGTAGTATTTCGGCATACCATACATGACGCTCTTTAATGTTACTGAGTTGTGCATTAAACGGTTAAGTTTAATGCATGCATCTGTTAACTAAAAAAGAAAATTCGGACTCGATAAGAAACGGGAAAAACTTTCCCAAAGAACCCCAATAAGTACTTGCAAATAGAATCCCGACAATAGAATCGTCAGTGTAAATGCAACTCTAGCCGACAACAGTTGCAAGTGTTGTTTCAAAATTCTCAACTTAGAAATTATCCATTTTAAAATGAAATGTATTCATACAAAATATTATTTTAAATAAAAGGTTATTTTTATTTACGATTTATTTCAAAATAAATCGTCATCGGCGGCAATTTACAAGTGCCGCGGGAAAATATTTGTAGGAACCTTTGTTTATTACCCAAAATCGTTTTAATTAAATAATATTATGGAAAATAAATTGAACATGACGGTTATAATAATTTATATAATTATAAATATATATTTATAATTGAAATATAAAATTTTATTGTAAGATAATATTTAGGGATGAAACGGATATCCGGTAACTATCGGGCCTATCCGGCTGATTTTCAACTATCCGGTAACTATCCGATATCCGGAAGTAAAGTGCCGGATATCCGATTTTCCAAGCCGGATATCCGGATGAATAAAACATCGAAGATTTTTTTTGTGGCGGGTCAATTATCTTTGCTAAGAATATGGTATTTAAGTATTTTCCTGAAAATTCTACCAATGTATTAACAGTGTGCAGATTCTCCCTTGAATTTTTCTCGTTTTTAACTTTAAAAATTCTATCTCACAACTAATATAAAATTGAATTTAAAAATAAATTTCTCAAAAGTTTAAGTAAACTTGAGTTTTTATGTTTGGAATGAAAGGGCATATGGTAAAAATACAATTATTCAGAAATTGAGTTTAAAGTGTACAAAACATACGTTCATTGCTAGCTGAACCCTAGAATAACCCTTTGTAAATAAAAAAGTTATTTGAATGTTTATTCAATCTTGGTATCAACTTAAGGGTAAGTAATTGGGGAATATTATAGAATAAAAAAAATATTTCGTAATTTTTGACCGATTTCCGTATTTTCTATTGTGCATGAGAAGATATTTTCATAAAAAAGAAACTGCCGGATATCCGGCAAAATCCAGTTCGGATATCCGATATCCGGTTTGTAATGTGCGCCCGATATCCGGTATCCGGCAAAACCACTATCCGGTTCATCCCTAATAATATTAGAGACTCAAAAGGTTCGATTGATGGTTAGAAAGAGACATTAACATAGGCAGCTGTATATAGTTTTAGGCATGATAAATCGTTGCCAATTTGGAGCCTAGAACATTTTTCTTTATTATTTCTTATTAGTATTACATTTTTAGTCTAAATATTAATTTTAAAATAAAAGATTTAAACTTTTTTTAAAGTTTATATTCTGATTTTAATTGAAGTTTTCCAAGTTTGAAAACTTTTCAATTTTGGACAACAATAAAATGCTTCTAAAATAAGGATAAGAGCTTTTTTGGGGATTGGCTCATAATATATAAGTAAGATCGGGCATTTGCAAAATAATAACGATTTGAAATTGTTTATATAGAAATTTCGAGATAGCGGCGGTCCCGGTAATATATGGAATAAATTTACAATATCTGTCGATTTTTTCCTTCTAATTTATTGTTTGGGGGACATTTGTTTAATTTGGTGCTATCTTGATTAATCATTAATTAGTGCTTACAAGATTACTTTTGAGAAAATAAAACAAAACAAAAATCCTCGATGCAACTTTGTATCTTTTTTTTTTAGTCTGAATTTTATATACATTGTAAAATTTTATTAGATATGTATTATTCTTAAAATACAAATTTGTATTTTTTTAAAAATTAGAGAGTATTTAATTTTTTTTGAAAATGAGATGATATTTAAATTTTTTTAAAATTATAATATTTAATTTTTTCTTTATGCAATTTGATTATTTTGAATAATAATTAATTCATTCACAATCATCGGCTTGTTAACGTATAGTGTGATTGAATACATTTTTTATATATATTTTTTTTGTACCGCCTTAACTTGGTAATATTGCAATGTTATGTAAAGTGACCACTGTCAAATTTTCACCTTTAGAGGAAATGTATATATTTTCAGTTATTTGTCGTTATTTTATTTTCCCCCGTGCGAAGAACGGGTACTGTTGCTAGTATAATCATATTCTTTAAAAAAAAATGCGTTTTTTTTCCAACCTAGAAAAGGTCTGATTTTGAGTTATGTAATATATATTCCGCTGGTTTTTTTTTTCGTCAAATAATGCACTTATTTGTTAAACCATGTCATAAAATGTAACTTTTTTTTTGTTTGATATATGAAGCGTTCAGAACTAAAGAGGATTAAGTTCAAAAGTATAAAAAAAAAAAAGTTTTTTGCAGATTAATACTTGTTCATGGTGTATATTTATACAGCCATAGTGAACCAAGTCCTTACTATTGCTATTTTCTAACAGATGGTCATTATTATCCTCTAAATCACTGTAGGAATAACTAGTGTTCATAAACTTTTGCCTTGATTATCTCAAAATTGTAACTTATGGACTCGATCCACTTTAACTCTAAACGACCTCGTATATCTATTACTTAAAATAAATGAAAAATTGCGAAATTTTCAAATCGTTGATTAAATTAGAATAAATACAGTTTTTTATTACGTAATACTCAAATATTTCGTTGCTGCGTTTTCTATTAGAAATTAAGCTAGTTAGAATTTTTGGTAGATTCTTTTTATTTTAAATGTTGGTAATTGTGTTTTTATTTTAAATGTTGATAATTGCATTTTAAACTTTTTTGTTGTTACATTTAACTTTGGCTGAGATGTCGCAGATGGGGTGAATTTCTCGCCAAGGCGCTAAACTTCTAAATGTGGTTACTTGTTTACTTTCTTCCTGCGCGAGTTCATTTGGATTGTGTGCATTGGATGCGTGCGCATCATCCGTAAACAGAGCGCATAGGGTTGCTTTACTAAACGCCGTCGCCATCGTTTCCCGATTTTCAAAAATGCGCCAATTCACCCCATATTCGACATCTTTACCTTAACTTTTTATTCATATATTCATGTTCGAAGCATAAATGAATAAGTAATTATTGATGTTTTATCATTTATTATAAAACTGTAATTGAAGATAAATGTTTTAATATGATAGTAAAAAAGTAATTAAAAACTAACATATGTAAAATTCACATCGTAATGAAATTCAATATAGTTAGTTATATATAAAACATCAGAAATAATTTTATGCTTCAACTTTTTCAAAAGATTTAACGAGACTTTCGAATTCAGTTATGGAAATATATCATTCAGGTAATTTTTAAGAGCAATATTCTAACCGAATAAAAAAATAGAAAAAATTTGATTCGGCGAAAGATAAGAGGAAGACAAGCAGTCTGCTTGACGCCACAAACCCCCGTCTATTGTCCGTAAGTGCAGGATTTTATGCACATCTACGTCTAATTTCTTATCCAACAAAACCAAATTTATAACAATCGTGCTGTTTGTTAAGGAGTTATAGTATCAGAAAGGATCTCTCTAAAACCGCGTGTTTCCGTCCTGATAGCCTAATTCAAACACCTAACAAGTTAAAGAATGTTGTGTAACATTTGAGTTCAGATTTTTACGTACAGCCACGGAAAAAAAAAAAAACACCAATGATTATTTCGTTAGTTTCTATAGTAGAGCTAAACTTAATATACCAATTTGTAGGGAATAAAGTCTACTATACATTGATATACAAAAAAATTGCATAGGGGACTATCTTCATACTCGAATCCGCACCAACTTTAAAATTTTCAATAGCAACACCTACTTTTGATAGCGCAGAAATGTTCCCCGCCCTCAAAATAATCTAAATACAAATTTTGGTTAATTTCCTACATTTATATGCAGAGATATTAGACAATATGTATCGATCTTATTTGAGGGGCTACTTCCACAGTGAACAAAGTATTAGTGAGACTTCGAAATAAAGTACGCTGGTAGAAAAGTCGTAGTTAGTCGTGGTTCTTCTTTTTCCATGGTCATTCATTCCCCCACTCCCGTATACCCTTCGCCTCTATATAAGAATTTAGAATATTATGCCAACGCGGTCACTGCGCTTTTAATTCTCAAAATTAGTAGATTTCTGTTAAGTTCTGCAGATTTTAAATTTGTGTATGACCCCTTAAATGATCATTTGATGCACATTATAATATTGCCAAAAAACTACAAAGAGGAAAATCATGAAATTTTAGATATGCATATAAAACGCTTTTCTGAATCCATCCCTATCAAAATATAGCATGGTTGCTATTCATAAATTTTATGAATCCTAATTTAAATAAAATAAAAAAATATACATATAAGTAATGAAAGTTAGTGTATTTTATTTGGGTTTTTTAGAAGTAACACAGATAAAAATATCAGCTTAATAAAATTATTATTTCGAAAGATATGATTAAAAGTTTAAGAAATTCATTTAACATTACGAGTTCTAAACTTTCGATATTCATAATTAAAAAACTACTTAACCAAATGACTTGCAAATTGATATTCAACGATAAATTTTGTCGTAGATTTTAAATATTGAATCAAAATTTTGTGTTGCTATTGGAAATTTTAAAGTTGGTGCGGATTTTAATATGAAGATAGTCCCCTATGCAAATTTTTTGTATATCAGTGTATAGTAGACTTTATTTCCTACAAAATGGTATATTAAGTTTAGCTCTACTATAAAAACTAACGAAATAATCATCGGTGGTTCGTTTTTTTTTTCCGCGGCTGTACCTTGTAGGTTTAACGTAGCTCAAAAGAAATGATCTTATTTATTTTTGATTTTGTCTTAATCTCATAATTAAAAAAGTTTTCTATTGCAGAGATCAAGGGCCGAACGGTAGATAGCCCGTTGTGCTTCTCGAATGGAACGAGAATTAAGACAAGCAGTGAGAGCTGTGCTTATAATTCTGGAATTCATAGACCAAGTGGGTTACTTGACCAAAAGGTAATGTTTTGTTTTACATATATTGTGAAAATTATGTGGCCTGTGATGGCCGAATGGTGAAGGCGTCGGACCTATGCTATTGTCCCAGAGTTTTGCGTGATCGATACGAAGCGTGTGCTGCGTAGCGTTTTGGTAATCGGAGGGTTGTCGGAATCGTTCCTTTCGCGCACCATAGGCCGATGAGGCAGCAAAGTGCAGTACTGTTTTTAACCGAAATTTCAAATTCGAAGACTTCAAACTCCCTATTGGAGATCACATATATAAGTTTTGGCAATTGGAATGGAGCGAACAGTCACACAATAAAATGGATCAAATCAGCCACTACCACAAAAATGGAAACATAACCTTAAAAATAGGAGACACGGAGTAATTTTAACAAGTCTCCGTATTGGACATACTAGATTCTCTCGTGAATCAAAAGGTGAACCGAATCCACAATGCTACATGCAATCAAGATATCACTGTCGCACTAATTGAATGTTTGATTTTAGAATTTTAAATTTTGGACGTAGCCACATCACTAAGCTGTTTTAGGTGACAATTTTAACCACTCCGTTTTTTTAAAAAAATATATTAATTTTTATCACAAACTTTGATTGGACCACCCCACAATTTGCATAACAAACATGTAAATACCTCGCAATTCTAAATTCTATCGAGCATTTGGCGCAGTTTGATCCTTGAGATCCTTGCGCCATTAAACAACAAATCAATCAAATCTTGCGCGCACCGGAAAAATCCACCGCGTCTAGAGGACCGATGTACGTTAAATCCGTTGTGGTCTAATGTCCTCACCCCTATGTGAGTCTTCGTGGGGTGCCAGCCCAGGTGTTCTCGTCATCTGACCACGGTTCAACATTGACCCATTGTTCCTATGTCTTTCCTTCGATAGGTCGAAATTACCTTGTGTTTGGCGCAGCTTGGTCATTTTTTGCTATTGTGCCAATAAACCCCATACAACCAACCTTTCCTTCGAGATCAATCTTAACCACTGTGCAAATTTAGTGCGACGTTATTTCAATCAATTAACCAAACTAAAATTGCCAGGTCTTTGTTTAGACGTAGACCCCAAAGAAATATCAATAGCTCGCTGCAGCTATAGTGCCACAAAATTAATGTCGCACGAGCGAGCGATGTCAAAATTGACAGTTTTGAGGAAAATGGCTTTGAAAATGTGAAACTTAATATTGTTGCATTATTACGGAAATCACGAAGGGTTAAAGAATCCTGACGCGCGTGTCATTGGTTTCTGCTTTATTTCAAAGTCCAAAATTGATATAGTATTATAAAAATTATTAAAATTTACGTTGGTTGGTTTTGTTCCAATTCAACCAACCATTGTAACTAAAAAAAATTATTTCTTTATTTTGATATCTTACTTGTAAAAGGCGTAACAGGGAACAATCCTATAGAAATAATGGTTTGGAATTGAATTATTTGTGGTTTAACATGATGCTGTCCGATTTTCACTGTTACTTCACGTTTTGAAGGTCTTTAAATACAACACAAAGGTTATAAAAACAACTATCTGTGAGGGAATATAAACTCTATAAAATTAATAATATTTTGGGTAAAATATCTATGGTTATCAAATTGTGTGAAAAATTCGAGTGTTCAGGTGACGTGACGATTATGGTGACGTCGAAATCAAACAATCTAAAAGAGATAGAAGATTGCTAACGTATACACAAGATTTTTTTTGTATTTTGGTATTTCACATATAGCACGAAAACAATTTTAAGGACTTCGTTTAAAAATAGTAAGGTAGAAAAATGGTTTTTTATATTTATAAATCTTTCTGTATATATTCGTTCAAGACAAAATAAAATATTACTCAAAATATAAAATTGTTTGATGCTGTATTTTTAGATTACTGTCACTCGAGCGCAATTGATCTGACAGGCACAGCGAGGCCTGCGCGCGCAATTCCTTTGAAATTTGTTTGACTAATTTCATGTCAAATGCATCTTATGCTAAAATTTTTGTGTTTTCTTCTTTTTACATCACTAATAATGCGCATAACATATTGCGCCCGATTGAAGGTTAATACACTTGTGATCGCAATCAGGCAGACGTCCATTTTGCATAGAATTCGATAAGAGGAGTGTGTTCATTTCTATGAATGCTCTTTAGGAAGTGCAAGAAAATGAAGATGAATCCGGTTCTCAAAGAAATGTTTGATACACTTCGTAATATGTTCTTTAAATTCGTTAAAATTTATTTAAATATTAATACAAGAATAGAAACATTTCTAAAAACGTACAGATATCAAAGTGAAATAAAAACAGACTATCGTGCCCGAGTGAAAATTATCGCATGTACAATTCCACATTCGACGGAACATCGTTCAGATTTGAAAATGGTCACATTAAAATGTATTTTTCAAACGAAGTATAATGTTAATGCAGCCATTTTATTTAGTTTTACATGTGTGAAATGGACAGATTTAAAATTGTTACACGTGATATTTCAAATTACACGTTACAATTGCCATGACGAGGTAAGACAAAATATAAATTTCAACTGACTAAATTGTTTGTATTTTCAAATTTTACCAAAAAACTTAATTAAAAAAAAAAAATAACACTTTTGCAACTTCCTGGAATAACAGCTTTCTAAACATTCAAATCGTCACTTTCTGGGAAATACTCTTTCGTTTGAGACTTAATGCGTGTCAGAAGCGTAAAAGATATCTATATTACAGAAATAATATAATGATGATTGAAATGTTACATATATATATATTCTAGAAACCGGAACACGAAACGTTCAAGTATAAAGTTTATAGAATTATGCATATTTTTAAAATATATGCAATTTACCTTTTATCTATATAAATAGTTAATCGAATTTCACCGACATCTTTTAAATGTTAACAAATTTATTATATGCTGTTTATAAATACTTCTATTAAATAATACAAGCCTGGGATCCATTTTCCAAATTTTTTCCTGAAATCTAACAAGACCAAAATTTCACGAATTTTCTCCACAAAAATTTTTAACAGAAAAAGATGACGAATAGTTTTTATATATTTCGTAAAAAAAGCATATAAAAATTTTTAATTGAAATATACGGTTTTGTGCCAGTAAAAGTGCTACGAGTATATGTATGTTGATCGATGGTTTATATGTGCAAAGTTTCAGCTCTTCAAGTAAACGAGAAATAAACATCAATTAAACAGCAATACAAAAATAAAATGCCACTTCTTCAAATTTAAAAATAGTTTGATTTTATCAATTATTTTAAAACTCAATATGCATTTAATTACTTATTAGTAATTTTTGCAAAAATTAAATTTAAAAAAAAAATTAACCTGAAATAATTCTAAACGTTATTTTAATATATTTTCCAAACCTCATAAATCTTTGATAACTATGTTTTAAAGGTTGAAAACATGGTCATAACATAACAAAAACAGTGGTGCAAAAACTCTACTTCCTTGAAGTAGAAATGTCTAAAATACTGGGATCTTCTCTGTGCTCTTGATTTCTCGAAGCATGGCTTAATAGGTTCATTAATCAGTTAGCAATGAGTTTATGCTTCGAGCAATTTAAAAAATATACAATATTTTAAGTAATAAATATTTTAAATGTTATGTTAATGGATGAATTCGTTGCTGTTGGGAACAAAAAATTCCTGTAGTAGCATTTTTTTCAAAATTGTTAAATTTAAAGAGTAATTAATTACAGAATAGAACATTTATTCTTAAATAAAGTATTTTTATTATTATTTTTGAATTATTAATTTTCATAAAATTGCTACTAAGAATAGAAATAAATTTCCCACCAACAACATTTAGTAATAGCTTTTTAAAAATTAAATAATATTGATCTCACTATAAGGAAAAATATGTTCTGTGATTCGTTACATCCGAATGTCCTATACTCCCAAGTGTAGTTGAGTAACCCTCGAAAGAGATCTCGACTGCGTTCGGGGTGGACGTCCTGGGTCAACTACCGGAGTAAGCAAAACCATGTGTAATGTCATGCTTGTGTTAAACTGAGTGTGTAATAATATAATTTTAAATATTGACTATACTGTTGCTCGAGGGCACGAAAAAAAAGAAAAAAAGAGGATGACGAGAACCCCTCTGAAAAAAGTATCAAGTATCAAAATTTTTAATTTATGTGTACGTTGTTGTTGAGAAAACACATCTTAGTATTAATGTTTTCAAAATCTTCTTTCCCATAAACTAAAAATAATCATTCTTTACAGAATGGAAAATTTGCTCTTAAATAAACTGTTTTACTAATTATTTTTAATTGATTAAATTTCATCAAATTGCTTACTAAGAATAGAAATAAATTTCCCACCAACAACGTTTAGTAATAGCTTTTTAAAAATTAAATAATACTGATCTCGTAAGGAAAAATATGTTCTGTTATTCGTTACATCCGAATGTCCTATACTCCCAAGTGTAGTTGAGTAACCCTCGAAAGAGATCTCGACTGCGTTCGAGGTGGACGTCCTGGGTCAACTACCGGAGTAAGCAAAACCATGTGCAATGTCATAAATTGTTAAACTGAGTGTATAATAATATAATTTTAAATATTGACTATAATGCTGCTCGAGGGCACAAAAAAAAAAAGAAAAAAGAGGACGACGAGAACCCCTCTAAAAAAGTATCAAGTATCAATTTTTTTAATTTATGTGTACGTTGCTGTTGGGAACAAAAACATCTTAGTATTAATGTTTTCAAAATCTTTCCCATAAACTTAAAATAGTCATTCTTTACAGAATGGAAAATTTGCTCTTAAATAAAGTGTTTTACTAATTATTTTTAATTGATTAAATTTCATCAAATTGCTACTAAGAATAGAAATAAATTTCCCAGCAACAACGTTTAGTAATAGCGTTTTAAAAATTAAATAATACTGATCTCGTAAGGAAAAATATGTTCTGTTATTCGTTACATCCGAATATCCTATACTCCCACGTGTAGTTGAGTAACCCTCGAAAGAGATCTCGACTGCGTTCGAGGTGGACGTCCTGGGTCAACTACCGGAGTAAGCAAAACCATGTGCAATGTCATAAATTGTTAAACTGAGTGTATAATAATATAATTTTAAATATTGACTATAATGCTGCTCGAGGGCACAAAAAAAAAAGAAAAAAGAGGACGACGAGAACCCCTCTAAAAAAGTATCAAGTATCAATTTTTTTAATTTATGTGTACGTTGCTGTTGGGAACAAAAACATCTTAGTATTAATGTTTTCAAAATCTTTCCCATAAACTTAAAATAGTCATTCTTTACAGAATGGAAAATTTGCTCTTAAATAAAGTGTTTTACTAATTATTTTTAATTGATTAAATTTCATCAAATTGCTACTAAGAATAGAAATAAATTTCCCAGCAACAACGTTTAGTAATAGCGTTTTAAAAATTAAATAATACTGATCTCGTAAGGAAAAATATGTTCTGTTATTCGTTACATCCGAATATCCTATACTCCCACGTGTAGTTGAGTAACCCTCGAAAGAGATCTCGACTGCGTTCGAGGTGGACGTCCTGGGTCAACTACCGGAGTAAGCAAAACCATGTGCAATGTCATAAATTGTTAAACTGAGTGTATAATAATATAATTTTAAATATTGACTATAATGCTGCTCGAGGGCACAAAAAAAAAAAAAAAAAGAGGACGACGAGAACCCCTCTAAAAAAGTATCACGTATCAATTTTTTTAATTTATGTGTACGTTGCTGTTGGGAACAAAAACATCTTAGTATTAATGTTTTCAAAATCTTTCCCATAAACTTAAAATAGTCATTCTTTACAGAATGGAAAATTTGCTCTTAAATAAAGTGTTTTACTAATTATTTTTAATTGATTAAATTTCATCAAATTGCTACTAAGAATAGAAATAAATTTCCCAGCAACAACGTTTAGTAATAGCTTTTTAAAAATTAAATAATACTGATCTCGTAAGGAAAAATATGTTCTGTTATTCGTTACATCCGAATATCCTATACTCCCACGTGTAGTTGAGTAACCCTCGAAAGAGATCTCGACTGCGTTCGAGGTGGACGTCCTGGGTCAACTACCGGAGTAAGCAAAACCATGTGCAATGTCATAAATTGTTAAACTGAGTGTATAATAATATAATTTTAAATATTGACTATAATGCTGCTCGAGGGCACAAAAAAAAAAGAAAAAAGAGGACGACGAGAACCCCTCTAAAAAAGTATCAAGTATCAATTTTTTTAATTTATGTGTACGTTGCTGTTGGGAACAAAAACATCTTAGTATTAATGTTTTCAAAATCTTTCCCATAAACTTAAAATAGTCATTCTTTACAGAATGGAAAATTTGCTCTTAAATAAAGTGTTTTACTAATTATTTTTAATTGATTAAATTTCATCAAATTGCTACTAAGAATAGAAATAAATTTCCCAGCAACAACGTTTAGTAATAGCTTTTTAAAAATTAAATAATACTGATCTCGTAAGGAAAAATATGTTCTGTTATTCGTTACATCCGAATATCCTATACTCCCACGTGTAGTTGAGTAACCCTCGAAAGAGATCTCGACTGCGTTCGAGGTGGACGTCCTGGGTCAACTACCGGAGTAAGCAAAACCATGTGCAATGTCATAAATTGTTAAACTGAGTGTATAATAATATAATTTTAAATATTGACTATAATGCTGCTCGAGGGCACAAAAAAAAAAGAAAAAAGAGGACGACGAGAACCCCTCTAAAAAAGTATCAAGTATCAATTTTTTTAATTTATGTGTACGTTGCTGTTGGGAACAAAAACATCTTAGTATTAATGTTTTCAAAATCTTTCCCATAAACTTAAAATAGTCATTCTTTACAGAATGGAAAATTTGCTCTTAAATAAAGTGTTTTACTAATTATTTTTAATTGATTAAATTTCATCAAATTGCTACTAAGAATAGAAATAAATTTCCCAGCAACAACGTTTAGTAATAGCGTTTTAAAAATTAAATAATACTGATGACTATCTTTTAATGTGTAGAATATTGTGATTTTTTTTTAAAATTTATATTATTTTGAAATTTATGTGTAAACTAAAACCACAAGCTCAACTAGCAAATCGTACTTTTTCTTGTTTATCGAATTTTTGAGGTTTTATTTTTAAAATTGCAGATTTGTTTTTTTATTAAAATTTTGAGATCTATGACATTTTGTATGAAATTCCGGATGCATTAAATTGTATGGGAGGTAATAAGTATTTTTTAAAAGGGGTTTTTGTAGGCAGATTTACTATGACTTAATTCTTAAATGTTAGAAGGGAGCTGAGCCGGTGAGAAGAGGAGAAGGAACGACAGCCTCCTGCTTCCATCATTTGCCGGACATCAGACGGGGGCAGTCCCCACTCTTATTCCACGGACCTAGGTGTTGGTAAAAACTAGCCTCTGGATTCGGCACCGGTTCGTGGAAACCTGCCCCCCTCTAGCTTCGAATGGCGACCCGACTTGGCGGGGGGGTTATCCAGTTCCAGAGCCGGATTCCCCTCGGGTCGCCCCCCCCCCCCCCTCCACCTAACGAATGTCCGGACTGCTTCGATATCAAGGCGGTGGGGTTGAGGACTCGCCAGTCACCTGCCCCCACCCCCCCCGCCTCACCTGTGCTCAGAAGGGGTCCTCGGCAAGGGGGCCCGCTTCGTGTCTCCCTTGGGATGGAATTTTTTTTGCTATTATTATACCTAGTGGTCTAGTATATTTAAAATAATATAAAAACATTGTCTTATGATTGATTTGTTTTGGCTTGTGGTTTCAGTTTGAATATGTGTATCTTGGAGCTAAGGGGCCGCACATAGAAAAGAAAACATATTTGAAGCAAAAGCAATTTTTTTAAAAATTTTATTAAATGGAAGGGAGTATTCGGTGTCGGGAGATATATTTTTTTTCCTAATCTCAAAAGATTTTCCAAATTTAAATAAATTATTTTCAAATAGCACATTTTGTATGTGTTGGTTTTAATTGTTAACTATGTACCACAGAGCCAAACGAACCTAAGTCACATTTGAACAACTGTATAGGAGAAGGAAAAATCTAATTACTACTTAAACTAAAGCTTTGGATACCTCACGTTAAATGCTTAAAAAAATGTTTAGTGAATTTTTTATGTTTCGATAGCCAAATGTGGTCTTAGGCTTGTCTGGCTCTGAGGTAATGTATTAATCTAAAAAGTAAAATCTTATAATTTTATAAGGAGATATAAAATATAAATACACAAAAAACTAAAATTACTTTTATTTATTACAAAATGATAAAGTTTTCAAGTAGACAATAGCATTGTTTACTTAGAAAAGTGCTAGATTTATTTTATTAATTTTTTTTTACATATTACTAATAACTATTGAAAACTAAAACTAATTAAAAAGCGTAAATATGCCTGTTCACATGGAGTTTGTTTCTCATTATTTACTAAGAGCTGAAAATTTGCACAATTTCTGGAAAATTATCCGATAAGTTCAGTTCGATACGATTTTATTACAATTCTTATAAATTTTGGTCTTGTCTAGAATTTTAAGTCCCCAATATCTTTTTAATAAAGTTGGAAGGTTGGTAAATGTTAACAAAACAGCTGAAGAATGTTGGTTGTGTAATACAATTGGTACAAGAAAAGAGAATCTGCGATTTTGAAAAAAGTAATTTGTCTTGCATATTTATATTAATACTTTATTAATACAACGCTTAAATGTATCTACGTATGGATTTTCATTTAGAATGATTAACAAAAATAAATCTTAAATTTCCCAATTTTGGAATTTTAACGTTACATTTTTTGTCTGCACTGTTTTACATTGATATCTGTTCCGTTTTGTTCTTTTAAACATGTTGAATTTTAAAAATTAACGACTGTTCTTGGAGAGTTTATGATCAACAGCACTAGACTCCGAATGGGTAAAACGATAATTTTTTATTAAATTTACCTGATCATCATTATTCTATAACAGGAAAGAATGCAATCCAAAGAATAAGACCTTTCTTTTAGGCCTTTATATGTAAAGGTCTTGAAGATTATATTTATGCAAATGTTCGCACAGAACAATGATTTTGAAAAATGCTTCTTTGAATTATACTTATAAATAATACTCGCGGTATAAATAAAAAATTGGGGTAACATGCGACCTTTTAAACTCTTTCAACTCAACTAAATTATTTTCAAATAAAAATGAGATAATTTATATTCATTTTAAAATTTTCATTAAAGAAGTATATTTTCTTTAAGTAGGCTTTGAGTTATCAAATAAAAAATCGTAATACGAAAATTTGGGGTGCAGCATCATACAGTTCTCCATTGAGCTTATTACAATCCGCGTGTCTTTTATCTGTTGATTTGGCGTACAGAGCCACAACCTTTCATTTCAACAGTGTGTCACGATTGCATGCTTATCTTTTACATGCTTGTTGACGTGGTATGAATGTGTTAAATTTGTTACGTATTTGAAATTATAAAAGTAAGGGTTCTTTTTAGCTTTTGTCTCCATCAATGTTTACACAACTTTTACAAATTTTAATTATAAAAACACCAAAGAAAAAAAAACATGACATAGAAATTTGTGGTGACATTTTGACTTTATTTCAGGTCTGATTTGGCATATGACCCTTTTAAATGCAGTTGGTGAAATTGTTAGTTAATAGGGCAAACATTTTATATCTGTATACGTGCTAGTGTGATAATTAAACTAATATATAGATATCGTTTAAAAATAATTTTAGAAATGTTCGCTTATTTATTTTGGTTGGTGATTACAAAACATGTATATTTAGAGTTATTGAAAAACGATTTGATTGTTGGATTTTGGCGTCACCTTTGCAGTTACGTCCCATGAATACTGAAGTCGAAATTTGTCGGTCTCTTTTTCTTGAGACTGTATGTTGCAGGCATGTTTTGATCAGTGTGTGTCAGTTGAATTACTTCAGTGGCCGCAGAGTATATAGGATTTGCATTAAAAGTGTCCAATTAAATTTGAATGTATTTTCAAACAAGTCTGGGTTGTGTACCAAATTTATTTAATTCGAGTCATAGAAATTCGAGTCATTTATTTTAATTCGAGTCATAGAAAAACGATTCGAATGTTTGATTTTGGCGTCACCTTTGCAGTTACGTCCCCTGAATACTGAGATCGAAATTTGTCGGTCTCTTTTCTTGAAAGACTGAACGTGGCAGGCATGTTTTCATAAATTTGTGTCAAGTGAATTATTTCATTGGCTACAAATAAGATAGGATTTGCATTAAAAGTGTTCAATTAAATTTAAATGTGTTTTCAAACGCGCCTGGGTTGTGTACCTAAGAACCACTTCTCCATTTGAAATATCCTTGATTCGACGAAAACTATCAATAAAATCATGCACACTTTCATATATTGTTGTTGATATGTCAAATTCTGTGTTGGTATACTCATTACTTCTTGCCAATGTGGTCAACTAGTAACTTGTATATACCAAATTATGTTAGTACAGCATTATTTGTTCTTCACATATTCACGGAGGTGTTTTTGAAGATCACTTTTGTTGAGCCGAAGGAAAATCTAATCGTCTAGAAACAGTGAAACCCCTGGCATCAACAATTTGATTAAAAACCAATGCATTTATGATTTGACTTTGTATTTGCCCCCTCGCTTCTTGAAACCCGTTAAAACATATGCATTAAAAAAAATTGAGTGACCCTTTTCAGGACTCGAATCCGCGATCTTTTGTGCCGAAGTCACACGAAGTATTTACCAAGCTATAAAGACACGTTCTAGATATAGGAAATATTTTTAAAGATATTTCTTTATGCAATACTTCTAAGCGTGGTTCTTTATAAAGGGGGTGGCGGGAAGAGTCGGACGTTTAGTGGATGGAAAATTCCCAGAAACGGGATTGACAATTGTACATATTTCCAAATACAGGTTAGGGTAAAGATGTGTAGAGGTACACAATTTAGGTGTAATTTTAACCTATTGTGTTATATGTGAATTTTTGTAACATGCGTTTTGTTAATGCCATACCCGCATCAGACAAGAAGGCTGCAAAGGGCCTTATATTTGAATCTTCCTTTAGAGTTTATTTTCGTATTATGTCCTTAAGTTATTATTTATGTTTACCAATGGGTAAAATTTGATACCGATTAATTAGTGGAGGAAGTCGATTTTAATGTCTCTATGAATAAGAGTGCTTCGGAGATATTGGGCTGTCTGCCATCTCTCTCGGGATAAGGCTTTGGCATGATTACAATGTGGCTCAATCGGATTTATTGAGGGTGGTTAATGCTAGGGAAGCGTAAGTTAGAATTGTCCTAATTGTGGAGATATAAAGCAGCCGTTTGTCTAATGGTAGTTTGGACTTCCTTCGCATAATGAGTCGGATTCTGACCAATGGCACCTTTTGTTCTGTTTGTGACATGCATGATGTGATCGTTCCATCTGAGTGTTGTTCGTGGTTAGATCCAGGTAATTTGCTTTGTTAACTCGTGGAATGAATTCTTTAAACATGTATACAATTTTTATTAGGATTGCGTAGTATAATGAAGTGTATACAATTCACAGATGGAATACCGTAGTTTGTGATAGGAGTTGTATTTAACTCACGGAACCTCTTGGCCAAGCAAGGCCTTATTTAAATACGGTCTGTTTGTATTAAGGCTTGATGTGTTAAGACCCATTTTTGACTAGTGCCAAACATAAAAATTCTTCTGGCTACTGAACTTGTACCAAAATTTTAAAAGCCTTTGAAAATCATTGATTGAAGGGACTTTTAATAGCATTTGCTCTGCGTTTTACATATATTTTCTAAGTGTTCGGGAACTGGTGCATTCATCCAACTTACTGATTTGTTAATAATTTGCCCATCTTTCGAGTCTTTGCAGCCAAACTTCCGTGTGCCAGATTTCGTGGAGCTTTTGCTGTGGCCTTCTCTCTTCTCATGGGAGAGCCAACACGGACGACGTCATCTCAAAGTGAGTATGCGTTTGCAGTTTTCTTACTTTCATAAATTGCACACAGTTCTTAGTGTGCCTTACGTAGAATATATTTGGTGAATTTGTTTTTTAGTATGCACCCGTAAATTCAAAACACGTTGCAGTCCTTAGTGAAAAGCATGTTACAAGTTAATTAGTAGTAAGATATAAATGATGTGTAGGGTTCCATTACCCTTGACTGTCAGACTCAGTGCGAGTTCCTTTTGTTTTGCAATAATTAATAATGTAAGGCTGTTAGGTAATAAAGGAGCCTATTTAAAACCATCGTAAAAAAACTGCAAAATTTTAATAAATTTTATTTTTGGTTGGGTTTGCAATTTCCCATAACTAATTTTTCCCATTCAAGCGAGAAAAACTGGTAAATTACTAGACTGTAAATACAGTTGTTAAAAAAGTTGGTAATTTGACTTGAAAAAGTTGGTAGTTTAAACAACGGATCAATTCAGAAAAAAATTCAAGAAAGCAGGAAATAGTTTTAATCTTTCCTAAACAGTGCCCTGTACGATATATTATAATTTTGTACCCCTGCACTGTCTGGGCGTTAGCCGGCATTTTGTGAAAATGGCATCCAAAATCAGTTTTTTTACAATTATCTCTCTAGGTATTACAGAGAAAAGTTCCATTACAAAAATAATTTTTTGAGTCATTTCCAACAAAGATGTCATTTACAATTTATTTTTGTGACTCATTGTTCAGACGTTAGAGGAGAATAAAGTTGGAACTAACCCATTTTGTTTTAATTTTCCATTGGCTTTTATGATACGTTCTAAAATAATGAAATTGAAGAGTTCCTTCTGCAGGAGGTAATGATGCTAATTTAAAGCTATTTTTTATTAAGGGATATTTTGCAAATAAGTTTTACTTAAGTTGGCAGAGAGCTTTCTCAGTGTGGTTCTGACGTGTAGATATCTCAGTGTAGTTGAAACGGAAGGATACATTTTTCACCTACTCATTAACAATCTAGTCTCGCAAATAAAACACTTTTCTGTTGAAGACATAACTAATTAATCCCGTTTAATCCGATTGGTTTACAGTACACATAATTTTTTTTTGCTAGTCCTTTTACGTGATGATAGAATTGAAAAAAGGTAATAGTTCATGTACAGTGTTTAATCTCATAAAATTAAAGGATCTTAAGAAACATTTTCTTGTATAAAATAAAAATATTATCTTCTAACCGGGGTTTGCTCTAATGTGACTCATATGACTATTGATGACTTCTGTAAATGCACTACATGTCCTCAAAGAAGAAATTAACCTCAAATGTCTCATTGAAAAGTCAATAATAGAACTTTGTTGCTGCACATTGTAAATATATGCATTTTATTATTATATTCCCCGCTAATGGTTTTCGACTAACACTTTACTTTTCAAAGAGTGAAGGAAACTAGGGTATCGCAACGCAAGGAAACACAAAAGATGATCACTCAACAATAAAATATCTGTGCAGCACTATTTTATCACACACACACATATATATTCTGTGCAGCAGTGAATAGACGCGGCGTACTTTGTTACACTGAACACAAGTGTAGGACATGGTAGAAAATAGGTGTTGTGTAAGTGTAATAAAAACATTTTTGAACTATCTGTTCACATTAATAAAATTGAAAAATAAGATATATAAGTACTTAACTATAAAGGTTTTTAATTTCTATAAATAACGAAATCATGAATTACATTGCTCCAATTTTCTTAGAAACTCTTAACTTTTTATTAAAATATACGTGTTTAACATCTAAATAGATATTTTGAACAAAAGTAAAGGCAAAAAACTGTCATATCTAAGCGATTTCTTGAATTGTCGCGCTACCTAGTTGTTTGATACCAACTTAATTCTTCTAGTGTCTAAACGGTGAGTCACAGAAAAAAAAAGTGTGAATAGCATATTTGTTGGAAATGCCTTAAGAAATAATTTTTTAAGCGAAACGTTTATTCAAAAATTAACACATAGAGAGATAATTATAAAAACCACTGATTTCGGCTGCCATTTTTCCAAGATGGCTGCCAACGGCGAGGTGTGGTGCAGGGATACAAATTTAATATATCATACAAGAGTACAGATAACTGTTTAGAAAAGATTAAAAAACTTTTCAGCTTTTCTGGATTTCTTTTCCGTATTGACTATTTTTTTTAACGCTTTGCTGACTGGATTTCCAGTGCATCCTTGGTTTCCGCCCATTGTACATATAAACCAGTGGAAAAACTCGATGCGTAGGGGGGGGGGGGGTGAATGACTTTTGTACTGCCAAAATAGAGAGAGGTGTTGAAAGACGGCACTCCCTCCTTTACTCAATAATCTTAACATCTATATGACCTTGAGTCTTAACATCTATGTGACCTATGGACATTCCACAAATTGAGCTGCATGTCTCCCCCATCATTCGAAACTGATCATAGGCAGGCAGGGGTGGAAAAATAAACACTTTCTGGGTGGGACTTCTGTGTTTCAGTGGATTGGTACAAACCATTTGAGATTTTGGGGGAGTCCTGCTTTCCGGTACGGGCTACTGCACATGATGATATGATGATAACTGTTATTTTGAAGTGGGAAGAAATGGGTTGAGAGACAAGGACACGAAATAAAAGGATCAGAATATATTTCTTTATTGGCAAATTTCTAAAAAAATACTATTAAAATAGGTAAATTTGTTTTCGTAGATTACTTTTTTTTAATAGCAAATGTTTATTAAATTATATTAATTTCTACAGGGTTATAGGAAGAGTTAGGGCTTCTCTAACTTTGGATGTTCGCTTGATATCTTATCTCGCTATCCTCGTACTCTAATTATTTTATATCACCAATTCTGCTTTACAGTGGCGGCGATTCGGGTGGGCAAGGGGGGGCCCCCGCACTTTTTTCGGATGTTGCCCCCGCACTTTTTTGTATGTTAACCCCGCAACTTTTTTTATATTGGACTTTTTAAAACTAAATTACAAGTCAATTGTTTTACTGCATTGCCTAACAAAGGAAAAATTTTGAATCCCAACTTCCTCACACTACCATGGGAACGTAAATAAGGGAGAGGGAGGGGAGTTTTCGGAGCTTCAAACCCCTCTCATTGACAGATTTAATGTGCACTAGTCGCCTCCAAATGTCAAACGTTTGGACGATGGGAGAACGGGCTTGCAACCTCCCGGTAAGGAACTTGGCGCTTTAAAGAGCGCCAAATTGCGAGTTCGAATATTAAATCAAATAGTATATTTTAATAAATTTTGCTTCTAAAGTACGGGTAATTGTTAAATTAAATCCAAACAAAACATACATTTGCAAAGTCTAATCAAAGCGATTAACTTTTTTAACCATATAATTTCTATAGTTTTTCTGAAAGAAATAGTTTATAATAATTTTACTTATGATTTAGTTTATAATAATTTTACTTATGGTTTAGTTTATAATAATTTTACTTATGATTACTTATTAAATAGTTTGGTTTTGAAATAGTTTATTTTAGTCAAAAAATCTCCGATTTTAACATTTTTAAAACACAGTCCACAAAAGTATATTTGTTTACTTTACTTATCAGCAAATGTTCTCAAAGATGACGGCAGAAAAGATTTAATAGCTTTTTTTTTAATTCTCAATGCTTTGATTTCGAAAATATCAAGAAAATAGTTTATTGTAACTACGTATTCAATCTACAAAATGCCCAAATAAAATGCCATCTGGCTCTAAGTAGAATGACTCATTCCCAAGTTTTCTTCGTTTTACATATAAGGGAAAAAAAGGCGAAAACGGCGCCGAATATGACTTGTGACTCTCGTTTGTACAGTCATTTTGGAGTCTACAGAGCAAACTGTATATGACTTATGACTACTCCGATAGATATTTATTTGTTTTTAAATCAGCCGTTGATTTTTTTTATTCAATCAGGGCCATAGGTCTTTTCATAAAAAGACAGGTCTTTTTACACATCCGTAGCCTTCGCTTAAGGGTCTAGTTAAATTATGTCTTCGATTATAGCTAAAATAACCAAGTGATATAAAGGTGTTTTGAACAGTTCATACTTTTTATATTCCTGAAAAGATAGCTTTAGTTTTTGTGACCCTTTTATATAGTATTTCTGAAAGTTATCGTGCTTTGTTTTGCCTTTTTAAGTCAGAATAACGAAAAAAGAAAGCTTTTAACATGTCTCAAATCAACTTTATGGTATGAAACTTATTTTTAAAAATGTATGTTATTAAATTGTTTTACTGTGTATTTTAAGTTGGTATACTTCAAATAATACAAAATAGTGAATAAATACAGGTGAGCAAATACCATAGCTTTTTTATAGCAATATAATAGCAAATTTTTTTAGTCCCCCCCCACTCCCATTTGGGGGACTATTTGTTTCCCCTTTATCTTGCCCCCCCCCCTCCCCCACTTTCAGCACCCAATCGCCGCCACTGCTGCTTTACACAACTGAATAGAAATTTAATGCTAAAACAAATTGTGATTTCGATTTTTTTTACGATCATCACATCGATTCTCCCTTGCCACACATTATGTATTTGCAGATTTTTTTTTTCATCACAAACAACTAGCAGGTATTGTCCCTCACTTAAAATCCATTAGAAAATTAAACGAAGTAAAGTAGAGAGACGTTAGTTATTTTAGACTTCAAGACTGATTTAACAGGTGAACAGTAAAGTGATTCGCTCTATGGGTAGGATAAAGTTAATGAAAGTGTTTATATTATGAAGCATTCTCCAGGGTTTTTTTTTAATTTGAGTTTATAACTTTCTGTTTTGGTCTCTTTGGATCTTTATTGATCAATTTTCATAACGCAATATACAGAACAGGGTGGCAACATAATCGTCAAATCAGGGAATTATCATGGCATTTTTTAATACTGGAAATATCAAATACATTTTCAAAATTTCACAATAAAAAAAAATTGGGAATTTTTTTAATTTAGATCATTAAAACGTCTATTATGCCCTTTATTCTGGGTAGTTTAGTTGTCAATATTTCTTTTTAGTTCTGAAAAAAGGATTTTTTTATCAAGAGCTTGGTTATGCGGATTTTCGTATTTTCAGTTTTATTTTTGAAAAATGTGAACCACTGGTGAGGGAGAAGCAAAGTGTGTTAGACTTTAGATTGTAAGCAACATGTGAGGGGCTAATGAATATGTGATTTATTGAAGATTGGAATAGAAAATATGAAGCATATAAAACATTTAAAATTATCTCCAAAAGAAATAATTGAAAAAACTTCTTCTTTTTTTTGCTTTCTCTGCTTCTATAGAACATGTTTAATTACTATTGTGCCTGTCGCAATTTTATAATTTGTGTTGTATTCATAAATTATTATCTTAACTGACAATAAGTATTATAATTTGTCCTTTATAATGGACATTTTCTATTGTCTTATTGTAGCATGGAAACTTCGTTTCTATACAAAGCATGTATTGCAACATTTCTTAATGTAATTAAAATCAGGGAAATTTTTGTGACACCATCAGGGAAATATCAGGGAACTTTTTTTTTCCATAATTGTGTTGCCACCCGATATTCCGCCAAGGTAGCAGATAGCATAAAACTGTGGAGCGGGAATTCTTCCCATGTTATGCAATAAATAGACGTCGTTTGGCTTGTTTAAAATATTGGCAACTGGAAAATCATTTCGAATATTTTCATGAACATGTGACTATATACTCCAAACGAACGTTCTCACCCTGCAGTGCAGAGTTTATAGGGCCTTAAAAAGAAACCTTGTGATTGTACTGTAGTAAAAAAAATTCTGTATTCTAAGATGTTTTTTAGTTCCATTGAAACGATGCTTTTCTAAAGCTCTATGATAACCCTATTATATTACTATTTTTCAAAATATGTAATAAGAATCTAGTGTACAACACTGCACAACTTTCTGTTGTAATTTAACCTATAATATTATCATACATTCATTAAAAAAAATGTCCTCTCAAAATGTTCGATTTTCACGCAAACTATGCTGGCCCATTCCATAGATACTAGTATAACTTATTTATCATTTTTTTTACTATAATCAGTTCTTGTGATATTTCATTTACGGACGCACTAAGCAGACCAACTTTGATAAAATGCTTTTTTGGACTCCGAAAACATAAAAATATGTAATAATTCCTCAATACAATCACGAAATTTTTTATCTAAAAACAAGATTTTCCTTTCTCTACATTTAATGTAAAGCAATGAATAATAAAGTAAAATTAAGAAGCGTTTATTTATTACATCACCCAATTTTTCTTTCTTTTACCCCTCTTTCCTCAAGTCACGCCACTTTTTTTATGCGCATAATTTATACACAATGTATAACTATATATAACTGATACCTATAAAATAAGGTAATATTGTACTTAAGTATAATTAATAGCAATCATTTTATTTATAATATATTATTATATTAGTAAAACAATATTATCGAAAAAAAAATCGTTCTAATTTAGAGTTGTAGGTTCATTTGGGCATATAGATGAATAGAACATATGTCTCTTTCTATTAAACATTTTTCTTTACGTTTAGGATTATTTTACTTTTCATGGTGTGAAAATTGTATAAACTTGAGTAAACATTTATCAACTTTCGTTACTTTTCCTTCACACCAAATTTTGGTTTTTATCAGAAGTACCCAAAATCCGAAGACTTTTTATCAAAATGACTCATTATCAAACAAATATTTTCAGCATTATTTTCTTAAAATAATTCGGTTCGTCATTGTCCGTCACTTCTCTATCCTCACGGCACACAACATTCCCCCCTCCCTCCCTATTTTTGCATGAAGTAATAAATGAACGGGCTCATAAATAGCAAAGGAAGCGAATTTTTACTTAACTGAAACTCGCAGCTTTTAAACTTTCTGAAAGGGCAATAAACTTAAAAACTTTCTCAATGACCTATAGCACAATCTCAATTTAAAAATCTTTAATATTTAACAATCAAATAATTAATTCTTACTTATTCATTTTCGTTTTAATTAATCAAATAAAATAAATTACTTCGCACGAATTAGTTTTAACTTTGTCCACGTATCAACAAAATAGTTCTATGCATATAAATTTTTTATATAATTTGAAATTATGACTTCTGATAATTATTCAAAAACAGTTTTCTAGCAGAATGTACAATGCGAATGCTAAAATACCCATATCATAAATTCGGCAGGTATACATATTTTACATACTAAACAGTACTTTATACAAATTTCAAGATGACGCCATTTATATATATTTTCATACACAGATACAGTAGAAGTTTAAGATCAGAATCTGTCGCTAAATCTAGAAAACACAGACTTTTAACACCCGTTCCACAAATGGGATATTCGTAACCTCGAAAAGAATTTGACCTCTGTCTGGGTCCCCTTATCGAAAGACCAGTGGACAAAAAGCTCCCCCGCAAGTATCACATTTCAGATTTATAGTTTCTTCAACACCGGGAAGATCCAGGACCATAGAATAGTGAGATAAGGGCTAGTTCACGGGGAGCGAAAGACGCTCATGTGGGGAAACGAGTGATGACGTACCTCTCGGCCCACTTCACCCTTGGCTTGCGACCCCCGCGACACGGAACAGTGGAAATCCTACCATTACTCGCGTTTTATTGATCAGAATTCCAAAATTGTTTAAATAATTAACATCACAATAATATTATCAAGAAGTCAATATACTTCATAGTTTGATCTCTTACATTTTTAAATATTTATTGAAATAATTTTCCTGATATCTGGAAGGCCCATATCAGTGTGTCGAGACTCTACTTTTCGTCTATATAAATCAATGGTTTCCTACTCTTGGTCCGCGGACCATTGGTGGTCCACAAGTGGGTCAAGTGGTCAATGGAGTAATTGGCTAAACGACAATATGATTTTTTTTAAATTTTTATTTTAAAAACAGGTTTTTTAGATATATTCTTTCTCTAGAAAAAATAAAGAATCAACATTTATGAGCTATAAAGAAACAAACTTTTCTGCTATTTAAAAGAAAATTGTACTTTTTTCAAGCTTGCTTTGTTATTTATTGCTATGAGACAGAAAGGAATTTTCTATATTTTATTGAAGAAAGTATAATTTATTTGTAAAAATATTTAAGATGGTAGTGACACGTGCAATCTCATATCAACAGTTTTATTTAAAAGTAGATTGATACACACATTTTTTAACTTATTTTAAATACTGCTCAAGCGCGGATCCCGGTGGTGGTAAAGGGGAAATTACCCCCCCCCCCCTAACATCTAAGATTTTATTTTCAAAAGTCACCTTCGCAATGAAAAATTTCGAACTAAGAATTTTTTTTGCAAATCGTGATATATATGCATTGTTTAACGCTCTTTAAAACGTCTCAATACTCCCCCCCCCCCCCCCCGCCCTTAATTTGTGTTCATGATAACAATATACTGCATTACCCCCCCTAACAATAATCTCTGGATCCGCCCTTGTATACTGCTGGGATGTAATAGCATGATTAAAAATAAATCAAGTGGGTTTTTATTTGAAGGCGATCCGACAAAACACAACCATATAAATACAGTAAGTAGACAACTAGGATTTCATATCACAACGTACCAAACACAAACTTCTTTAGTTGTTCCGACAATTTCAAAAGTTCAAAACACAGACCGGATTCGCTATCAAAGCGTGAGCCCCGGTTTTATTACTTAGTCGGACACAGTTCGTGTCGCGAGTTCTATATTACGGATGTCAGCTGTCTTCGAGATGTCAGCTGTTATCCAATCGATTTATACTAATTTTAATAATTTAGGTTAAAAACAGTAACAAAATTTAATAACTTTATTTACAAAATACTTTATTTAAAAGGTGATGGTCCGCGTTTTGTGTTACTTTCGACTGCGTGCTCCGTGGGAACCACTAATGTCAGTAAAAATTAGATTTAAAATAGTTGTAAATAAAACAACTGTTTCTTTACATTAAAAAAAATCCAAATTTAAAGCCGAAAAGATATTTTTAAGTAAATTAACTTAGTCGAATGAAAGCAGCACAACAAAAGATAATTGTTTTAAAATTAGTCAGAGTGTTTACATTTGGACAAAATATCTCAAGAGCATTAAACATGTCTACAAAGGTATACAAGAAGGGTATACCTTGTAAATGGGATGTGCCAGCAATGTTCATGTCAAAATCGAAATGAAACGAAAACAGCTGTAGCAATTTTCTTCAGGAATGTATCCGTACGAATAACATGACTAAGTTACGTCAAACATGAAGTTTTTAAAAAATACCCATTGACACGAGTGAATTTTTTTTTTATTTTGCAATAATTTCAGCATATACATGCGAAACTGCTTAGTATTTATGCTTTTGAAGTACTATACAACGAAATATTAGCCGTAAAACACAAGTGTTTTTCTTCTTTTTTTCCCGAAAATTCAGGGTTACTTAATGCAAAAATAACATATTTTTTTCTAATTAATGTTACACTAATTTACTTGAAATCTATTTTCTATTTTATTAAATCTTTAGTTTCCAAACTTATAAAACGATTTTTTCCATCCTTATGGAATTTCAGGGGAAATTTTTTTGCAACTGATCTATACAAATAAACTGATTTTTTAATGGTTTGAGAATTAAATTTAATTTCGAAATTAAAAAATATATATATTCTATCTTCACTTAAAGATTGCGTTCTTAGTTCCTGCATATAATGCAACCTGGTTATATATATTTTTTAAACACAGCTATCAAAAATTAAATTTGTTGCATTTGTCCTATGAATGTCATGTAAAACAATGTAATATGTTCATGCAATGTAAAACATCCAACACCTTATTTTGTGTGCTGATTCTAGGCTGCAGTATAACTGATTGAAAATTTATAAAATGCGGATAAAATTGCATACATCGGCATATTTAATTTTTCACAGATGAAAGGCCAGATAGACCTTGCAGTCGCCAAACCATTGTATTTAAAAACCATTGTATATAAAAATTAAAAGCATTTTAAATTATCAATTTTTATAAACCAATAATAATTGGCCCTGGTAATTAAATTATGTATTTAATTGTTTAATGCATAGAGTTTTTAGCTTATAAATCAAATACTTCTCGTTCATTTCTGGGATACAACGCATTCGCCTAGTGTGGGCAAGTACGTCACAAGCCGGTTTTCCCCCCTCTCGTTCGGTGCCGTCGGCTTTGCGATAGATCAAAAGGGGTGAACCAGCCCCAACCCTCGCACCCAGGGCCATAGTACTCCAAACAAGATGCCCTCAAGGCCGGATTATGGTAGACAGCACCCCAAAACTCCTTCCCCTCCTTTCCTTCCTTCCCCCCCATTCAACTGCCCATTCATTAGCTTGCGTAAATACAACCCCTGCTGTAAGTTAAAAATAAGTCATTCCCACTTCTTTCCTTTATGGTCATTCCCTTTCGTTCTTAAAAAAAAGGGGGTCTTTCAGGAAAGGGAATCAAGAAATTTCCCAACTTAACAATTCGAAATTCCAACTTCAAATATTTGAAATTTCCAGCTTAACAGCGTTGGGTGCCAGCTTAGATGCTGTCCTCGTTATATAACCATGGTTAAAAAATACGAGGCATTGTTCCCGAGTTTTTCCTCCGAGATGGGACTCGACCCTAACCTCCGCCAATAGCCCAATATGCAGCTCCAGTGTGACGTCAATTAACCAAACCAAACTTAACGAATTTCTCAAATCAACAGTAGTTAAAATTCCCAGTTTCAACTTATCGATATTTTAAAACTTTTCTATAGATTAGGTAATATTAAACAGTTCTCTCAAAAGTATAGATTTCTTGTACGCATGTTCCAATGTAGTGACCGTTCAGTGGTCTAATTTAATTTTAATCTTACAAGTTGAGCAATTTTTAATCATCACTCGCTTTGATTTGCAAATAATATTAATTTCCTTCGGGCTTAAATTTTCCCAACTCTGAAATTTTTAGAACTCGAAATTCTCAACTTTTAAGGTTTCCACATTATTGGGGAGGTTTTGCACTCCCCGTCCCCCTCCTTCTGGCGATATCATGTCCAAAAAACAAGCCACCGTATCGTTCTACTGGAAAAGAAAATGAGAAGAATCGTGAAACACTATAAACTAGATGTCATATTTTTTTTATAACTCGCTGTACATATTCACAATTTGCAATTTGATTAAATATGATACGAGATGTCAAACTATCAACAAACTTTGAAAGAAGAATGTCAACAAAACATGTAAATAATTTATTTACAATTATTGTTTTCTTGTTCAGCAAATTTCTATTATAACTTTGTTTTGAACTCATATTTTCCATCGCCAAACTGGAAGCTAATCTTTGAAATATGAATGCTCCATTCAGCGTGAAAAACAGCTTAATTAAAATTAAGACTTTTAAATTTCTCCCACGTAATTAACATATTGAATAAACAAAATTTAAGTTTATTTGGTTGAAGTTTATTGATCAAGGTTATTTGGTTGTATTATTCTCAGCCACCAACATAGAACACAAAAAATGCGTGTCATACGATGCGAGCTACATTGCTAGACCACCACTTTTTATAGGATCGATTTGAAATAGCGTCTCCCAACCTACCTTGTGACCCGCGTAAGTGGTGTACTTACAGAGGATTTAGAGAGCTATAGATCGATACGGCTAAATAAAAGGGCGGAAAATTTTAGTTAAAATACAATATCATTTCGGGGAAATTAATAAATTTATTAACAAAAAATTAATTATTTATACTTGGCATCAAATATTTTAAACTAAATGGTTATAATATTTTATGGATTACTACTAAAAAAATTGTAGAATTTTTAACGTTATACTTATTTAATTATATTTAGTATATTATACTTAGCATCCAAATTGCATATGACACCTCAATTATATTTGGTGCTACGTATTGATGTATTGTCTAATTTGTAGTAGATAGCCCATGAGCTTCCAAAGTTTGGAAATTACTGACGTAAAAGGTGAAGCGGGATTTTCTAAAGCAAAATTAATATATATATATATATATATATATATATATATATATATATATATATATATATATATATATATATATATATATATATATATATATATATATAAAGGTTGTAACTATCGAGGCGGTCGCAGTGTCAAATTCAAGTAAGTCACCCTTTTTGGATTCCAGACAAATCTCGTCACGCTCTCTTCCGCAAGTGCCTTGTTCCTAAAACTACTATTACAAGTGTTAAATGAGCGTAAAATAAATGCAACCGCACCAACCCATTTCTGAGGCTCATGTTTTCATTATGTTGTATTTTTTTCCCACGTGCACCTCTTTATCTGGAACCAATTTTAAAGACGTTACACGTAAAAAAAAATTGTGAATAAAAACATTTCGGAGGTTTCATTCATTCACATAATTCATGCTGACGCCGCTGAAGTTTCGCTCTTTTCCAAGTCAAAATAAAATAATCCACGTTAGCATTAAATTGTGGACTCAGCTAAAACTGAAATAGGACCGGGCAACTGTAAAACCTATATAAAAAATATCAATTTTAATAAAATATGTTAGACACTGTAATGTCTAGAATGCTAATCCAGTGTTGTGTTCATGGATGTCAGTACATATATCGTTATGTCATGCTAAACTAATTAATATTTAGATATTGGAAGGGGGGCGGAAAAATAATTTTTGTCCATATGAGAAATTTATCTTGTGCCGTCCCTGGGTGGGGGTTAAGGAGTAGTATTACAATGTCTTGCAGCAGATTGCTTTTGGGGATGTGAGGAAGGAATTAAAAATGATAAAGGGAAGAACCAAAGCGTGTTTAGGTCAAAAAGTTGTAATGTTTAAAGCGTGAACAACGACACTATAAAAATTAATCTAAAATCGGTCCTTTTTTCTCCAAAATATTGTCTTTTAGAGAGGGAGAGAAATAAAGGGTAGTCTTTAAATAAAGTTAAAATTAAATCCATGGGATGGGATATTTAAAAAAAAAGTCAGGAGGTACTCTTTTAATAGAGGCAGTCTTTCAGAGAGGTTTTCGTTGTATGAGGTACGGCGTTTTATAAATACAAGTGTTTTATCAACGTTTTAAAAAAATTAAAAACTACTAAATTACATTATAGGTAGAATGATTTGTACTGATTTTGCTACTTATCTTTTCACGACTATACTTTAGGTTTGTTAAAACGTGTTAGATCATTACAACACAAACAGCATACTGATTGTGAATTGCAGCTCGGGATGTTCGAAACTCTACAATTCTGTAGCAGTAACGCATAAAATATTATAAGTTTAAAATATTTATGGGTTAAAATCAGCTACATGGATCATGCATATAAAAACAACGCGTTTAAATAAATCCTGTCTGGTTCTAAAAGAAATTAGGCGCCGATGCAAAGCGTATGCGAGACGTATGAGCTGGTTTACGGCTTCAGCCGCAGTAGTATCTTTTTCTGTTGTCGACCCATTTCTATTCTTAAATCTACTTGAATATACGAGTTTACTTCAGTGAAAACTGCAGCCAAAACCAGTGGCGGCGATTCGGGGGGGCAAGGGGGGGCGGTTGCCCCCGCACTTTTTTTGGATGTTGACGCCGCATTTTTTTAATATTGCACTATTTAAAACTAAGTTACAAGTCAATTGTTTTACTGCATTTCCGAACAAAGGAAACATTTGGGGGGGGGGGGGTCAAACCCAAACTCCTCCCATTGTAAGTAAAATAAAAAAAAACCGAATCATAAAAATAGTTTTTTTGGGGGTGGGTGGGGGGAGGGTATTCTGTCTTGATACCCCCTCTGTGAGCATGGGTTATTGGGACAGAAACCCGATGACGTACTGTTAGGTTTAATTTGAAATACAAATAAAGATAACAAAGGGAAAAGATCGTCAAACGGGGTCGTATAAACAAGATGCTCCAAAACATGCTATGGAAACCATATTGTGGTATGGCTGTTTGAGCAAAGACCACATAATTTCGTTAACCTTAAAATACTTCATTATAAGTTGCCAGTTTATTTTAAAGCAAAACCATCTTCCATGTTTTCTATAATAGTTTTAAATTTATTGGCCCGCGAAAACGCCCAGCACCTGTTCTTTGATTATTATCTAACTTTGTAATTTTAATTTTTTTTACTTTTTGTAATTTCCTCTTTGACTTAAATCCAGGACCATAGAATCAATCCAGACCAGTCGGCTAATATCGCCTTTTTTTATTTAGTTCTAAATATAGTTCAAGATCAGACACCCTTTTTTTTTTATCAAGCGACTGTATGAAACTTCTTACATTAATGTAGTATTGCGCAATCTATAGGCGCCGAACGTCTGAGCATTTGACGTTATAAGGATAATAATTCTTGTTTTATTACTGTTCGTGCATGTGATTTGCGGTTTCCCCCCCCCCCCCCCCCCCCTTCCCAACTAATCTGGAATCCTTAAAAGTTGGGAATTTCGTCATCCGTCATTTAAAAATTCCTGATTTATGAAAATGTAAGCCCAAAGAAATAGCAAAAGAAAGCGAGGGAAGGTTAGATCACCCAACTTGCCTTAAAATTAAAATAGACCTCTGAACGGACCTCTCATTGGACGTCGCCGCAGTACAGCATATTGGACTATTGGCGACGGTTCGGGGCCCATATTGAAGGAAAGACCCGTGAACAATGCCTCATATATTTGAACCATGGTCAGATAACGAGGACAACACCTGGCGCCGTTAAGTTGGTAAATTTCTTGTTTCTTTTAGATCTTTGAATTAAAATTACCTTTATAATTTAAATTTAATTAATGGAAGTTAATATTTATTGTAATAAGTAAATATTTCTTTTGAATTAAATTATGTATATTTAACGTTTAATTTAAAATCAGCAGTGTCGATTGTGTTGCACAATACCATGTAAGTCAAGTCTTTTGACTCCTACATTTCTTTAGCTCATGTAGCCTTTATATTATTCTTTACATTTTTGGTCAACTAAAACGCTTATTACATCTTTAAATTACGATAACTATAAATTATCTAACTAATCGTTCCCACACATATATTATAGGGATTCTCAAACTTTAAATTTGTTCTCTAAATTTATTTCAGAATTAGGGGTGATTTACTAATTTTAAGAATACATAGTTATTGACAACTATTAAAAGTAGTTAATGACAATGACAACTGTTGCTTCCTCGATATTCAAATGCCAACGTATTTATTTTTACTAATGAAAATTAACAATCTGTTTGAGAAAAAAATGTGTTATAGATTTGGCGGCGGGTTGGGTGAGGATTTTGTGGGGTTAAGGATTCCACTGAACCCCTATTAAATCTACACCTACGTGCCTGCACTATTTTACAGTTTGAAACTGTAATTATTTTTCTCAGGGTTCCAAAAGTCGCACCACAAATGCAGAATTGCAAATACTGCAGGAAATTTTCTGGGAATTGGAAGGGTGAGAAGGTAAAATTTTCCTCATTTCTTTTTCAACGCTGACACAAATGGAAAGGATACCTATCCCTTTGGAGGTCTGTCAGCAAGTATATTAATTAGATTCTTTGCAACAGTCCATATCCTTTCATAAAAAAAATGGGGGTGGGGGGAAATGATCGTAAAAGGGTTAGTTAATATTCAACCTGGGCGTCTCGTACCTATTTTAAGATAGTATCCTTTCTTTAAATAATTCAAAACAAAGATTAAGTATAAATATGCAATATTCGTTGTTTTGGTGGTCAATATTTTTATTACCCCCCCCCCTCACCCCCCGCGCTCCACACACTCTTGTTTCATCTTGATCTTGCCCCCCCACTTTTAGCACCCAATCGCCGCCACTGGCCAAAACAACCCGACACCATTTACTTATACTTAAAGAGTTTTGCTGACGCCAGCAACCACACACACAGCTAGTTGAAACAGAACTTCATCACCACCTGCCATTCGAAAAAGAAAAGAAAAAAATATTTTCATTGACATTTGGAGATGACTCTATTCTCGTCCGATAATCACAACAAAGAGACAGGTGGCTTTTGACGCGGTCGCTGTCTCGAAAACGCCACCTGCGCGTGATATACGTGAAATAACACGCAAGTAGCAATAGTCGACTTCCATCCTTTTAGACAAAGGAAATTAACGTCTTAAAAATAACTAGACACTCTTTTTCCCAGGCCATCTGCTTTCTTTTCAGATGCGCACTTCCAAATTCATGATTGCATTCCAGAAGGCAATTCTTTCACATAATTCATGCTGACGCCGCTGGAGTTTCGCTCTTTTCCAAGTCAAAACAATCCACGTTCTCGGCGTCAGCGATTCTCAATTAGCATTAAATTGTGGTGGACTCAGCTAGCTAAAACTGAAATAGGACCGGGAAACTGTTTTTCATATTATCTGCTCATGGCAGTTCCCCCTCCGCCCCCCATCCTCCCGCGCTCGCCCTCTTTTTTTTACAAATTTTTTTGCCAAGGATAGGGTCACAATTTTACCCAACAAATACATAGAAAATAAAACACCACAATCAGAAGTTTAATTACTTTTAGTCACCTGTACATTTAACGTTCATGTAAACATTGCAATAGTCACTTAAGTTAGTTACTGCACCGATTTTCGAACTGAATGGATTGAGTAAATAAATCTTCCTTTTCGTTTCATAATCTCGTTCAAATAATTTGGCTACCAGCTTGATATTTTTACTCTTAAACCGGCGTGAATATTTTCTGTAACGATACCCGTTTTTCATGTAACAGTAGGTAGCAAAAGCTTTTCCCATATGTAAGTTATGCAACAAGGGTTTTAAATAACCAGAAAGTTCCAATTGCGGCCCATGGCAACCTTTTGTCTGGGCGATAAACAATTATGTTCTTCTTTGAGAATGTGGTAACCCGGATCCCTTCTGCCGCAATTAGGCCAATGCCTAAATAACTTAAACCTTTCTCGGACAGTTGTTTTTAGCCACTTTGGGCAGTTAACCAAAATTCGATTAGTTCATGTTAAAGAAAAGCTTTTTAAAAAAAAAAGGCAAAAAGGGCAACCGTACAATGCATGAATATCTTTTTTCTTTAGACCCCGCGAACCACCATCTGGGAACCATTGTTTTATGCGCCATTCTCACTCATGCCCATGACTCAAATTTCCCTATCTTCCACGCTTATGTTTCCCTTTTGGAACTGCACCATAAACTTCAACAAATGGTATGTGACCTCGCCTTAACAAATCCCTACCACTTATACAGTTCCGTATGTTGTATTTTCCCCATAACGAGGAAGATATGTCTATTTTTAATATATTTATATGTATATTTTTTAATTATTTCGCTGTATTCAGATCGTATCTCGAAAATCCTAAGATTACGAAATTGAATGAATTTGTTAAGAAATGTTTGATAAATAAAACGAATATATTGTTGTTTAAATATGACTATTAGTTTAGGGAGTTATTTAATATTAAAGTCGTCGTTGCTAAAGTTTCGCTTATAAGTAATTTTATTCGTCCTTACACTATTAAAAGAAGATATCCAATTTTTTGGGGGGAATGTAGCGTGGAAACTGAAAATCCAAGTCAGCATTTTTTTAAAAATTCGGATTAATTTTGAATTTATGAATTTTTTAAACAGTTAAACACGCTCCCCTTATTTGAAGTTTTTTCACCTTCATTTTCGCAACGTGATCTCTAAACTGCTATACAAAATTTAAAATGACATATTTTCTTATTCATAAAAATATCTCAAATGTTCGTTAAAACTTCATCATTCCGATGTCATTAAGATTATATTTCTCTCTTTACAATTAAATTAGATATAGTTATTTAAGTTTGATTGGATATTTCGAGCAAATTTTAATTTGCGACTTTTTTTTCTTATAATTGTTCCTTTCGAATCTGAAAAAGTAAATGTCCTAAAATTAAGAAATTGTGCCAGTTTATTAAAAAATGTTTGAGGGAATAAGGTGAATATATTTTTTTTAATACGATCATTATTTTAGACGTTATTTAATGCTAAAGTCATAATTTCATAAAAATTTCGGAAACAGTTTACACTTTTTTGAATACTTGTCTTCCAATTTTCAACAAAAAAAATTAGGATATAGTTTAAATGGGTTGGCGGAGCGTCAGCGGAGCCCCCCTAATAGTTAAACAAAGTTGGGAAATAGGTTATGTAAAAGGATTTGTCGCCAACATAATGAAGATAAACAAGCTGTTCCGTCTGATCTCACGAGCCCTTTACCTTTAATAGTAATATAAAAAAATATATACAATTTCACGTGAGCCAGAGTATATTGAGTACAAGATGAGTAAAATGTAAATTTATTAATTTAAATATTATTAAAAGGAAATAAACAATAACTTATATTATTCAATTGATGCAATATAATGATTAGCAGTTTAGACGCATTTTCTTATTTCCTAGTATACAACTTGTTTCTACAGACAGGCATGTTTAGTGTTATTTACTTAATAGTGTATAACAAAAACTGAACATCATTCTAATTAAGAGTTACTGCTAATTGATAAGCAAAAACCCATTTATCATTAGGAAAGATAGTAGGATGTTTAATTGAATTTTAAAATGCAGAAAAAAAAAAACTTAACCGACAAAACAGCAGAATATACTGCAGGGGCGGTTCAATGAAATTTTTTTCACCTGGGCAACAATTATTCTGTTCCCCCTCAAAAAAAAATATATGTCAATATAATAATCCTGAACATGTAGGATACTATTTATCATGTTCCATTATTAAACAATAATGTTAAGTTATTTTATATACGTAATAATTGTAGGGAATAATTAAGGCAAACCACCACCAACATCTGAACTTCGTTAAAATGTCTTATTGCTATTTAGTTATTAATCTAGTAGTACCCAGTAAGTAATTTGATATTTATATATATTGACAACCATGAATACAACTCTGGATTGACATACACTAAATTACCATGGCTCATCTCACCCATGCCATTAACATTTCAACTTTGATATCGAATATGTTAAAATTAATATTCTTCTATACAAATTTCAAAATGTTTTTTTTTACAATTTGCTTTAGAAAATCTTGCTTTCACTTTTTAAATCAGTACAATAAAAATTGCGGATCTGGACAATTTATTAATTCGTCTCGTGTGAGACGCATTGTTTGAAGATTGCGAATAATACAGTAAAAAGACGTCGCTCAAACAATTTTGATTCCATGTGGACTGCATTTTGAATATTTTTAATATTAATTAAGCTAAGTATTTTATGTTGAATTGAGCATTCATAAATAATGGACTTGACTTTCAGAGATTAGTCAAAACAGAATTCAGTAATTGCAAATTATTTGCATTTTCGTTAACATCTTAAGTGTCAAGTTCAACATTTCGGAAACACATTTCAGCAAATTGCAATTATGAATATGTAATACGAGTTAGGGGCTATTCAATTATTACGTCACGCAACCTTTGCGGGAAGGAGGGGTCTATTACTACGTGACATTGGGAGGGGATCTTAATCGTTGCGTGATGCAGCAAAACTTAATATGCAAATTTATTAAACAAACTTTGATATAAGTCACTTTATGGTCTATTATCTTTTTAATGGGTTGCTTAGTAAAATACGCAGTATGGAACTTCTAATGATTGTTTTTTTTTGCTGCACAAATTGATCGTACCGTGGCATGGAGAAGGGAGAGGTAAGGCTAACGTGACAGTGCATAATATGGAGGGGTGTGTATAAGAATTAAAAAAATCTCCTTACTCTAGTGTTTCCGAAGGAAGTTATTAAAAAAATACAGATAAAAAATATCCCGTCGAATATAAAATAAAATATATGGTTAAAAAATTCAATTACTTTTCCTATAAACATATATATATATATATATATATATATATATATATATATATATATATATATATATATATATATATATACTAACCAACTACTCTATACTTATAAATCCATGTGGCATAATTAACATACATTTTATTCAAGAACATCAGCATAAATAGCTCTAAACTTCCAACATTAAAAAACGCGCCAAAAGTGCAAAGCCTACACACACTTTTTAAGACTAAACATTTAATATTTTTTTTACCACCGGTATTATTTTCAGTTAGTCACCTCGTACTAGATTGTTCCCTTTGCCCTCGAGATCGTTTGAGCGCCAACGACTTGCCATCCAATTAAAGCAAAATACACCCCCCCTCTAAATCCCCGAAAGTCCCTATAAAAATGTCATGCATGTCAAACGTGTTGTTTTATTGCAGCGTCCTTTTCAACTGGAATGAATGGACATACTTTTGGTCCCTGGTTGAAAGACGGGGGAAAAAGAAAAATGGAGGGGGGTGGTCATAAATTTTGGTTAAAACTGGACTCGACCATTCTTAAAAGCTCCCCCACTGTGTAGTTTTTCCGTCGGATTGATCTTTTTGTGTAGGAGTCGGGAGTGTAAGTAGGAAATTCGAAATGTGATACCGGGAGGAGGTGCTTGACCGTCGGCAAACTTGATACCTGCATGCAGAAGCACAGAAGATAAATTTGAGAGTCGTAAAGAAGTCAAGTGGGACGGGAGAAGATCTTGTGATGTTGCGGAGTAGCCTTTCATAGAAAGACCCAGACCCTTTTAAAGGTCAAATTACTTCCGCCGAAAGGAAAAAATAACACGTGTGCGATCGGCGCTAAGGATATTTTACCGCAGGGTTGCCACCTGGACTTGAGCTCCGGTTTTGCCCTCGTCATCTGACCATGGTTCAAAATTACGGAGGCATCGTTCCCGGGTCTTTCTTTCGAGATGGGCCCATAGCCCACTATGCAGCTCTAGTGCGACGTTAATTAATCAAATCAAACCACCTGGACTTGACTCCCCGTGAGACGTATACAACTCGCCTATTAAATATTAAAAAAAAATATTAAATATAAATTATTAATATTTAAATAAGTATTAGTACATATTTTAATTTTGTTGTAAATGGCATTAAGATCTATAAAATACACTTAAAAAAAAGGAAATCGACAATAAAAAAAAAGCGCAATTTTTTTTATTGCCTTCTGAACAAATGGGGAAAAATGTAAATATTTAATATAAACTTTTTACTAATTTATATAATAATTTAATATTAACTTAAGTACATAATTATTTTTAGTACGTAGGAAGATGATCAAATGAACATCCAGTGGCCTCTATTCATACGATCCAAACGACACGCATTTTTATTGCATAACGTATGAGCGGATTAACATTTATTTCAAATTACTGTTCTAGTCGTATACGTAACTTTTTATTTATATGTATATTTGCTATAACGTTTTCTTCTCATTCACAGAATGTGACATCGCACTTTTTCTTTTTTAATTTTTCTCGGAAACTAAGGATCTTAGAAGTATGGTACTTAAGTAATATTTTATGTTCTTTGAGATAAACCCCGAACCGTCGCCAATAGCCCATTTTCAGCTCTAGTGCGAAGTTATTTAACCAAACCGAACCTAGAATGAGCACCCATTATTTCAAACACGAGTCCAATGTATTAACGGGTAGCTACGCCCATCAGAACCGTTTTTTTATGTGCCCTTTCAAAAACGGGGTCTGCAACTTATATTAATTATATACAGTGGGTCCCAAAAATGTTCTTACACTTACGAATATCAAAGAAATACTGAAAAAGTTCATTATAAAAATAATATTACAAAATGGGAATTTTTTAATATACATAAATTGTTTTTAACAAAACTACACAAAATATTTTTTAAATGTAGTGATTTTTTATTTTTTTCTATATTTAATAATGAAAAAAGTAACAGGAAAATTATATCACAAAAGTCTAAAAATATCTTACATAATAATGAATATTGCAATATTTATGTAAATTAGTACTTAGTAGGATATCCTGTAACATCTCAAACAGCTTTTAAAAGTCTGGGTATTGATTTTACTTTTTTGTAAAAAAAAAAAAAAATTGAGCTTATAATTTAAAATTGTGTGTTAAAATATTTAAATAAACATACTGATCCATTACGCTATCATTAAATACCAATCCTGATTATTACCTACTCCTGATGCTAATTTGCACCATTGCAGAAGGACACCTCCAAAGAATGGTTTATTGTTCCGCCAAGTTCTTGGTATTTGCGAAGGAAAGCCTAAGCTTTCTATTTTTCGCACTAACAAAAAATGTTCTTCGGGCATAACGCCTACGTAATCCAGCTGATATGAGCATTTGTCGAACAGTTTCGATTGAAATTAAAAGATAATTTATTTCAGTAAATTCTGTAGATATTTGTACAGCACTCAAACGTAGATTTTTCACTTATTTTCTAACTATAAATCTCTAATCTTGTTGAGTTGACTTTGCCGGACGACATTTTCTTACCCTGTTTTTCTTCAGCTTTACTTTTTTAAAGCGTTTGCATGTAGAATGGGACATACTGCATGTAGAATGGGATAAATTTATTAATTTAGCGATACTCCGAGCTGGTTTTGCCATTATTATGATGAAAAATTAGCAATATTCGAATGCTATTCTTTGTTTCCTTACGACTGCGATCCCCTTTTAAATAATAAATCAGGGTGGCAACATAACCTGGAAAACCGGAAAATCAGGGTATTATCATGGACATTTTTAATTCTGGAAATATCAGGGAAATTTTCAAAATTTCACAAAAAATCAGAGAAGTTTTCAAATTGGATCATTAAAACGACAATTATCGTCTGTTATACCCTCCGTTCTGGATAAATTAGTTGTCAATATTTACTTTTAATTCTGAAAAAGAATTTTTAAAAAAGCATGGTTATCCGCATTTTCATATATTCAGTTTTATTTTTGTAAAAATGTGAACCACTGCTGGAGGGAAAGGGAAAAGCAAATTGTGTTGGACCTTGAATTATTGTAAGCCACATGTGAGGAGCTAATGAATATGTGATTTATTGAAGATTGGAATAGGAAATATGAAGCATATAAAACATTTAAAATTATCTACAAAAGGAATAATTTGAAAAAACTTGCTTTTGTTTCTTGCATTATCTGATTCCAGAGAACATGTTTAATTACTATTATGCCTGTCGCAATCGCATAATTTGTGTTTATCCGTAAATTATTATTTTAACTGTCAATAAGTATTGCTTATAATTTGTCATTTATAATGGAATATATTTAAAGTATTATTGTAGCGTGGATATTTCGCTATACAAAGTATGTATTGCAACATTTCTTATTGTAATTGTAAAATCAGGGAAATTTTTGTGACACCATCGTGGAAATCAGGGAACTTTTTTTTCCAGAATGTTGTTGCCACCCTGTAAATAGAATATTACGAAGTCAGAAAGCCAAAATTGAAGTCAAACGAAAATTAAATATCACCAGAAAGTAAAAATAAAAAAAAGCGACAGCTGATAATTTGATTTATGAATTTATTCGAAAATTTTTCTGTGTACACTCACTTTTGTAGTGTGGTTTTTTCTCTGTTTCCATGCATTTTCGCTTTTCTAAAAAGAAAATAATTCAATATTTAAAAAATATATATTAGGCTATATTCAAAAGTACATGGAGATTTATGTAAAATAATATTGCACTTTATAATGCAATTCAATTTCAGACTAAAGCGCTTTTTCTACATTTTTTTTAAAGTTTACGATCAGTTTTGGGAGCCAAGCATCGAGTCGGTCTAACTGGAAACCAGTTTATTTCGTGTCGTCTGTCAACGCGTTAGAAAGTTACTTTTTTTCGACAACAATTCGATTTTTATTTTGGAGACTTATTAAAGTAACAATCAAATAATGCCCCCTTTTGTCCAGGGTGTCCCCGAATTGCATGCCTCTCCGTTACGCCTCTGATGTCACATTAAAAACACCATAAGAACATAGGGATGTGTTGTAGGGTCGGTCGAAAAAAATTCAAGATTTTATTTAAAACCTTTTTAGTATGGGAAAAATTATGAAAAACAACGTAAAAAACTAAAATCGGATGACATTTTCCGGTCATACATGGTACTCATAGTTTACAGAAATTAAACAATTTTCATTAATTCTTTTTTTTCGTAAAATCTTTATTATAGACGACTGACGTTATAATTATTTGTATAGGCAATACTTTTTTATAGTACATAAACATTCTGAACAGCACAATGAAACTTGCAAAAAAATTTTAATTCCAGGTTTTCCGATGACATTGCGCGACCGGAAAACATTTAATATTTATGATGTTTTAACGTTTTTAAAGTTAAATTTATTTAACTTTAATCTTTATTTAATCATAAAAAAAGCGTTACAAACTATAGCGTGTCGATCGCAGAACTATAATTAATTAAAAAAAAATTACGAAAAATGTTCCAATTTTGTCAATTTCTATAAGCTTTTTGAACGATGCAGGACCTGAAGATTTAAACAGATTTTTAATTGTTTGAAGTTGTTTTCATGACACACTTTTCCACAAATACAAATATTGACGACCAACAACAGGCTCAAGGCCCAACAAGGTTGGTCTAACAAGCTAGTACCTCTTAACTATCCCCCAATGCATATCTTAACTTCTTATAAAATCCGGCGGTTCGAAAATATAATCTTTATTTTCCGTTCAAAAAAATAAAAAAAAAATCTTAATTTTTTTTGACCCACCCAACTGCGTGGGCATAAAAATTCTGACGCATTTCGTGGTGATTTGATGTGCAGTCACTAAATCAGAAAGAACAGTATACACAACTTCGTAGTCAATACAAAAAAGGAATGGAAGGAAGAAGGGCGCACATCTGGGAACGAGCACTTTCAGCAGATTCACTTTGGACGTTGTCATGCTGCTGGAATGCAGTTCGTTACCGAACGAAGGAGGGGCAATTGGACTGCGTGTGCATTCGAAAGGGCCTTGAGAACGGAAAATAGACTTTGGTCGCTATATTAATTAGGATAACCTCATGAAAATGGAGTTTTGTTGAGTGTTGTGTTTTTAGTTTCCATAAAAAAATACTCCCAAATTAGAAATACTAAAATTTTCATTACATTTAGTATAATTATTTTTTTTGAAGAAAAATAAATATTCTGATATTTTTAAAAAAGTTAAGTCAAATGTACTCCAGGCACATAGGTAAGGGGTTGGTTCTGGGAGTTCAAACCCTCCCACTGAAAGTCAAGAAAAAATAATTAAAAATCGAATTACTGTAAAAATCATAAAAATACTTTAAAAAAACTAGAAAAATTTCAATTTCTAGAATAATACTTCTTGTTGAGTTGCATAAGGGAAAATCTGGTATATGATTTTTTTTTATCTCAAACTAAACGTAACAAGACGTCATCATGTTTCATTATATAGCATTTGAATTTCGGTGACAAAGGGAAAAGATCGCGAAACGATGCCGTATAAACAAGTTGTAACCAAAGTAATATATTATTCTAAACAAGGAATATTTAAATTTCTTCTCTAAATTTATTTCATAATTAGGGAGTGATAGTTCCTAATTTAAAAAAAAAATATTTAATGACTGATATTGGTAACGAGTTCGTGAAAAATAAATGATAACTTTTGTTGTTTCGATATTTATATGCTAACGTATTTCTGTTAACTTGAATAAAAATTCATAAGTTTAAAAAAAAATTGTGGGGAGGGGGATAAAGTAATTAAAGAAATCCGTTGCTCAGTTACTGAACCACCCCTATGAAAAATCTATACCTACGTGCCTGATGAACTGTTTAAAACGAAAAGTTCAGTTAACAATATGTTACTTGTCATCGAGTGGGGCCTACGTGGCCTGGTCGGAAGAGGATCTATCTCATTATCGGAAGGTTGATGGCAAGGGTGTCGCTATGGGATGTGTGTGCGTGGTTTTCACGCCTAATAAATTTCCATGTCAGCATTTTGCATTTGATTTCAAGAAAAATTCGCAATTTTTTAGATAAGGCAATTTTGTATAAAATATAAGGATTTTTTTTAATCATTCGATAATTACGGTTCTTTTTAGATAAATTTCGATATTCAAAAGCGATTGAAGAGTTCGATTAGTGAATGAACTTCAATTTTGCGAAATAATACGTTGAATGTCTAATAATGAAAATTATTGTATCTGCCAACGTATTCCTGTGTACATGAATGAAAATTAATAAAATTGTTAAAAAAAAAATTGGTGGAGAGAGAGGGGGAGGAGGGATTTTTAGGTGAGGAATAATTTTGTTGATTTGGAGGAGGGGGGAATAAGGTACCTAAAGAAATCCGTTGCTCAGTCATTGAACACCCCCTCCCCCAATGAAAAATCTTTACCTGCGTGTCTGTGTATAAGTATCGTAATCCAGTGCGACACTTCTTGATGCGTGGCAAAGTTCATTACACAGAATACGATCCTGTACATCGGATTGATTTTAATTATTGTTTTTTTTTTGTGTATTTCAGCCGAAAAGTAGCAGCCTCCTCCCTCTCGAGTGGTGCGGACGTCCATCTGTGATGTATTCGTTTTTCTGACGAAAATGAAGTCCGCTGCCCTGAATTAAGAAAAGACGGCAAACTTGAAGAAGAAAATAGTGTTCCAAATTCACGTGTGAACATTAAACAGCTTTTAAGAAGAAGTTTTCCACTATTTTCGCAGAAGAATGAAGGAAAATATTGAACTCTTAAAGTAGTTTTATGGTTGCCAGTTCTTCACGTGGCTGCCATGAAGCACTTGTGTCGATGCAATAAGTATATACCCAAATGCATATCTGGATTCCAGACCCTTAACTCATGCAGTCAAGGAACATATTTGATATTTACATCCCGTTCCTGTTCTTATTAAAAAGGTTGTCTTTAGCGTGGTGATGGGGCTTTTTTAGCCGTGACCTTGTTTCTTTCTACTGTAGAATACGTAGGAGAAGGAATGTGACCAGAATTTAGTTTTGGAGTGGGTGCAAGCGAGTTTTTGTGGAAGGAAAAGTAATGTTTGTTTTTATGTTTCTTATTAATCCTCACATGTTTTTAAATGCCATTTAATATGAGTGGCCCAATGCAAAAGCAGTTATATTATTTTGGTATCAATAGGTACTTAAAAACTTCGGTTTTAATTTTAAAATTTAATAGATGAGCAAAATTATGCTATTTAATAACAAAAAGTGAAAAAGAAGTAACCCAAAAGCAAAAGTAGCCGTATCTACGCTAATCAAGGTTTATACAGATACAATTTTTTTTTTTGCATATAAGTTTTATCATCGTAATGGGGAATATTTTGTATTTCAGAATTTTCATGATCTTGTAATTGTTTAATAGAGTTTTCTAGCTATTTTTTTAAACTTGGTATGTCCCTATTTTTTCTGATATTTTCAGTCCGGTTTAATTAATTTCATTACTGAATTTCGCCCAATTAGTAATTACTTTATTTTTGTTGATTGGAATATTAAAGGCGAGATCAAAGTACACATTAACAGGATTATGATCTAATGAAACTTCTGGGAGATATTCAATTTTGTATTGAAAGTGAAAGCCTTTTATGAGTGCTAAATCAATAGTAGAGCTGCGAGCACCAGCAAAGTGCGTTGTAGAAGGGAACGCCAGTTCAATTTTATTATTTGCCAAAATTTTCATAATTTGAACACCTGTTGTATTATTGTTTGAATTGTTGCAATTATTAAGGTTTTGCGTTAAAATCACCTGCTTGCAACATCATTGTGAAGTTTGAAAATGCTGTTTATATCTTTATCAACATCATTTGCATCTGCATAATTTTGCACATGCACAGAGATAAAAAATAATTGGTTCATGATTTTTTTTAAATCCAAAGAAATTGCAGTTGCTTCAATGCCATTTAAATTTGAAACGTTAATTTGACGATGAGGTAGTTTATTTTTAATTAATATTGCTGTTCCTCCTGATGCTCTGAGCTGAGGGTTAACGGCTCTATCTGTGCGGTAGGTAGTACAATTTGGAATGAAGAATATATTATCAGGCCTAAGAATAGTTTTCTGTATGAGCATTATGCTATAGCATATTTTTCCATGTAGTCTTGAGTGTAAAAGTTTGATGCCGAACACTATTTGCATTCCAGTAGCAGATATTTAAATTTTTCTTGTTGTTATTTTTTGTTAGTTTTATTATACATTTTCTATTGACGATGTAGGATTTTTATTTATCGTGAATTCAGTTAATGCTTGCAATTTTTCAATAGGATGTTTTCCTTCATTTAGTTTTGCCAATAGTGAACGCTCATTGTCCATTCTATTAAAAATTATTCCAATTTCATTAATAAGCTCGACAATGAGACCAATATTTGATATTGCTTCGCTTAAACCAGTAAAATTATTATTGTTGGCATTCAGTTTTGGTGTAGATTGACTATTGTTTACGTTGCTGCTCAAGTTTGTGCCATTGCTGCAATGCTAACATAACTCATTTGTTTATTTGCAGGTCTAGATGTACCATTAATCTTCTTACTAGCCTGAATATTCTCCATTTTTCAGCCTCTTTTTTGGCTTTTGTTTTTGGAGGACTACTTACCGATTTGGTTAAGTGAAAAAATTAAATTTTAATATTTTAATTTAGTTTTGAACTACTTTTACTAATTTTAAAATAGTCAAAATACCGTTGGTCCTACCAGGTAAAGCTTCTTTTAATTGGCCTCTAAACCCAGTATTGAATACGTGTATTCTCCTTATCGAAGCCGCACAATAGACAATACTTTTAACACTGTCAAGGACAATATTTTTTTTTCGAAATTGCGGAGCAGATACTTTTTAGTTAAATCGCCCGTAATTTCCCGTCAGAAAATTTGTCGGCGCGTTGCAAACGTAGGTTGCGAAAAGTTAAGTTTTCAATCGTACCTGTGCAAAGGTGAATCTGGAATTGTTGGTTAGTTCGCACTAGGACAGAAGTACATAATGGGCTACTGTTGGGGGAAATCTAGAAAATAACTATTAACTAGTTGATTGAAATGATATCGCCCTAGATCTACATAATGAGTTATTGGCTAGATGACGAGGACAACACCAAAGCTGGCACGCTCACCAAAATCTGAAATAATTAAAGTTTGGTTTTGGTTTGGTTTGGTTAATGTCGCACTAGAGCTGCACAGTGGGCTATTGGTGACGGTGAGCCTATCTCGAAGGTAATACCCGGGAACAATGCCTCGTATTTTTGAACCATGGTCAGATGACGAGGAAACACCTGAACTAGGTTTTGGTTTGCTGTGTCGCGCATATATATCTGGTTTTGAAGATGATGATTTAATTTCTGTTATTTTCTTAGAGAAGATCTCAGTTTATGACCTTTTTTTGTAAAAAAAAAAATTGTAGTACAATCAGTATTTGTTGAAAAGAATACTCATTCTGCATTTTCCTTTTAACCAATTTGCGCAAATACGACAAAATGCATGAAATCGGGCAACACCCCTGGTTAAATTTTGAAATGTTTCTCAATTCACTCGAAACTTTTATCGCATAGAGCTGCTTTTGCATCTGTAATACTCTTATATTAAGTTATTTAAAATAATAGTAATTACTAAAAATTGTAAAATAAATTTTAATGTGGACGCATTAAGAATTTCTGCAATGGACGACTACAACATCCTAGATCTGACCATAAAGAAGCGGTATAGTTGTTTGTCTATACGCACGAACTTAACCTGAATCCAACAAACGAGTCTAATCTATGCCACGCATCCATTTAATAAATATTTGTCTATTAAATATTTTGCCTTGGGGAAAAGTAATGAAGGTAAATGGTGCGCGGCTAGGCCTAATCATTACTACATTTTAATATTTGTCTCTCTTGATTGGAGATTAAAATTGATGCGTACGTTGTAGTATTGTGACCACTGAAATCTACCTATAACTTCTGGAAGGCTCTAAATTTGTTTCTCTCTATGGGCGCTTTGTGGTGTGCTTATATTTGAAATTTAAAAGCCATGAGATCGATAAAATTACGATTTTATTGAACTAAATTATGAATGGGTTTTTGCCATGCAAGACAACTGCTTAGCCACGTTTCGATAGTCCCGGTTGATCGGTGTTTTTATTGTGTTTATCGGATAAGAGTTTACTTCATTTGTTGATATTTAACAGAGTTCACCTAGGGGAGAGTGATTGGTGGCCTGGTTGGCTCGGTACAGGTGATCTAGTTGGCAGGACTAACCATACTCCGCCCATGTGGGACAGCTCGTCCAAAATTTTCTTGCAAGGGAAGTGGACAAATCTTGTGTAATGAGTCTTTTGTAAACTCTCGTAGACGTGTAGATTTCTATTACTTGAATTAAATCATCAGGTCCAGGGAATATTCTTTGGATCCGAGCGAGGACCCATTTCATAGGTGGCTGATTAGGTTCTTTGAGGAATACCAGTTGATCGATTTTGAGCAGTGGATTTCGAGATAGTCCACTTGGCTCGGTTTTGGAGTCCATTGCGGTAGCCGGATCTCCAACGGGTCTATAATTGAGATTTCATAGATTGAACTAGATTCCACCTAGATACGAGAGACATAGAAATTTCAGGATCGGGCAATGAAAGAAGTAATCCTCTAATAAGAAAATGACCTTGAGTCAGGGTTTCTATCTCTCTGGGATCACATGACAGTGGAGTCAATGGTCTTGAGTTTAAACATACTTCGATTTGAACAATGAGGGTGTAAAGATCTTCGAAGTTTAAAATAGCATCTTTAGTGATTTTTTGAATGTGGGTTTTTGTTGATTTCAAATTTGACCCAAAGGTCTCCGTGGTGGGCTCCTATGAGAGGAATAAAATTAGGTTTTATACCTTCTTCTGACTAGTAGAATTGTATAGATTCTGATTTACAAATTTCGAACCCAGTCTGGAGAAGATTTTTGCAACCTGTAAAGTGTGTTGTGTTATCGCAAATTATGTCCGAAGATTTTGATCTACGGGCAATAAATCTTAAACTTGCCAAGAAAGTTTGTGTACTTATATCTGATAAGATTTCCAAATGAACTGCCTAAGTTGAAAAGCATATGAACATCGCAATGTAGTCTTTAAGCGTAACTTTAGAGCGTTTTAGATTTGGCTTGGTGGCTATTGGACCTGCAAAATCAAGCCTGACATTTTGGAATGGCCTTGAAGGTCTCTTTCTTTAGGTAAATTACTCATGAATTGCGCTATTGTATGAGCTTTATTCCGAAAGCATATCATACAGTAGAAAGTAACCTGTCTTGTCTTGTCTGCCAGATTTAAACCAATACCTTTGTCGTATTGGCGTTAAAGTTCCTTAAGTGCCTGTATGGAGATCATTTTCATGAAAATGCTTGATGATCAGGTTGGTTAGGTGATGGATGGACTTTAGGAAGCAAAATTTAATGTTTCTGCTCGTCTGAAAGGATTCTGTGTTGAGCACCAACTCTTATGAAACTATCATCAGCTAGAAAAATAATCAAAGAAATATGAGGATTAGATACTGAAAGTGGCTTTTTAGACCTTAAGCATTTAAGTTCACTTTTGAACGATTTGTTTTGCACCGCTTTTATTAAGTGTGCAGTGGCAGTTTGCAATTATGTAGTACTTAAGTTACCCCTGAAACGTTTAGGAACTAAACAATTGCAATTATGGATGAATCGTATACACCAGGCTGTGACCACATAGTTCAAGTCTAGTAGGTAGTGAAACTGATTTTAGAGGAGAAACCCTAGTTTTGAAACTAGTAGGCGCGTGACCTGATGTTTCCTTTGGAGCCTTGCTCGGATCCGAAGAATCTCCCCTGGACCTGATGGTTTAGTTCGAGTAATAGAAATCCACACCTCTACGGGAGTTTACAAAAGACCTATTACAGTTGCGGCATTAGCTTGAGTTGTGCTATCACAAAACACATGAATGTCAACGGGATGAGTTGAACTAAATGAATATCCTACCCAACGAGGAATTTTTATTAATTCTAATTGGTAGAGCTTCAGAGAGAACTTACTGTGACACTGTCTGACGTGGTGTCTAGAAGAAAGGCTGTTAAAACACATTTTTTTGTTATTCACAAAGTTTTAACTTTTCTGACTTCGATAGCTATGCGAACTTTGGACAATTTTGTGCTCATTGTTACACAATGGTCAGTTCTCGTACTTGTAGGTATGGTGATTTAGTATGGGTAGTTCTCATGTTTGCTGCTTAGGGGAAGTTGTTTCGTGCGTTCTGAAGCGTCCGACTAAAAATATTTTTAACTCGTCAAATGTTGGCACTTCCGTCTTGGATACTAAACTTTGATCCCATAGTTGAAGAGTCTCATTTGTAAACTTTTGAGTTACAATGCATACTAAAATAGCATCCCATGAATCAACTGGTATTTTTAAATTAGCTAGATATTGTAATATGCGTCATGTTTTGCGAGTTATCTACTGTAATTTCGAGTTTACTAGTAATCGTTTGTTTTCTCTCAAAGCGGTCTTTCAAAACTATCCAAGCAGATGAATAATTGTCTTTCGGTGATTTGAAAGTGTTTTACTAGTAGTTCTGCTTCCCCACTAAGATGCGTTTTGAGATAATATAACTTTTGAACGTTGCTCAAGGAATCGTTTTTGTTCATTAGGCATGTAGCATGTAAAAAGATCTCCAGTCCTCGTATTTACCCTTAAAGGGAGAGTTTTATGGTGGGCTCCTGTCGCCGCTTAACTGGATTCATATTACTCTTGTTCTCGAGTTTCATTTATTGTTATTTGTCTTTCTGGGAAGTATTAATTATGTATTCTTGAATACTATCAAAAAGGGATCTTATTTTTATGTAGGGGTGATCCCCTGGTACGTCTTCTAATTTAGCATTTTTATGATTATAATTTAATTCATACCATAAAGCTGTTGGTAATTACAATCGTAATTGAAGATGAAGCTTGGTCTTCCTACACGCGGAGTCTTTCTTACAGTTACGCGTGGGTTTAGTCCTCCTATCAGAAATAGTATGTTCCTTTATGAGAGCTTCCATATTTACTTAACTTGGTAAGCAAAGATATTTCAAAAGGCACAATTTCTTACCACTGGATATCTTTCCGACTTTAGGCGCGACGGACCATCGGATAGTTTGTGGTGTGCTTATATTTGAAATTTAAAAGCAGTAGGCACTCTGAAATTACGATTTTATTGTATTGATATAAATGAAAAAATAAATTCTTATTGCGAAAAATTAAATTGAAGCAATTGCAAGAAATTATGGGAGGGTTTATGCCATTCAAAGCAAGCTGCTCAGCCACGTTTCGATAGTCTCGGTTGATCTTTGTTCTTATTGTATTTATCCGATGAGAATTCACTTCAGTTCGTGTTGATTTAGCAGAATTCGCCCAGGTGAAGTGGTTTGTGGCTCGGTACAGGTGTTCTGGTTGGCAGGACCAAGCCATGCGCTTTGAAGCCAACGTGGAACCAGCCAAACTTTACCCCATTTTTTTTAGTGAATTTAGTGGTGTTTTTTAATAACACAGCATGGTAGAAATATTAAATGTATATAAATATTTTTTTATAGAATTAATTTTGAAATTGCCAAACAAATAGTTTTTGCTCATGCTTGTTAACCACTTTGGCTTGTAAATGACTTTCTATTTTAATAGCAGTTTGTATTTGAAATGGGTTTAAAAAATAGAAAAAGATCACAGCCAAAAACAATACATATCGGCTTATTTTAACATGAGAAATATACGAACTATTGCGGTCGCGATGAAAGTGGGGTACAGTTTCAATCCTTAAAGTCAACATATCTTGCGCAATCCAGAAGTTACAATTAGAGGTTTGTGACTGAACATAAATCGATTCTTCTTGCTGTGCAGCACTAGTGCGACGTTAGTTTAACAAACCAAACGATTCTTCTTAAGCTAATGGACAATATAAAGTAATTTATTTAATATAAAATATTAATAACCTTTTCATACGTTTAGGAAACTTTATTTTAAAAGTCAGTTTCTTTATTGAATTCTTGGATTCGAATTTCGCTAAGTTTTCTCCTTAGGAGCTCTCAATAAATTGACACAAGTACGAGTTTAACCTAAGATAGGTACGCAATTCTTTAGAGGGATGTTATTGATATTTTTTTTAATAAATGCCTTGACGAAGAATTGTGCATGATTTTTTTTTCAGTTAAGGAGTAAGATTCAGATATGCATTCATGTAAAAGGGTTTTCGCTCAAGTTGCAATATAAAACTTTTGTCAATTGAATTCTGCTATTTCAAAGACTGAGATCATTTCATAAATTGTACTACTTATTGTTATTGTAATTAATGGTTTTTATGTTCTTTTTTTATAATGAATGTATTTTATATGCTTGGTTGGGGAGAAAATCCTCCACTTAATAAAAAACGCCGCTGTTGTCCGTGTCTTCATTCAACCGTACTCGGCCAACGGGGCGAATGGTGTAAAGCGCATACGCTTAGTCTTCCCTTCAGTAATTATTTGAGCTCGGTGGCGAAGTATTTTTACTTAGCAGCGTTTCTGGGAACTCTCCCACGAAAAGTTCACTGTATTTAACATTATTATCACTAGCACTACTCTCGGGTTGCTAGCTGACGACGGAACCTTGGGCTACAGGCCTTTTATCCCTTAAGAATTATCCTTAAAAGTTTAAGAACATTTCCTTCAGCCATAAGTCGATGTTCTCTTACTGACGATAAGAAAAAATGTGCCAGTTTTTTTTTACATTTGGTCCATTTTTAAATCAAATTACGCACGCGGGATTGTTAAATTGGTACTCTTAATATTAATTTTATTATCAGTTGGTTGTTGTAGTCTTCTTAACAAAAACCATGTTCAGCCAAGACTCTTGTCCGATGAAAAACGCGGTATATCGCTCTCTAAATTATCATTTAATTAATAGAAGTTGTTTAATTTAAACACGTCATTTAATATTTTATATCGTCTTATTTATCATTGTAGATCATAACGTTTTGTTCCACAGAAAATAACTGGAAAATTCAACAACAGATAGCAAGTATATAAGCAATATTAAAATTTTAATGAATCTTAATATGTAACATAATCCAATTTGTCATTTGGCCGGGTTTTGAGTAAAGGTATAGGGTAAAAGTTTAGTCCTTATTTCTAATGTTCTATTGTAAAAAAATAACAAGTTTAAATCGTATTTTTAATGACATCTGCTCGGACCTGGAAATATTTGCTTCTTTAATAAAATGTTTCGCCAAACAATGATTTCTAAAAAAATTAAATTCGCTTTAATGTTTTACTTGATAACGAATTCGATATATAATTCTGTTTTCCTTTCTTTGTGTGCATAAATGGTCGGAACCAGGAAAACCTTAATATCTGGTATCTTTGAAGCTTCTGAGGCCAACCTTTCGATCACATTGATTTTTAAATTAGTGAAATATTTGCATGTCTCAAAGTGTATACTGATACACTATTAGTTTATGTAACTAGATGGCACCACTAGCTAGGAAAATGAAATTCCGCTGCTTGCCGCCAGGAAAACCTCGTATCTGGTATCTTGGCTGAAAAGTGCAAAAATTATTGCCGGAATATTTCGTAACTGCAATTTGAGAGCAGTTTGCATATCTCAATCAATCTATTAGTTTGAACGTATGGTAATAGATGGCACCACAAGCCAGGCCATCCGATCCAGAACGCGGTATCGCTCTTTAAGTAATTCAATTTAATAGAAATTTAAAAAATTAAACTCGTTATTTAATACTTTATATCGTGTTTCACTCGTAGTTTATTTTAATAACATTTGAGAATATTACTTGGGGGGGGGGGGGGGGGGAATGGAATTTCCATTCTTAAGACCATAACTTTTTATCGTTGATAAGGGTTATTTAATGTCTTAAATTGATCTATAAATGTCCATTTTATCTTATATATAAAGCAGAAATCTCCAAAATCTGTCCGGATGTTGGTTTGTTTAACAGTACTTTATAGGCTACGTAAATACAAAACGCAGAGATTTGAAATTCACAGAATAATTAGTTCAAAAAATAAGAATTTTAACGCGACTATTTTCAAGTCTCTACGATGTTCCATTCGAATGTTATGACATTGTTTAGCGCACGTCATCAAAGTTTCACGAAGTGGCAACAGTAAAATCAGTTAAAATCAACGGAGAAAAGCAAAAATGTAATATAAAAAATATATGAATCAATTGGAATGCTGATATTTACACGAAATACTCCATAACTACAAAGCGTAGCTTTATGAAATTTATAGAATACTTTACTTGAAAAATTAGAAATTTTTTGTGGTAATTTTTAAGTTAGTACGATGTTCCATTCGTATGATATAACTATTTTAATGGATTCCATTGACTTAACATGGATGAAAATATCGTTTGCAATTTAAAATAAAATTGTTCGTTATTGGCAATATAAAAATGACGTCATAGGTTTTGTTTGATTTAATAATTATTGAAAAACGACCGCACATTGGGCATTTTGCTACAATACGGAACCATTCAAAAATTTAATCAACCAGAATTTTATCTTAGGGAAATGGTTTAGAATTGTATTAAAATTTTATAATTGTTTTATCTCTATTGTTTTGTTTTTTGTATACAGGTTCATTGTAACTATATTTAGTTATCTTAAATCAAACTTTTAGAGCAATTAATCCAAAATGCAAGTAATTTTGTGTATGAACGTCCATTTTATTTATTTGAAAAATATTTTATGCAAGTATTTTTTTTTTAATTGTACGAAGCTTAGTTTCACTGTGAATTTTCAACTCTATATGACTTTTTAATGTTATTAAAGAATAAAATTCCACAGATACCAAATGATAATTAAGAAAATAAATATTTTATTTAATGTGCCAAAGAATATTTACCTAATTTTAAAACATTAAATGGCGATCATTAAGAATTAAATGTTCTGAATTGTTGTTCTGAATGATTGAAAGTACATGGTGAGTTTTTAATATACTGCATCGTTGGCTAAACTATCGCCAAGTTATAACAGTTTATTCTTTGGATAAAGTGCGTATTGGCTTTAATTTGCTGTGGAAATTTACTAAATATTTATATGACGGGTATTTTTCGACGGGTATTTGCAATAACAATAGAATCACAAAATAAAAATTTTATGAAAAATGGTTTAACAAAATAAGTAAATACGAAATTTTTAATACATTCATACGGAAATAAAAAAAATATTCTTAAAATTAAAATAGGTGGTTATTTTTCTGTAATAATAGCATTCATGGCAAATCTTTAAAACATGGGCATTTGGACATAGTAAAAGAGGAGAGGGGGGAAGGGGGTTAAAAATCGGCACGTAAAAAACCTCTGACTTTCGTCTACACGATAATATATTATTTATACCCATCGGCTGATTTCACTTGGAGTTAAGGATTTTACCAATGTCGTTTTTTATTATGGGATTTAATGCAACTATGTATCGAAACTACCCATACCGAAAGGAAATTCCTATTAATTTCTAAAAGTATTTTTGTGCAGGAATGTTTAATTTTTAAAACTCCATACCTTTTGAGAGATAAACTAAAAATTATAGGATTTTTATCGGTGTGTTGGTAACCAAGTAGTACAGATATATTTTTACTTTGTTAACTTCTAATTTATTAAAAATAAAAATATTTAAAATTATAAATAACAGCTTTAACATATTTAAGAAGGAATTCTAAAATGGTATATCCGATTATCCCAGGGAGGAGAGGAAATGTATATCTTTTCAGTTGTTTGTCGTTATTTTATTTACCTCCGTGCGAAGAACGGGTATTTTTGCTAGTTAAATATAAAAAATACTGGCTTAACTCGCCTTCCCTTAAAAAAAAAGTTTGTCTTGTATTGCGATACTTTAAAATCATCATAGGAGATAAATGCCGATTTTATTTCGGATTTTTTTTTAATCGCAATTAATGTTTTTTATTGGAAACATAATAGCCAAGATACCGTAATTTCATTCTGAGGTTTATATATTTTGACTAATATTTTTAAGGTTACCTACTACGATTTATAGATGGCATAAATTTGGAAAATGGAACATATTTTATTTAATTGATTCGAAATAATTTAATTTAATAATTAATAAAATAATTTAAATTTTTTTAGGAGTGTAGTGGGTTCGAGTTTCCACCCCATGCAAGATAATGAACATGCTTCACAAAACGTATAACTTGTAGGTGCAACAACAGATGGCAGCACGATACAATAGTTCTGTTGACTCAAAGGACAAAACGATATCGCAAAACAAAAAAGGTTTTTTTTCTTGTAGTCCAATTTCTCTAGGTTTTGCTTATATCAAGGAAAAGGTACTGTATACAAGGAACAGGTAAAGGTTTCGTACTTTATATTTATTTCGAATATTCTATTATGAAAATATAAGTTTCACTCGTACGGAGGCGCTAAGATTTCAAAATTATTGAGGGGTCCCGTGGCTAATTTTTCCCAAAACTCGTTATATTTAGGGAAAATTGGTCCTATTTTTTAAAATATTGCGGGGGCGGGCCCGTGGGCCCAATACAAGTTTACACCAATGCACTGGTATGTTTTCATAACCATTTGGGAAACTTACTTGGAATAGTTTACATAGTATGTTGTTTAAATTATATAGAATTATCCTTTAAGGAAAAATAACTTTTTTATCAACTATCTTATTTAATAGTAAGTTTAATCTTAATTTAATGTCCTAAATATATCTATAAAAACGTAAATGTCCATTCCATTAAGTTTTAAAATGAAATAAAATAATTTAGAAATTTTAGGTTGGTACCTATTTTTATAATAAGTTATAACGACCTGTTTGTCAAGTCAATAGGTGATTACCAAAATTATAATTTTGGAGTTTTATGATTTTTCTGTTGTCATTGAGTTGTCGAGCTTTTCTTAATGGAAGAAGACATTAAGAAATGATTGTTTTTTTATTAAGGTTTAGATAGTATAGTTAATGTGTTATACAAGCAAGTCATTATTATTGAAGTGAAATAACTTGGGGTATTGTTATTTAGACACGTAACCTGAAAACTAGGTTTTAAAAGGGGGGCCGGGTTTAAGATACAATTTTTTACCTTTGCTCCTTAACCTGATGCCGTTGTGTCATCTTAGGGAGCACTACATTTAGCCTCTTGACCCTGACACATTTTTTAAAATATTCAGCTAAAGCCTGTATTAGATTTAATCATGGTTGGAGGGTTGTGGGTTTTAATTTCTGTTGCATAAAACGATATAGCTAAACAGAATGAATTTTTTTTTTTTTTTAATATGATTATATAGTCCAATTTCACAGGGTTTTGCTTCTTTCGAGAAAAAAGTATCGGAATAAAGAGTCGTACTTTTATCGTTTTTCAAAACCATTTGAGAATTTTACTAGGAATAGTTTACAGATGTTGTTTAAATTGTATATGGAATTTTCATTCTTTAATGAATCGTAACTTTTTATCAACTTATTAGGGTTCATTATATTAAAATTTATTTCATTAAATTTTGAAATAAAAAAAATTAGATATTTTAGATTAATATCCATTGTTTTTCTAGTCAACAGGAGATTGTCAAAATTATTATAATTTTGGAATTGAAGTTTCATGATGGATGTTCTGTTGTCACCGAGATGTGCCGGGCGTTCCTTAATGAGAAGAATAAGAGAAGAGGTTTCGATAATATACGGCAATTGGCGGTGGCGGTTGCCCACGCATTTTTTTCGGATGCTGCCGCCTTAGTTTTTTAATATTGCGCTTTCAAAACTAACAAATGTCATTTTTTTTTACTGATTGGCTGAAACAAAAAAACATTTCGTACCTTTACTAAAGATGTGATAGACGTAAACCTGTTCCCTCCTCTGACATTTGTACCACGGAGGGAAGGTGGGGAAATCGTCCGCAACTGCAGTATACGATTCCACCCACATAACACCACATGGAATCGTCGTATAGGGGATAAAATGATTAGCATCAGTTTAAGGAAAGTGGACGTCGTCAGGTTAAGGAAAGTGGACTGTGTCGACCAAGCGAATTATTAACTCATTCCGCCCGAATTATTAACCGAATTATCCGAATTATTAACTCTGACAATTGTACCACGCGTGGGGAGAATGCCTCCCTTAACTGCAGTATGCGATTAGATTTGCTCTTTTGGGTCATCCAGTTTGTATTATTTTGTTCAAAAAGCATTAAAATAACCCATAGGGGATGTGTAGGTCTACTGAGATAACCACAATCCCACTGAAGAAACTAATGACCCTGGTGTTATGTTTGTTTTTTATTCAGCGAGTTGACTGCCAAGTGGTTTACGTCAAAAAACAGAATTCCGAGATAAGGGAGACGAAAGTTTGCAACTCGCCTTTGTTAAGAAAATTAAAATCATTATTCAGGAAATTATTGAACTTGGAACCTCTCCCCACCTGGCCAAATGATTGATCTAGATGTCTTTTAATGGAAAATGGTTGTCGGTTAATTTTCGATTTTTTTTGTGTATGACTTAGACTAGTCCGCAAATTTAGTTTTCAAAATATTAGTTTGTCAAAAATGAAATGACCCCACTTTTAATGGTGAGGATAGAAAATATATTAATATATTTTATCGGACTTTTCATTTCGTTTGTATTTTAATTTTGATAATTATTTGTTGTTGGAATGGTGTGTCGTCATTTGTTAAACTATAATTTTTTTCGTTTATTCGGCTTATTTAAAGAATAAAAGCTACATTATTGTAGGAAATGTATCAAGCGATCCAGTTAGCTTGCCTTAAAGGCACTTTGTTGTAGAATTAAAGTAGCTTTGTAAAATCAAAAACTATTTTAGATCGTGTGGAGAGAAGCGTTCGAGGCGAGTAACAACAATTATTGTCGATGTAAAAAATAAATTTAAAAATAGCTTAAATGCTACTTAATTTCAAAATATATTATGAAGTTCTTAATAAGCATTTCAATTATTTAATATTTTTTGTATACTTAAGAAAATATATTATTACATATGTTTGTGCGAAATACATAAAAATAATAAATATTTCATAGTTTTAATTCATAAATATAAGAAATAGATGTTTACTGATAAGTTTTTAAAGATAATTGATAATGATATTTGTTTTACCAGCTAAAAAATATTCCAATATTCTACAGTTATGGGGATTTTACATAAAATTATACATAATAAAATATACGTAAAATTTGGATATTTTTATACAGGAGTCTGGGTGTAACAATTGATTGTGTCCTTGATCATGTCAGATGCCTTTTCAGCAATCATAATGGTAGGGATATTCGTGTTTCCAGATGGCACAATTGGCATGATGGATGCATCCACAACACGCAAACCTTTTATTTTCTTTACCCTGAAAACATTTTAAACGTTATTTAAACATCCTTCACAGTAAACATAAGATAAATGGTGCATTAAGATATCACAAGATAAATGGTATATTAAGATATCATAAGGTAAATTAAGATATCATAAGATAAATGGTATATTAAGATATCATAAGGTAAATTAAGATATCATAAGATAAATGGTATATTAAGATATCATAAGATAAATGGTATATTAAGATATCATAAGGTAAATAGTATATTATGATATCATAAGGTAAATGGTATATTATGATATCATAAGGTAAATGGTATATTATGATATCATAAGGTAAATGGTGTATTATGATATCATAAGGTAAATGGTGTATTATGATATCATAAGGTAAATGGTGTATTATGATATCATAAGGTAAATGGTGTATTAAGATATAATACGGTAAATGGTATATTAAGATGTCATTTTGATAAATTGTAAGAACGTATTGTAAGATACTGAGTTATATACTACAACGCAATGCATTACAGCTAATAATGTAAAAATACAATGCTTTCCAAAAGAATTTAAGATTGCCTTAATACTTAAAAAAATATATATATAGCATAATTCTAGTTTGTACGACTTTTTTTTAAAACACTTCGTATGAAATAATTTGTTTTATACTTACTAGTAACTGTATTTTATGTATTTAAATACAACAAAGTAACTATTTATGCTCTTAATAACGTTTAATCAATATTCAACCAGCGAAGTTAATATGAATCTGACATGTTAAATAAGTTATATAGGTAAGTTAATAAAAAATTGTAAGAACCCAAACAACTAGTAAATTACTTTTGGTTGTCGTACTATAATACAATCTTAACTTTACATAAAAAATTATATTTTTTCCTTTTTTTTTTAATTAGGAGGTTTAAATATGAAAAGATTCGAAACTAGAAAATACTTAGAAATACCAAACACTTGCACTATTAAAAATAGATACTCAAAAATAAGAAAAATATAATTATTTCTGAGTACATTCGATGCTTATCAGGGCTGCGAATACATACATTTCATTTTTGAAAAAGATATGTACTAAAAAATGAGTACAATGAGTAAAAATTAATAAAAAGAGCAGTTGCTTTGCTACATAGACTGCCTTCATAAATCACTTTCATTAAATATCAGCAATTACAACCGACTTACCGGGAATCGAACCCAGATTCTCAGGCACCGCATCCAGTGACTTATCCTTTAAACTACCAGGGTGGCTTGAAGAAGTAATAAAAAAAGGAAATTTGAGAAAAGGTGTGCCAAAGGAATGGGAAATAAGATAATTGAGTTGTAATAACTCGTTTCCATTTAAAAAATCGACATCGAATAATGTAAAACCTATCTTCTGAACAACTATTTTAAGTTTGTCAGCTCGCTTTGTTAAGATGGCTTAAACAGAAACTGATATTAGCAATACTAAATCACACTGCTCTTTTTTGAGACAGTACTATTTCTTATATTTGAGTACGTCACCCCTCAATTAAGATGCAATTATACTCAAAGAAAAACGAGTAGTTTCTGGTACTCATTTTTAAGTACCTTTGTTTTTACAATGTGACGTTTCAAGTTTTTACTAACAATATTTTTAATATCATGTAGTCTACTCTGCTAAAAAAGAAATAATAAAATATAGTTACAAACTAAGTTAATAATTACATGATACCATAACGGGTGTAAATGTATGGCACAGAAGCATTTTAAAAATTTATTCAAATACCTCAATCTAGGATCTACCACAGTGGTCGGATCATTTAGATCTCCCATTTTTACTGTTCCCACCTGATGATTGAGTGTGACAACCATTGCCCTTGTAATGCATTTGAAGTAAGCATCTTCATTGCCAAATATTTTTTCACAACCAGGGTACGGCGCGGCAAATGGTTTGGATCCCAGTTCTTGCATTGGCTCACTTGTTGCAATCATTTGGCAGGTTTTCATTCCTGATAACATAAATAAAACTTATTTGCGAAACAAAAGTAGCATTTAGAAAAGTAAATGTTTCACCATTTTTTAAATATTCATAATTTTTTTTTCTCACAATTATACAAAAAAATAAAATTTCATGAAGTTTTAAATAAGTATTTCCAAATTTTAAATTGTTATTCTTTAAAAAAAAAAAAGGTTGTGCTTTAACAGCTTATATTAAAAAAAATTGTTTTGAAACTATTAAATAGTTTTATTAAATACTAGCAATATGGCCCGGCGTTGCTCGTGGTCAATTTGTGCGACTTTTTCAGTTGAATATCGCTCTGTATACCCTGTGTAAATTTATTCAATTACCTTGAGTAGTTATGGTGATATTTAAAGTTATATTATTAGTTATTAATTTTTTATATTCAGGACTTTACATGCTATCCGTAAAAAAACTGATGTTTTTTTTAAATTAATATATTTTGCAATATAAAAATCCCTAAAAATTAATAATTAAAAACGCTTTTCGTAATATTAGCCTATAATATGACGTCGATAATAATAATGCAATTTACAGAAAATGAAAATAAAACACTTGGCAATGTTGTTTGAATGACAAATGGCTTATATTATTTAAAAAGTTGTATATTTTTTTTATAGAAATTAACCCCAGTAACAAAAAAATGCACTTGTTAAACTTCACATTCATTATTTTTAATACTAACAATGCAATAACACATCAATCAAAGTAAAAAAAAATTATATTCTTCCAATTGGAAATAATTTATCGTATTCGGCAAAGTGTTGTGGGTGCCAATTGGCGACCGGAATTTTGGAAAGGAAAAAGTTCTATAACTTTTGAACGGTTGCAGGTACCCACATGAAACAAAATGCAGATTTTAAACTGATAAATAATTGTTCAAATGGTGCAAGTTTTATAAAATGCGATAACTATCGCACGGTCATGCTCATAAATCTTCCATTTTTAAACAAAAAAATCCCTTTCAGATTATATACTTAACTCATGACTTACATGTTGTTGTTGCTTATCCTCCATAGTCTGACGGAGTCAGACAATATCGTTGAGACCAGTGACTCTCAGGAAGTCGACTTACATTAAGCATTTAAGGGATATAATTTAAAATTACACACAAATAATATATTTGAGTCAGACAAAAACTTGCCTTCTACAACCGCCTGTATGTCATCTGGATGCTCAAAATAATTGGGATCAATGAGAGGTGGGTCGTATGGGTCGGCTGAATGCAATCTGACGGTTCCACGACTCTTTGGTTGCAGTATTTGAGGATAACATGTGTAAAGTGTGGAATTATCGTATGGGCCAAATAATTTATTGTAAACCTAAAAAATAAGAACATATTTATTAAAAAAAAGTTTCAGTTAATATATTTTGTAAAGATTAAAATTTTGTTTACTTGTTTGAAAAAAATATATTTCTTACTTACTTCGGGTTTGAGTCCAAACGTCAATTTAGGATTCAGTGTATCAATATCGGCAAAATATAGTTCGTAATCAGGATTATCAAATCCTTTGTTCACTTCGCCTTTCAGAAATGCCATGGCTGAAACAGCCTCAGGACAGGACAATGGACCTAAAAGATTTTTTTTAAAAAATATATTACTTTTCATGAATGTGCATCATATTATTTGATATAAAACTAGGAATTATGTTACGAAAAACGAATCATTTTCAACTTAAGAATTTTTTTTTGATAACCCCCGTTAAAATTCTTAATATAATCTAAATAGCTGCATAGGCTTACAATAATTCCACAAGCATCCATCCCTGATTAACTCAGTCATATTGTCTGAAATTAAAATACTTATCAATTTTTGTACCTCAGAGTCAAAAGGGCATAAGTCCAAATTTGACGATTTTTATTTTACTGCAGATTATGTCTTAAAATTTTGTTTTCTATCAAAGCATACAATCAAAATTCACTCAAAAATATTCTGAAGCATTTAATGAGAGCTATAAGGGCATAAGTCCACAGTATAAGCTGGAGCCAGACCAGTCTAAGTTCAATTACAATCTCATCGTTATGAACCTTCAGCCGAACCGCAAATATCACTGCTGGATTAACATTGGTCTGGATCTGTTAATTTGTTTACACTTTAATAAACAGTTTTACTGATCATGTCGTAACGTATTTTCACTGTGTTGTTGTTTGTTTATCGAGGTATTCTTCCATGGTAGAGGTTATAAAGAACTCAAATAATTCTTTTGTGTTATAATGCGATTTTTTTTTGTTTTTGTTTTAATTATTGAATGCGCCATACGAAATGATAAGTAGAGGACAAGTTTTTCTTGCAAAATTGGCAGATTAGGGTAAAATTGGTAATGGCCATGATTGTACTCCACATCAAGTAGCTACATTAGTTGCAGAATCTTATCGATGATAATTGGTAAGGAAAACGTTTCACCGGAAAAGAAAACCCTGCGCCATCATTAGCATAATTACAGGTAAGGTAGGTTTACATTATTTTAACTATCATTATTATTTAATTAGTCGCGAGTTTTTTCCTTGCGTGTAATTTTAGATATATTTTGTGTGATGACTGCTTATACATATATGAAAGATATTTTCTTGTTCCCATCCACTTTTTAAATCACACCTATAAATATTTTCACTCTAATTTGGATACCGTCAGTAATAACTATTTTTTTTTATTCCTAACCTTTAAAAGCTTTCTCCGAATTACGATTGCATTTCATGAGACAATTCTTTCCCACACTCTCAAGTTTAGTTGATACTGCATATTACTACTCTCGTTAGTCAACACAGCTTTCACTCAGGTTCTTTTCCCGCGCATTTCTTCAAATCCTTTAAAGGCGAAATGAAACTTTTCTTAACCAATCATATGGTGTCCCCAATTTACCCATTTAACTTCTCTAGATTTATTCATGTCTTGTGACATTCGCTCTCTGACACTTGTACGGTAAACCCAATCTGCTCAGGAGAAATGAAAGTTTATTAATTGTTATTTATGGCTGTTTTTCAATCTTGAATTTAAACACCCCCGTCCCCTCGTCAAATCTGTTTATTTCATATACGTATCATACTACCTTTTCGATGCTTTATGTAATCTTGAATATTTGCCATGTCAGACATTTTCTTGTCAATATTGGGAATCGAGGGATCTAATTGAAAAACCAGAGGGGTTGCACAATGATCTTGTAGATTATCACCTACTGGAAGATCTGCCTTCACAGGAATCTGCAGATACATTTAAATAATATTAGGAAATGGTTAGTGCTTGCATTTCAAATTTATGTCACATTGCTTTGCACAGATATATACCATTATTTTAGTATTTATTATTCATAATACATCGACATTAAACGCTATGAACTATCACGCTATACTAGGAGCGTGCACGCAAAAACAAAGTTTCCATATATTCGGAAAAAAAAACACAAAAACGTTTTGTAAAAATTTTTATATGGACCTTCGAATTATCCAGTTTTAAAATGAAAACCATATTTGTAGAAAAATTGTTATTATTATTATTTTTTGCATAAACGAGTAGAGATAAATTATTTTTAATAAAATGTGATGCTCATAATTTTTTGTAACTCATATTGTAAGAAGAATTAAAAATTATAGAATATATTGAAAATATATTCTTAAAGTAAAATCCATATGCCAGTGATTTACTTTAATATTAAAATTCCGACAGAACTAAAACTTTAAAATTATTCTAAATAGGTTTTACTTACAGCAATTCTAAATTTAAATGATATATTATAAATGGTATAAACAACAACAGCAACATTCTCTGAAAAGGCAACTTATTTTATGACTACCTTGTACATAAATGAAAATTCATGCAATTTCGTTTGTCAGTTCATAACTTATCATTGAACATACACATTATAATTTAAATAGTTAAATATGTTGTGTATGTAAATTTAACACATTAAATTGTACTTAATTGCAATCAAAACCTGTAAAAGTCTTGCCATCCATGTGCTTGTATTACAGAATCTCTATAACAATTCGGCATCGGGTCGGTAGAAATTCGTTTTTTTTAAGTAGTTTATTTTTTTAAAGATCATATTAGTAAACAGTGTAATACTTTATATAACGGAACTGCGTTAAAGTAGGTAGTGTCAGACTATAGCACATGTTTATGATATTATATATCGAATAAGGTTATTGCTTTAAAATGTTTTTAGAAAATGAGTTCTTTAAGCACGCATGCGTTTCGGTAAAAAACTAGTGATCTACACACATTTTTAATTTAGAAAAATCGATCATAAAACCATTTACTTTAAGTTTTTCCAGGTGCTTCCTGGGTCCTATTCCTGAGAGCATCAGAAGTTGAGCCGAATTGACGGTTCCAGCTGACATTATCACTTCCTTCCTGGCTCTCACTTTGTGCGTATGTCCTCCATGATCGAACTGGACACCAGTAGCTTGGCCTTTCTCGATTAAGACCTGTAATAGAAAGTTAGAAACACTGAAAAAATATTACATGATTTAACAATTTCTTTAGTTCTCAAGAATATTCAAATATAAATTGCTTTCAGAAATTATAACGTTAACAATATTTATAATTAGTCCCTGTTTTATATTCACCTGTTGAGTTTGAATGTAAAGATCAAGTCTAAAAGATTACGAATCCTATTTTTTTTACCATTCCGACAATGGTACCACAGTACCCTGCATTAATTAATTTCTATAGTAAACTCTTGCTGGAGTTAACATTAGATGTATAAACTACAATGCAGGATAATATTTCTTTTACAAATTCCAATAAATCATCTTGTTTTAAATTGCGGTATCCAAGTTATGATATAACACAAACGAGTGTTAGTTAAGCAAAACTATTACAGAGATTAACAATGTCCTGTACATGTTATTAAATTTAAGGCCCACCGCATGTTATGAAAAGGTTTTATAATCCAAGTTTATATAAATAATTATTGTTCACACATTAATAATTCTTATTGTAAAAATGAAAAAAAAAATACAATTTTTTTTACAAAAATGTATATGTGCTCAGATTCCCTTAAACTTGTACAACTTTCTCTAATAACAGCCCATAGTATTATGGGTGGAAATTTTATTTTCACGAATATTTCTTGAAATAACATAGAAATTTAAGTCATTAAGGTATACAAATATTAAAAGATATGTCATTACATTTTTATTAGTATATATATAACCGTGTAATTCCAACGTTAAAAATAAGATTTAAAAAAAAATCGAAATAATTTTTCAAAATTTGCATTGCTATCAAATGAAAATTTGGTCCACAGATTTAATTAAGCCCTACCAAAAATGTCATGAAATTTGTTTAAATTTAATAGTATCAAGGTGTGATTTAAAAAGTAAAAAAAAAATATATAAATCTTAATGACTTTTTAAAAAAAGAAATTACTATTTTCAAAATATCATATAATTATTTTTTCTGGAATGATGCGGAACATTTGTTCTATGAAACAGTTAGAACTTATAAAAAAAACTTTATTGGTAAATGGGGTAGACAGCAACATCGAATAATTTCATTTAAAAAGCCAGTGCTAGTCTTTCTTAATCCTTTATTCTCAGTTTTAAAAGGAACAGAAGCTCATTGTCACGATTACCCCCCTCCCCCCAGGCCATTTTTCATTTTTACTACATTTAACCCCGCAACTGCAGCTCTTTTGCATTCATTTACCCATAAGATTGTGGTCGCAATAAACAAAATGATAAAATGATCTGAAATTAGTATTTTTTTAAAAAAGTAATTAATAAGTTTTTTTTATAATTTTTATTTGCTTTTTTAAATCACAACTTGACACTATTAGGTATTAAACAAAAAAAAAATAACGAGATTTTTTTAGGGTTTAAATAACTCTCTAGACCATTTTGATTTTTGTTTTGCATCACTGATAATTTAAAAAATATATATTTTCTTTTAAAAAAAATCATTGTGTTATATTTTGTTTAAATTTTTAGCATCTGATGTACTCAGCTAGAAATTATTAACAATTAATAAAACATTATATTGTTTTTATGTAACTTAAATTTCCATGCTATTTCAAGAAATATTTGTTCAAACATTCACTTCAATTTTTTTTTCATAATAACTTATAATATGGGCTATTTTTTATATAAAGTTGCATACGTTTAAGATAAGATAAGAGGGTATGAATAATGAGGAAAATCTATGAATTTTTTTTATAGTTGATAACTACCTCAAGAAGTTACATTTTAGTGCTATTTCATTAAATTTTTGTTTAAACAATTTTTCCATAAATGGCTTTAATTGGCATTGCTTGACCTTTTCAAGGCCAAGGCGCCCCGGCTACAATTATTCTTTAATTTTCATGAAAGGTTGTGTGTGTTCTTTCTGCCCAAAAATACAACTTTTAGACACTATTCTAAAATAGTTTTTTTTTAATTGAAGGCCCTTTTTGGACCACTCTAACCTACAAGCTCTGCTGTAAGAAACATGTAAATTAAAGCAAGTATTTTTCCATTTTATTCTATATTTTCTCCGTCCCTGTACCTGTATTATATATCTTGTCACTTTAAATTTAATTGCAATATTATATTGTATGAGTGACCCAAATGCAATAACAGTTGTATTCAATAATTAGATTTTAATGTCAATAGGTACTCCAATTTTAATTGGCTCCAATTTTAAAATAAAATAAAGGAGCAAAAATCATTTTTTTACATATAAAATCTCATACATAGAATTCCGCAGAAACGTAAGTAGCCCTATCCAGCAAACTTGAACATGAGCGTCAGCATTGGTTTGATTTGTGATAGGTTGGAATGTAGATATATCGTTTATTTTCTTCTTGAACCAAAACTTGATGGTTGATGGACTTGAACTTGATTCCAATTTTTCGTAATTTTTTTTTTATTTAAAAATAATATTATTGTATTAACAATTCGCAATTTAGTCATAAAAGCTATTAATGCATATTAATTACTGGTTTTTCATCTGAACTACTATAGACTAACATAGTAGGAAACTCAAGCACTGTAGGAACATTGTACGAAACCAAGAATATCAGATAAACTGTGCAGGTATAACATGAAAGTTTTCATATACATGTACATTTTATATATCTTACCTTTCTAACGAACGCCTCTTTTAGTATGTCCAAATTGGTCCTATTTTCAGCTGGCACGAGGTAAGCCTTTGCGGTGCTGCATCTCTGACCGTTTCGTAGAGTAGCCTCATAGTCATAAAATCCTAAACAAAACATCCAAATATTCTTAAAAGTACTTAAATAATATTTTTTATGACAAAAATCCCCCCCCCCACTAACAATAATTAAAATTTAGAGAAATATGCTTTTAATCCAAAATTTTTTTAAAATTTATTTTAAGCAATATGAAATATTTCTTTTATAATTTGATTTAACATGTATTGTAAATACCTGTTTGGTAGCGACCATTGGGATTTACTACTTTATAACCCATCTGCTTAGCTGCTTTGAATATTGGTGTTTTGATTTCTGCTTTACATTTTGGTCTTTCTACTGTTACAAGACCATCGAAGACATGGTATCCTGGAAACATTTGCGATGTAAAAAAAAATTAGGTGAGCAATTAATAAATATTTAATGTATACATAACACACTACAAATTGTAACACATATCTACGAAAAAATATTTTTAGAAAATTGTTTCAGTTTTGATAACTGATTTTTATATTATTTTCAGTCCTGATACCAAAAATGAAATCGATTTTTTTCTATCATGTAAGAGTTTTCCACAAAACGATTTCATATGTTATAGGAAATAACTCAAATAAAAAATATGTTGGCATTTTAATTTTTATTTTATCACCTAATTTCTATCATGATTTAAATGATAGATGACTGTATACACTTTGTAGCTTTTAGATAAGCAAGCTAGGGCTTTAAATTTTCACTATGGAGAACTTTAAACAATCTCATAATATTGCTAATAGACACATGACTACACTTAGCCACCACTTCTATTATTATAGCTGTCGGCGTTCAAAAGCTAAGGGGGCGAGAAAGATATTTAGTGGACTCGCATAAATGATTATTCAAATATTTAAATTATTTAAAAAAAAATTATTTTAAAGAAATAGCGAATATTTTTATCTGCGTCACTATGAAATTACCATCGGCTAGGTATGCTGCGTCTCTGTTGTCTTCCAGCTTCAAGAAGAAAGGCCAGACATCCGACGCACTCCATCCTACTGCTCCTTGCCTTGCCCAGTCGTTGAAGTTGAGCTTGTTTCCTCTGACATACAACATGGCATTCAGAATACTCGAGCCCCCAAGTACTTTGCCACTTGGCCACAACACTTGCTACATATTTAAAAAACAAACTAATTAATTGGAGCTGAAATGTACAAAACGTCCTCGTTTTTTTCTTCTGTTGCGGTTTTGTTTCTCCAACGATATGCTGCTGGATTGATTATCCTTTAAGTGTCGGCTGGTCTACAGATCGTCTACAGCTTGGATTTTCAGTTAGTTTATGAACCCCTCATGTAACCCTACCCCCATCTGTGAATCTATCTGCTTTGAGGAAGAATTGCTAATGATACATCCGTTAGACAGTTACACGCCTCTTACTGTAAGGCAAGTCGTCCTTCCACACTGCTTTGAGAGCTCTTTGTTCTACCACCCAAATCGATATTTTTTTCTTTAACTTAGGCCAAGTGAAAAGGTTAATTTAATCATACTATTCTGCCTATGAAGAAAACCGGAAATTCTACAGAAGAAAAACACAAGGCATTTCTTGTTGCGCTGTACGTTCAGTATGGCTGGCCCGTATGGTCATCAGGAGGCCATATTGTCTAGGTAATGGATATGATAGAAAAAATGGATAAAAAGAACAGATGGTCTTAGGGATTATACAATTAGAATAAAGTATAGATCATATATTCATTTTTAAAGATAGAAGAAATTGTGTATCGAAAATCAATACTTATATATAAGAATGGAGTGTCTGTCTGTGGAATCGAACAAAACCCTTCATTTTGAGTTTTCTTTACGAATTAGGATACACTGATTCAGAAAATCACATTAATTTTTTTTGTGTTTGTCTGTCTGTTTGTCCGGATTTAACTCAAAAACTACTGCACGGATTTTTATGAAACTTGCGCCATTTTAACAATATATTTTCAGTTTAAAATCTGCACTTTGTTTCATGTGGGTACATGCAACCGCAAAATGAATATTTGAAAATTAATTTTTATAAGAAATATTGTCGGAAATATTGACCCATATGAAATTATGTTGAAAGACGCTTTGTTGATACGACTCAGGTCGCCAATTGGCACAAAAAAAACCTTCACCAAATACGATAAATTATTTCGATTTGGAAGAATGCAATATTTTTCTTTGATGTATTATTGCGTCGCCAATATTAAAACTAATGAATGTGAAGTTTACTACATGGGTTTATTGTCACTAAATGGTTATTTTTTATACAAAAAATATGAAAATTAAAAATGTTTATAAGAATTTTTATTTCACAAAAAGAAACATTTTACAAAAACATCAGTTTAACTATTAGTCGCAATAGCATGTAAAGTCATGAACATAAAAAAAAAAGATTTAGGTATCTCAAAAAATACTCAAAGTAATTTAATAAATCTGGATTATGATAAAGTTTATTTTTCTTAGTGCACAGAGAGTGATGAGATGGCTACGCTGAGAAGGCAAAATCGCGCAGCTCTTACTGCACAAAGTGACCACGAGCAACGCCGGGCCATATTGCTAGTTCAAAATAAAATCCGAAAAATAAAATGTTGAAAATGAACTATCAAATTATAGTTTATAATTTTTGTTATTAGTTACAAATTCAATTCGGACAACAATTCAAGCTTCTTTGCTACACAATTTATCAATTTACATATTTACACAATGTATCTCATCTTCTGGTTTGTAGGTGATTTTTTGGAACTTTAACACAGCGAATACTTTGCCTTTAAAATTGCAGCTTTTTTTTAAATATAAATTTAGCCATTTTTATAAATATCAATCTCAGTTATAAAACAATAATTTTGTAGTTATTACAATAGGTATTTTGATTTGATAAGAACTGCAGAAACTTTTATTTTTACATTTATTTAAAATTAACAGTTTCGATAATTTTCTGCAAAAAAATTTCAAAAGAGAAGCCCACCTTTTGAATGTTATATTTTTTAGGACGAAAATGTAGTTAAACTTTATTGCCCTATGTTATAATTTGAACGAAAAAATCCGTCTTTTATTTGCAAAGATAGCTAAATTGGTTTAATGTGACATTACTAAAATAATATACTCTATACTATATTTAAGTATTAATAAATCTATTGTATAATTATGTAATAATAACGCGATGCATATTGACCAAAATAGGGTATTATGTAGCTAAAAACAGAGAACCGATTTTAGTTTATTCTACATAAATAATAACTGAATCCCCGTATTTATATACTTATATTTTTATAGATATGTTTTACTGTTTTCTATATTTAAAATAACGGATTTCTACTTACTCTGTTAGTCAATGCATCCCCTGTATGTTTTTGAGGAACTGTCTTGTATTTCCAGTCGATATCTGTCGACCAGAAGGTCTTGGATATGACAGGAATATCTGACAATACAGGTGGAGATATCCCAGCTTCCAGCAATAAAACACTGACGCATGGTATTTCGGACAGGCGACTGGCCACCACAGATCCAGCAGAACCAGCACCCACTTTAAACACACAGATTTTGCAAGATAACTTATTATTAGAATTCACCAGTATAACAATTTGATAACTTTTAAAGAAGCGTAATGAAGCATTTTGCAGTGCAGTGGATAAGGTTTAGAATTATTTTTAACTGTCTGAAAGCGCGCCAACCAAAACTCCAAAATAAAACCGACAGAAATTTTAAATTAAAACCGCCAAGTTTAAATTTTTTACAAGTTTTCAATGCACTACGTCAACTTGTGAAACGGCATTGACCAAAAGTGATCGAATCTAGTCTTAAACTGCATGCAACGTCAAGTGTTTAGATCCAAAAGCGACGTGGTTTTGGAGTGTCATGTAAAATTTATGAAAATGGATCCATCTGGTTTTAAACTTGAGGCCTCATATGTTTATCAAATTTTGACCGTATAAATATTTTAGACAATAATGTCAATCTATTAATATAAAAAAAACACAAAAATAAGTTGTCATCAAAAGTTTGAAACTACCAATTTTTATATGATTTGAAAAATAAAAATTCCTAAAAAAAAAAAAATATTTCTCACTCAATTTTGTATGTGTTTTATGTGCTAAAAAGGAACTGAGTTCTTTAACTTCACCATTTCACACACTTTTTAATATTGTTATATACACAATTTTAATATTGATTTTACACACACTTTTTAATATTTATTTAGCATAACTTTTTACAGTTTTCACCGTTTCGGTATTTGGTAGAAATCGATTCCATGCTTGCATTTTTCCAATTAATTAATACGAGTAGGAGCAGTGGCGGCTCGCCCACTACAGCAAGTACAGCCGGACTGCACCTAAATTCATTAGTGTATTTTAAAACTAAAATCAGATATTTGACTAAATTTCTTAAATGAAATTGAAAATGAAATTTCTACGGTAGTAAACAAAATCTCCGATAAATAGCAAGCCTGTTACCGTAATACACAATTCAGGAGGGGGAAAAACTCCATTTAATCAAAAATGCAGCCGAAAAGCGAAATTCGAAATCGGCTGCATCGTTGCCATGGCAACCTCTACGTAGTATGGAGATTCCTCCCATGCTAATGCACTGCGTTTGTGAGAAGGTACAGCCGAAATGAATTTTCTTGTTTTAGCTGCACTTGTGGTTCGATATGCTGATTGGTTCTTCGTGGGTGAAACGAGAACTTACGAGAATATCTCCAAACGGAAATGGTTTTCGTGATACATTTATTGTGTGCTGTTGTTTCAGGACATGGTCCTGCTGTTGTTTCGTTATTTAAGTTAATATTAAAATTGACCGATTCGCATGTTTAAAAGAAAGCAGGATTGCTTTAATTTAAAAAAAAAAGTAAGTATTTTCTGTTTTTTTCGCATGTTATCATTTCGTAAAAATTGAAAGGAAACTTAGATTTGAGTAGTGAATAATAAAGAATTTGTTTTCAAGTATGGTTTCAGGAAAATAGGGGGAGGGGCGGGGAGGGATTCACATGATTTCGGCTGCACTAACATTTTCGACCACGGGCCGCCACTGAGTAGGAGTAGTCCGGATGCAAAAGTAGCTACATGCAGTAAAAACGATTTTGAGTAAATCGCAAAAATATGTCAAATCTATGTATTTTTATTTTTAATACAATATATATTTTTTGTAAAGATGACGAGAAAATACATCCATATTTTACAAAAGTTTGTAAGTTTTCAGGTAAATGAAACATTTAGATAATCATATTTTTTATTTAGAAAATTACAATTTAATTTTAATTTTCACACAACTTTAGAACAGGTTGAAGGCTTTTAATTGCATTTGCGACGGGATGCGTCGCAAATATATCGTATTGATTCAAGAAGCCAAGTCCGCTATAACCAGCAGCCAATGGACAACTAGAACAGGGCGGAGTTTAGCCTTGTTTGTGGGATTTCGAGCACGTGCAAGTTGCCGATTACTGGTAAACAAACAATAAGATCGCTGTTTTATGTACAAATTTTGCATTAATTAAGTTTAACTTGTATTTTAACATCACATTCTAAAAAAATATCATCGAGCCTTTTATATATATTAGTAGTTTTGAGGGAAATTCTAACGCTATCCCACAAACAAACTAGCTCTGACGTCACAGTAGGCGTGGTCATTCTACTCGTCCATTAGAAATCAAATATGGCTGACGCTCATGTTGATATTCCATGTATATACTTTACCTTCGGTGGATTTCATTGTTTTCTGTTTTTATTAGTAAAAACGGGTTTTATTCCTTTGTTATATTTAAAAAATGAAGCCAAAACATCATTTTTTGAATGTTTAGATGTAACTGCTTTTGTATTTGGACTATGTATTATTATATAAATAATATGATATTTTATTTGATTACATTAAAACAAAGTTTATATATATATATTCACAATTTTTTTAATATATTCTCACATAAAAAGTTTATATATATTCACCTATAATATAGTCATATTCCTCCTTAAATGTTGTCGATGTTGTAGGAGCATTCTTCTGTCGCATCAATGAAAGAAGTAGCATAGGTAGAATTGTGGTATTGGCGTATGGTGTTGGATAGGAATTTTCAGACGTCAAATCCATGTTACCTTAAAAACAAAAACCCATATTAATGATTCCACAACTTAGAATAAAGTTTTTAAATAAGTGAGTTTTAATCTAGTACATAAACAATAATTTTATGTGAACTGAACAAGAAACATTTCACCTTTGTATATCAAGTTACTTTTATTGATTTATAAAAAAATTAAGATTTTATCGAAACCGAAAATTAAAATTACCCTTTATAAATTGAAACTGAAACGGATAACATGCTGCTGCAGCATAGAATTAAAAGTTTTTATCAAAAACGGTTGCCTTTTTTAGAACTTTTATGTTCAATAAAAATTAATGTACATGTATAAAATTTATATATATCATGTTATAATAATAATAATAATATTATCATATCATGTAATACAATTATTCATTTCCTTTGATTATTCAAATGTCTGAAAACTCTACATAGTCAGGATGGTATATGTTGATTGTACTTTTTTATTTAGATAGCACATACACATTGTATATATATATATATATATATATATATATATATATATATATATATATATATATATATATATATATATATATATATATATATATATATATATGATTTCTTAGTCGTCAACATTTGAAAAATCTCTATGTATAATATTAAACAATAAAAATAATTTAGAAAGGAAAATATGAAAAAATCAAAATTCAGTTAATTTCAGTATGAAGTCTCTTGTGTTATAAGTCCACAAAATCCTTACCTTTATTTCAAACCCAATTTTGTATAAAAAGTTTATTTTGATTTTAATATAAATCCTTTTGTATCATTTTTACAATAACGAAATTGTAATTTTTTTAAACGCGGTATCTACAATACATTTCACACACAACTAAACAATCGGATGACGTGATTATCAATAAAATGCCATGACATTTTATTTTGAAATAATTTTTACCAATGACGGACGCTTCATAAAAGTTTTATACCATTACAGTTATTTAATCTCTTCATTTATTTTATCACATTTATGTAACCGCATTCAAGATTTGATTGTGAAACCCACTTAAAAATGTTTCTTTGCCAAAAAATATCATTTAAGAAAGATCTCAGAAGTTTTTTTCTTACATCACACAACCCTCAATTAAAAAAGGAAGAAGTGTTCATGGGAAGAATAATGATGGTCTTCGGATAGGGACTTCGAATTAATTGAAAGTAAAGTTTCACGTTCTGTTGTTTTAATTCCCCAGTATTCTGAACTTTAATTTTCGTTTTTGGAAGATTATTGTATATTAAACCTGATAAGCACTGATGTAATATAAAACTACAAACAATATCAAATTAAAAAATATATATATTGTTGTTTTTATTTCATCAATATTACTACGAGTAGCTGGCAATTACGAATCATATATAAAGCTCCATATACTGTAAAAAAATGCGCTTAAAATTGAATACATGGACGTACTCGTTTTTCTTTGAGTACAATTGCATCGTAAATGAGCGATGACGTTCTCAAATTTAAGTAATCGTACTTTCGCAAAAATAAGAAATTTGATTTAATATTACTAATATCAGCTTTTGTTTAAGCCATATTAACACAGCGACATGACAAACTAAAAATATTTGTTCAGAAGATGGTTTTCCACAATATTTGATGTTGATTGCTCAAATGGAACCTGAGTTATTACGACTCAATTATATTATTTCCCGTTATGTTGACACGCCCTTTTAACATTACTTCTGTTTGTAACTTCCTCACGCGCTCTGGTAGCACAACGGATGTAGCCCTGGACTTCGATGCGGACGACATCAGGTAGACGGATTTTGTTCAGTTCCCGGTAAGTCCTGGTTGTAATTATTGAAATGGACTTATGAAGGCAGCCTATGAAGGCAATCAATTGCTCTTTTTACTCATTTTTGAGTATATGCCTATTTTAAAAATGAAACTTACGTATTCGGAGCTGAGATAAGAATCGAATGTAATAAAAAATTAGTACATTTGACTTATTTTTAAGTACCTATTTTTAGCAGTGTACAGCCGCGGAAAAAAAAAACGAACCACCGATGATTATTTCGTTAGTTTTTATAGTAGAGCTAAACTTAATATACCATTTTGTAGGAAATAAAGTCTACTATACACTGATATACAAAAAACTTGCATAGGGGACTATCTTCATATTAAAATCCGCACCAACTTTAAAATTTCCAATAGCAACACCCAATTTTGATTCAATATTTAAAATCTACGACAAAATTTATCGTTGAATATCAATTTGCAAGTCATTTGGTTAAGTAGTTTTTTAATTATGAATATCGAAAGTTTAGAACTCGTAATGTTAAATGAATTTCTTAAACTTTTAATCATATCTTTCGAAATAATAATTTTATTAAGCTGATATTTTTATCTGTGTTACTTCTAAAAAACCCAAATAAAATACACTAACTTTCATTACTTATATGTATATTTTTTAATTTTATTTAAATTAGGATATTAATATTCATAAAATTTATGAATAGCAACCATGCTATATTTTGATAGGGATGGATTCAGAAAAGCGTTTTATATGCATATCTAAAATTCATGATTTTCCTCTTTGTAGTTTTTTGGCAATATTATAATGTGCATCAAATGATCATTTAAGGGGTCATACACAAATTTAAAATCTGCAGAACTTAACAGAAATCTACTAATTTTGAGAATTAAAAGCGCAGTGATCGCGTTGGCATAATATTATAAATTCTTATATAGAGGCGAAGGGTATACGGGAGTGGGGGAATGAATGACCAAGGAAAAAGAAGAACCACGACTAACTACGACTTTTCTACCAGCGTACTTTATTTCGAAGTCTCACTAATACTTTGTTCACTGTGGAAGTAGCCCCTCAAATAAGATCGATACATATTGTCTAATATCTCTGCATATAAATGTAGGAAATTAACCAAAATTTGTATTTAGATTATTTTGAGGGCGGGGAACATTTCTGCGCTATCAAAAGTAGGTGTTGCTATTGAAAATTTTAAAGTTGGTGCGGATTCGAGTATGAAGATAGTCCCCTATGCAAATTTTTTGTATATCAATGTATAGTAGACTTTATTCCCTACAAAATGGTATATTAAGTTTAGCTCTACTATAAAAACTAACGAATTAATCATCGGTGGTTCGTTTTTTTTTCCGCGGCTGTACAATTGAATTGCTAATAAAATCTAAGCAACTAAGATGTTAAGGTCTTATTAATTTCTTCATGGGCGGTTTTTTTTGGAGTGGGGTGGGGGGTGATTTTGTTTACTTTTATTATCAAGAATATAAAACACATTTGTTTGTATATTATATCGTGAATTCTAATTGCAGCCCGTAGTTTTTAATTGGTTCTATTCTTCTAATCTTGCGACTATTCTACCCTGCTCACTGTCTGGCCCATACGGTCTCCCGGACACAATACGGGCCAGACAATACTGATATATGGCTCGCAAACAGACCTTGGGGTTAAACCTAAAACGTTATTAAAACTACCAAGACTCTATTTTATGAGTTATTTAACAAGGTTTAAGTACTTTATTACGCATAGTTATCAAACTATTTATCAATAGACGAATAATATGAGATGGAGGCAAATAAGAGATTGAAAGCTATTACACATACCTGATATATCCATTATTAAATAGTAATTTTTTTTTAATTACAAACTCTTATATCTAATAGTTATATTGAATCCGAATTACGTAGGTTCAAAAAGTTTTAATTCATTATGATTTTATATATTTAGAGGGTATGGGAGATAAAATCGTCAAAAATATCCAAAATTATTTGATTGCTTTAAAAAAATACTTCATTTTGTTTTGAATCTAACGACACCCAAATTATACTTCTACGTTAAGTATGCGTAATAATATTTTTGCAATAATGAAAATATTTTGAAATCGGAGAAATTGTTAAAAGTCTAGTTTATCTATATTTCTGGATATATAACAGTCATTTTCGAAGTCGGACAGATCTTTTTTCAAAAGGTCTGGTTGAGAAATTTGGATAGTTAAATGGTAACCGGACATTTTTTTCAAAAGATGTCTATGTGAGACATCCCTTATCCAAAAAAAAAAAAAAAATTCAAAATATCTGAATTAGAACAAAAATCTTGCGCTAACACACTTTAACAAAAAATCAGTCTAATTGATAACCGACGGTTCTGGTTGGGGCGCTTTTCAGTCGGTTAAAATAACATAATTTTCGTATAATACTAGAAATAGAGTCATACGAAAATTAAAATTGAATCGTTGCTATATAATATAAATGTATAATACAATTATACTAACAACTCAAAAAAGTAATTTTAACAGATTTAAAATAATTTACTTGCCTGTGGATATGGACTGGATTTACACGAAAATAATTATAATTCCTAATAATTTCAAATAAAACTTACGGTCATTTAAAATAATTTATTCCACGATGTTATTTGTAAAGCATATATATATATATATATAATTTATTTGTTATTTGTATTTAAAATTTCGTAGTTGGTATTTTACGAATTTTTTTTTGATATTTCGCTAAAAAAATCAAAGTGAGACTGAACTTACCAACTCCAACGTATAACTACACCACAAATAAATAGAGTTTGGCTTTACATTTTCTGAATTCTGGGTGATATCGCCAAATAAATAATACTTAACACACGTCATTTTTTCGTAATCATTTTCGCTAAAGATAGTAATTAATTTTTCAGAAATGCATTAAACCTAAAAAAACGACATTTTTATATACGTCACTTCCAATTATTTGCGCAGGCTTTCGTGTGCAGAAGGTGTTAATGCATTAATTCGCAATCTATCTGCGCCATACAGGAATATTTGCTTTGAAAAGGTGATGCTATGGATTGAAAAGGATATGTCTTTCTTGATTCGTGTTTTGATTCAACTTCTTACACACAGCCGCTTCATGTATAATAAAGCACATATTGCCAATCACATTGAATAAAACCCAACAAAAAAATTCTGCACTTATTCGTCAAAAAATCTGCAATTATCTGCATTTGTTGCGCGTGGAGGGATTTTTTTATTATAGAATTAATAGTATTATAACAATATTAATTTTGTAACAATATGAACTTTGTAACAATATTAATTTTGTAATAATATTAATTTTGTAACAATATAAATTTTGCAACAATATTAATTTTGTAACAATATTAATTTTGTAACAATAGTAAAATTCTAACAATAGTAATGTTGTAATAATAGTAACATTGTAACAATAGTAAAAACGTGACAATAGTAATATTGTAGCAATAGTAATGTTGAAAAAATAGTTACATTGTAATAATAGTAACATTGTAACAAAGTAAATTTATAACAATAGTAACATTGCAAAATAGTAATATTGCAACTAAAGTAATATTGTAACCAATGTGATATTGTAACAAATGTGATATTGAAACAAATGTGATATTGTAACAAATGTGATATTGTAACAATTGTAATATGGTAACAATAGTTATATTGTAATAATAGTAATGTTACAATTAGTCTGCTGTTACAATTAGTAATTTTGAAACAATAACATTATTAACAATAGTAATTTTGAAACAATAATATTATTATAACAATAGTAAGTTTGAAACAATAACATTATTATAACAATAGTAACATTGTAACAATAGTAACATTGTAACAATAGTAACATTGTAACAATAGTAACATTGTAACAATAGTAACATTGTAACAATAGTAACATTGTAACAATAGTAACATTGTAACAATAGTAACATTGTAACAATAGTAACATTGTAACAATAGTAACATTGTAACAATAGTAACATTGTAACAATAGTAACATTGTAACAATAGTAACATTGTAACAATAGTAACATTGTAACAATAGTAACATTGTAACAATAGTAACATTGTAACAATAGTAACATTGTAACAATAGTAACATTGTAACAATAGTAACATTGTAACAATAGTAACATTGTAACAATAGTAACATTGTAACAATAGTAACATTGTAACAATAGTAACATTGTAACAATAGTAATATTGTTAAAATAATAAATTGTAACAATATAAATATTTTAGCAGTAGACACAATGCAGCAATAGTAATATTATAACAATAGTGACATTGTAACATTAGAAATATCGCAGCAATAATAATATTGAAACAATAGTAACTTTGTAACAATAGTAACATTGAAACATTAGTATTAGTATAAAAATAATAATTATGAAATTATAGTAATATTGTAACAACAGAAATATTGTAACAACAGAAATATTGTAATAATAGAAATATTGTAACAACAGAAATATTGTAACAATAGAAATATTGTAACAATAGAAATATTGTAACAATAGAAATACTGTAACAATAGAAATATTGTAACAATAGAAATATTGAACAGCATAATTTTTAAACAATAATAGTATTGTAATAATAGTGATGTTGTAACAGCAACAGTAATACGTTTAGCTAAATAAAATATACAAAAAAGTTGAACAATTGAGGATCTCATTTTTCAAAAGGGAATATTTACTCAATGTTACATTTGGAAATGTTCCGTTTTATAAATATGCTCCTCGATCGTTGTTAACTTGTCCTCAACCTACATATTAATAACCTACCAAATTTTATTACGGATTTGTAGCTTTTTGACAAAAACCCTAATTGTTAAGGATTTAGGTGCCAAGATGTAGGATAATGTACAATTTTTACTTCAATTCCTGTTGATTATCGATTCAAAATATTTTGAAATATAAAAATGGTGGAAATAAATATGATTTTTTATTTCAAGCTCATATTGCATGAATGCTTAATATAATTTTCACCGAAAAAATAGCTTGTGACTGAATAAGATTACATTCTGAAGGATTTTACGTAGAATATTATGTCCACAAGTTATAGGGAAACAGCGGTAAATAAAACAGGGAAACAGCGACAATAATAAATTATCTTTATTTGGATTCACAGCAGTTATTGGTAAATGCCTGAGTTTTTTTTTAACTAAGTGACATTTGTGAATTCTATCAAAAGTGGCTGCTGAGGTGCTCGCGTCTCCATTATTCGCATTTGTATTTGTTTCGACATTTCCGAAGCCATTTCCACATTCGTTTGTTTTGACGAAAATTCTAACCTATTCCAAAATGAATAGTAGCCACCTCGAGCACATGCGGCTTCTAATCAAAGGCACATTTATTCCTAGTTATATTTTGTGCGCTTATTACCTTATATTAAGTAGCCATGAATAAGGATGCCATACTTGTTATTAGTATTGAAGTTATAAGGATTAAATGTATCCTACTGCAATGAAACCATCATCAATATTTCGTTCCTTATACCGTGTGTCTGATGCTGAATTTAAATATCAAAGTTTTATTCGATTGCTGATTGGACTGCATTTGCATTTGAATGAAATTTTGTAGGACGCTTTTTTTGTATAACTTATTTACACAATTGTCGTTGTACCATCAAAAGTTGCAACTAAAGTTTAAATCTCCATCAAATGCCATATCGCCTTTAAATTCGGTTATACAATACCTAGTTAAAATATATAGTAGTTACTATAAAATACCAATGAGTTTCATTTCAAAACGGAAAAAAAATGTAAAAGAAAATTCCTACATAGGGCTATCAACACAAAATTAAATGAACCAATTAGCTACAGTAATAATTAAGCTACAGTAATGCCATATTTGCTTCAAGTTAATATTTTTGTTCCACGTAATATTATTTTAAACTGAAATAAGATTTGTTTTTATCTTATTTTACTATATAACTGATTAAGTCAATTAAAGTGTAATAAATTAACAATTCTGCAGTTTGACTAGTTATTCATTGATTTATCTACTTATTGAATGCTATAACCAGTTCATCAATGTTATAACAAAGTATTTAATGATATAACTACTTATTCAATGATATATAACTAATTATTCCATAAAATAATTAATAATAGAGAGTTAAAGTGTAAAATAAAGAATTTGACTGCATTATTCAATATAAGGTACTGATAAATACTGATTCGAATTCAATTTAGGCGGCACGAGAGGGAGTTGAGATGACAAAACTGCCTGGTCGGAGGAAATGAGAAGCACAAATGACTGTTACAGAGGTTTTCAAAAAATCAATGTGCCATTTCTCAGTGCTAAAACCAACTGCTCGGATGAAACGAGAAGTCCAATTCGACTTTTCCAAATGGGTACTATCTGTTCATGAACAGACATGTTCCTTGCCCGTTGCCAATATCAACTTCGCAGAAAGAATGAAGAACCGCAAATGACTGCTCGAAGAGGTACCAGTTGTTTATTTGCAGTACAATTTTAGTCACCTTCTCTTAAGAAATTATTTATTTGTTCGAACGGGTTTTTTAAGATAGGGCTACGAAATTGTTTCATGGTACTTCGTGAATGAACTATAGCTTAGTTCTTTAAACATGTATAAACTCGATAAAAGGAAAACTAAAGGGACCTTATTCAACTCTTTAAATTTATTAATCGGGTGATGGTGAAGGCGTAACATTTAATCAGTTGTTGAAAGTTAGTTGTTAGATATTGAGTTGTGATTTTTATAACTTGAACCTTTGAATAATTTTTTTACCTGAATAACGTAACTATTTGTAATTCGTAAACCAAATTACTATGCTTATATTGCATATATGTACATCCTAATATTATTATTTAAAAATGTATTATTAATCAATCAGTCTACATAGTGTAAAATTTATTTATATTAAATAAATTGCAAAAAAAATGTCGTAATAAAAAACAAGACGTCGTTACAATAGCAAACTATGTTAGTGTGTACATTTTTATTTAAGTGAACGTACATACATTTACACTGGCGTCTGAGTGTAACAGTTAAGTGTTTCCTTGATCATTTCGGATGCTTTTTCAGCGATCATGATTGTTGGGATGTTGGTGTTTCCAGATGGCAGCATTGGCATGATTGAAGCATCCACAACTCGTAGACCTTTGATGCCTTTCACCCTGGAAAAATTACAATATTGTAAACTTTCCAAAATGTATTAGATCTCTAGAAATTATAATTGTATATCGATAATGATGTTCTACAAATTTTTATAGTATATAGTATTCGTCAATTTGAAATATACATAAGTAACATTTATAGTTATAACTCCTATTCTAATTATGATATCCTCAAAAAAATATTTACGTTAAAACTGTTAAATTTACCAAATGTCATCAAAATTTGATCACTAATTTTTGAAATAAAAATAAACAAACGCATACATCCTTCTAAATATATCAATATATATCAAATTTTGTTTCCAATTGCTTTGCAGTTTATTAATTGTGTAATAAAAAGTAACTTGTTCCACTGCATTTAATTGGTTGTTATTAATCATTTAAAACGCAATATTTAAAGCTATGAAATATTTCCAAAATAAAATTAAATTTTGTATTGTAATAAATTACTTTAATCTGGGATCTACTACAGTTGAAGAATCACTTGGATTCCCCATCTTTGCCGTGCCAACCTGATGGCTGAGGGTCACAACAAAAGACCGAGCTAAACACTCGTAGTAGAGGTCGTCATTTCCATTTCCATTGATTATCAGTCAACCTGTAACATAACACCTACATGTACGTACACGGAGTATGGGGTACTTCAAGGTAATATCAATAAATCAAAAATAATTATTTATAATCCAGTTTCATAACTTTTATAATTCTAAAGTTATGCAAGCTGTTTAAACGGGAAACAATATTTTGAAATATTTAATTATTAAATTATTTTTTACAATTAGAAGAAAATCGATGTTACAATATTTCCAATTTGTGGTGGTCATAAATTTCTTTCGGATGGTCATAGATGGCTGTATCATATTTGCCGTATTAACAATGACTATCGCCCAACTATTTCTGACCACCCTGTATTTTGCAGAATTGAAAGTTATACAACATTTCGAATTTTCATAGGTCTTTACCTTTCGTACGTATGCATTGGATATTATGTCCAGGTTTGTCCTATTTTCCGCTGGAACTAAATAGGCCTTAGCCGTGCTGCATCTCTGACCATGTCTCATTGTTGTGTCCAAATTATAAAAACCTGGAATTGGAAACAGTTAATAGTTTATTTTAAAATGTTATCGAAATTTAAAATGATGCATATACCATTACCAGATTCAAATCTTAAATTTTTAAATGGCGTAGAAATTTTGTAATTTTTTTTTCCATATCACAAATAGAAATAATTATACATCAAATTGAACAACAAATTTACCCATTAACTCCGCAGGTCAGGTGTGTTATTTTATGTTCTGTATTGTAACCATCATTATATTGGAGGTTTATTATGCAATTATTTTTTAGAAAGAGTTTTTAGAAAGATTCACAGATTTGACTTTTTTTTTAAGAATTTGCAAAAGCAATTGGCAGATAGCGTGGTTAGAATTTTTTTTTGAACCAATTATTAAATTTAAGATTAAATACCTTATTATATAATTATTATTAGGACTAAATATTGTATTGAAACTAGAATTACAAAATTATGCTAAGTTTCAATTCAATATAGCATTTCTAAGGAGGTTTAAATTGGGTTGCAAGATATTAGGCCACAAAAATAAAAGATAAAGATATTTAAATATCAGAGTGTATAACAAAAATAACAATAATTCTTCAATTACAAGCAAATCTAGGAATCAAAACAAATATGTTGGCAAAGTTAAATGACCTTTTTGAAGAAAGCTAAAACAATAATATACAGTAATCACTTGTTTTTCACTGCGCTAAAGTGCTTAAATGAAAAATCATATTGCCTGTTTGGTGACGGCTATTGGGATCTACAACTTTATATCCCAGATGTTCCGCTGCGTCCAAAACTGGCTTTTTAAATTCTGATTCATATCTTTGTTTTGATACAGTAACTGGACCTCCAACTGCATGGTATCCTGAAAAATAGAATATTTTTTAAACATTGCTATGCCCAATTATTTGTGTTGAATATTAATTGGCTAATAACTACTTTGGTTCATTAAAACTTGTAATAGTTCAAATAGTGGCTAAAATGTAATCCATACTTAACCTTTCTTCGGAAAACGTCACAATATTTCTATACAGGGTGATTCAACTATAAATTTCCATGTGTAGTGCAGGGATAACATGTGGATGTAAATTCCTTAAATGTAAATTATACTGAGATTTATAAGTACAATAGAAATTGTAGTACGTAAAATGGCCGATATTTAAAAATATGGTGATGCTCGTTGTATTGGTTGACAAAATATGAATAACACACTTTATGAAATCGTCTTGTATCAGGTAAAAATGACTTGTATGCAATGTCAAAGCACATATTGAACATTTATATGTAGTGAATGTATGGGATTCATGAAAACATTTTGTAAACTGTGGTATATTGCTATTGTCGAATTTATAATTTTAATTAATAGACAACGATACAGCAATTTAAATTTTCTGCCATTTTTGAAAACATGTTTTATTGCTTTTTGTTATTTAAAGAAATTAGGTGAAAGGGTTGCATCTCCAGCATGTTCCAAGTTGTTATTTGGGATGCTTTAAATTGAATTACGCAGTACTCAGTAATTCTATGATATCATTTTAAATTATTACTAATTATAAATGAAAGTAGGGACAAAAAATAAAATTTTAATTAAGATGCATGTAATTGAATATTAGACATCAATCACCCCCCAAAAATCAATTTTCGAGGAAAAAATACCTTTTTGGTTAGCTGTTTTGCAATTGTTAAATTAATTATTCTTATTAAAGGGAGTTTAAATTGCATTAGGATTCAGGCTATTGGAAATAATAAAAATAAAACAATACCGTCAGCGAGATCTTCTGGTACTGTGTTGTCTTCTGCCTTCAAGAAGTAGGGCTTGACATCCGAATAACTCCATCCCACTGCCCCTTCTTCAGCCCATTGGTCGTAGTTTTTCTTGTTTCCTCTCACGTATAGATTGGAATTTATGACACTGGAGCCCCCAATGGTCTTTCCGCTTGGAAACAACACTTGCTGCAACAAAAACACAAGTATATATTTGTTTTCTTCAGAGTACACTTTTAAAAATAGGTATTCAAAAATATGTAAAATGTACTATTTTTGAATACATTTGGGCTTATCATGGCTCCGAATACATAAATTTCAATTTTGAAAAATACATGTATTTAAAAATGAATTAAAAGAGCAGATGCCAGCCTACATAGGCTGCCTTCATAAATCACTTTCAATAAAGATCGATAATTGCAACCAAGACTTACCGAGAACCGAACCCAATCTGCATGTGTCACTGTCCAGAGCCTTATCCGTTAAGCTACAAGGACGGCTTGAATAAGTTATAAACATAAGTAATGTTTAAATGGTGTGCCAAAAAATGGAAGTAAGATAATTGAATTGTAGTAACCCAGTTTTCATTTAAACAATCGACATCAAATATTGTGGAAAACCATCTTCTGAACAAATATTTTAAGTTTTTCAGGTCGCTTTGTTAAGATGGCTTGAACGGAAGCTGATATTAGCAATATTAAACCATACTGCTCATTTTTGCGAAAGTACGATTACTTAAATTTGAGTACGCCATCGCTCATTTACGATGCACTTGTACTCAAAGAAAAACGAGTACGTTCATGTATTCATTTTTAAGCACCGTTTTTTTACATTGTAAAATCCTAAATAATTGAGGTCGCAAATGAAACTCTATGCAAGTGTCTATAAATATATTTTTTCCGACAAGAAGTATTTATTTCTTCTTTCACTGAGAAAGTAAATGTGTAGATTTTGAGGATCAAAGGCGGATGCGCATGATACTGAAACTTTTCTTTTTAAGGGCCTTTTCTCACGGAACAGGCATCATTTAAGAGTCCAATTCAAAGTAGTTAGTTAACTTAAAACTATACTTATTACGCATTACGCATGGGCACTATTAATATGAGTTTTTACATAAGTCTTGTACATGTTTGCATGGTCAACAAAATTTGTTTCTGAAAATTGTGTCCTTCGCGGCACTTGTTATTAACAATGAAACAAACAAACGTCAATTCTGTTACCGGATAATTTTTTGAAATTTTAATATGAAATTATAATTATTTGAATTGGTAAATTTGCTTCCATAAAAGTAATTAGTCCAAAATAGAAAATTATTAAACAATTTTGAAATCGAAAAAAAATTATATATATTTTTGATGTTAAAATTTTTTCTCTAACTTAATTTTTATTGTATTAGTTTACATTTTCTCTTAAATTTATAAAAATAATTTTATCTTGAATACATTCAAATAAGATCATAAATGGGTTTCCTATCTGTGAACTTCTTTGTAGTCATTAGTAAAAAACTTTATATGCAAGAAATATTTCAGTGCAAAGTAACATACCTTGGCATTCAGTAATACCTTTAACACAATTTAGGATATTTTATTTAATTGTTTTTTTAATAAATACATACATCTTGTTCATATATACGTATATTTTTTTAAATAACAAATTACTTCTTTTATAATTAGTCAATTACATATTAAATTTTAAATGATAAAGTAAAGTTAAAACTTAAAAAAAAAAAAATATTAGGACAATATTATAAACTCGGACCATTTGAAAACATATGTAAATTTCTGCGTTAGATTATGTTTCCAAGCATATTAATTATTGTATGAAAATTTTTAATCTAGCGTGCAGTGTCATTTCGCTTAGAAATCTTTCAAAGTGAAATTATTGAACCTGTTCGGTAAATTTACAACTGTAACTTTGAGAAAAATCTAGGTGAATAGCTGTTTGGTCAGATTTAAATTATATTTGCATATTTTAAATACCTTATAACTGCTTCTATGTATCAATTAAAATTTGAAATTCCTATAAAAATTTTTTTCACTAAAGTTTACTGTTGGCTATTGACAATATGATGGTAAATTTTATTATTATCGAAATATGTCAGTTTTTTTTTAATTTTGTAATAAACGTGCCAAATTAAAAAGAAAATAAATATTTTTTGCTACCAAGTATAAATTTTTTAGACTTAGGATAACTCAGCTGAAATATACTACCCACAATGACTTTTGGTGGGCCAAGTACTAATTACGTACAAGTACTAATCCTACCCTCATTTAATTAAATACATTTGATAACGTACACGATAACATAAAAAAATAATGAAATTAACAAAATAATAATAATATTATATCTATTATCTAATAATAATAATATTATCCTCTTTTGTTCAGCATATGATTTCAAAATGGCTTCTACTACTTATTGGATTTTTTAAACAATCTAAAAATTTATGCTGCTATTTACTGAGTAACTTGGACAACTATTTATATTGGTAATGCACAAGACAGTACAGGACTGGTACATTTCTCGGACAAAATAAAAAAAATTATATGCACCAAAAAAATTACATAACATTTAAAGATATTAATAGATTTATTATATTGTATTACAAATCTTTAAATACACAGGTTTTTGAAAATTATATTTAATTTGAAACATATAAAGTTTGACCGAGAAATTTGACTTTATCGTTTCGGAAAGCCCATTTGTTGTTGGTAAAAATGTATATAAAAATATTTAAGGAACGTTTTTACAATAACATTCTTAACTAAACTGTTAGCAGTATGAACGTTTTGGAAAAACTAACGTCAAACTACTCAGGATATTTATATTGAAAATAAAAAAAATAGTATTTTGCCGAACATCAAAAATGCCTCAAATTTGAAATTGGCCCAAGTAACTTCCATTTATATCAAAGACACTAGCTTAAAAAAAAAGTTATATGACTTATCATTAGCTGTTCCTGTTGTACATTATTGACAGGAAAACACATTTACCAACTTTAAAAACTACATTTAAAAAAGAAGCCGCTCTAAAACGAATTGAAACATAAAAAACATAACACTTTATACGTAATGTGTTACTTTCGGCTCAAAGTATCAATACTTTGACCAGATAATAAATATAGATTGTAATTTTTATGAATAAAAAACTAAAAAAAAGTATAACGTTATCTTTTTTACATATATAAATTGTAATATTAGAGGTTTCGAAGCCATGTATATTGGAAATTTAAAAGGTGGGGGATACATTTTTCTGATTGACTTTTGTGAATATCAACATAATTCTGTCTTAAATGAAAAATAGATGTGATATGTAACTTGTGGAACCTAAAAATATATATAATAAACATCTTTTAGATATTTTAATTGAATTTTGCATACAACATTTGTATATTTAAAAAAATATATGTATATAAAAATATACGTATTCAAAAATTGAAATTTTCTTGGTTCAACAAGTCGCATATGATGTATATTTTGTATTTCAGAAAAAAAGTATTTATTTACAATAGTGTATTTGAAAAATGTATATTTAAATTTTTAATATAAGTGTTAAAATGTGTACAAGTCGAATGCAAAATAATATTTTTCTTAAAAATTACTATATATTTGTATTCTGTTAAACGCTTTACCCTCCACCCTTAATATTCTTTCAAATCGCATATGTACGCTGTAAACAAAATTTGCTTAAAAAATGAGAACATGGTCGTACTTGTTTTTTTTAAAGCACAATTGCATCGTAAATGGAGGATGACGTACTCAAATTTAAGCAACCGCACTTTCGCAAAAATGAGCAGTGTGGTTTAATATTGCTAATCTCAGCTTCTGTTCAAACCATCTTAACAAAGCAACCTGACAAGCATAAAATATTTGTTCAGAAGATGGGTTTCCACATTATTTGATGTCGATTGCTTAAATGGAAACTGAGTTAATACAATTCAATTATCTTACTTCCCATTTTTTTTGGCACACATTTTGAACATTACTTCTGTTTATAACTTCTTCGTGTCGTTTCGATAGACGAACGGATAAGACAGCGGTGCCTGAGGATATGGGTTCGATTCCCGTAGGTCTAAGTTGTAATTGTTTGTATTTATTGAACATGATTTATGTAGGCAATCTACTGTTATTCATTTCTACCTATTTTTGAGTACATGTCTTTTTTCAAAAATGAAACTTATGCATTCGGAGCTATGATAAGCATTGAATGTAATCAAAAATAAGTACATTTTACTTATTTTTGAATACCTATTTTTAACAGTGTATATTTACAAACACCGAGTTTTCTTTTTACCCTGTTATTCATTGCTCTTGCTGTGTTTTTCTGAGGGACTGTCTTGTACGGCCAGCTTATGTCACTTATCAAAAACATTTTGGAAATTGCTGGAACATCTGTGAGCAAAGGTGGAGCTTTCCCAGCTTCCAGAAGCAGGACGCTGACGCAGGGTACTTCAGAGAGTCGACTGGCAACAACTGATCCGGCAGAACCAGCACCCACTATTTAAAATATTGGATGCGATCAGTTTCAAAACCTGTTAAATTCATATATTTTGCAGAAGACACCAAAAATGTGTTACAACCACCACGTAATATGGGGCAGGTGGGAAGTCTTCGAGCATTTACGGTGTACTTTCAATATTGTAATATTTCTATGTGATCTAAAATTAAAGTTTTAGATTTGGAAAGTTTTTAAGAACAATTAAATTTTATAAAACCATAATAAATCTACCAATTTCACAATTTTTATATTAATTTTATGAGTCAGCCAACATCCTGTTATCTAGAACCAGAGTTGACAAGAGTTTATGAAATATGGTATTCGTCCACTTTTACCATAAATACATGAATTTGAATGCATTTTTAGACATGATTCTATCTCTGTCAGATTCCGTTTCCCTAGGTGATGTAGTGCATTGGGAGCAAGTGAAAAAAATTTAAAGATAATATTATATGAACATTGTGGATTAACCATGATTATTTCTTAACGCATTGAAATATTGGCGGGTTGTTAAATGGAAATGCGGCAAATCTACACGTTATTAATTAATTTTTCAGTTTACATAAACCTTTTAACATTATATTAAAAAATAAGTAGTGACGATAAATTCAATTTATATGTAAAAAAACTTTTCCTGACTTGTTTTTTTTTTTTTAATTATCTTAACTGGACAGTCATTTTAATTAATACATTTTCTATCGGCGTAAAGGATTGCAATTTTTCTGTGCATATAATTTTTTTTCTCAAACAGAAGAGTTTAATTACCATGTACTTAATCTGCTATCCCAAAAGGCATATGTTAAAATCAAACTCGTAAACTCGGACCATCAATTTTACTTTCATAGATAATTAGGCATTCAAACCTGTACTAATATTCATCTCCAAACGCAAATCAGCCGTTTACATAAGAACACCAATTTAACTAAACCTTAATGTACGTACGTTTTCTCAATGTCTATTTTATTTTTTTTCCAACTCGATTTTCAATTTATTGCACAAAGTTTTATCGAACTTTCTAGAAAACTCTCCGGAAGTCTACTTCTAAAGGTTCCAAACTCTAAAAATATTCTAAGCGAGGGTCACTATACTCCATTGTTTTGCATTTCTAAACTTCAGAAGTGTTAGAGTACCGTTTAGTGCAGCTGAAATCATGTTCTGGTTATTAATATTTTCTGCAATAACTAAAGATTCCGATAGCCTATCATTTTTTTTACTTTACCCTTATTTACTATTATTTTTTTTATCTGTGGAGTAAAGTAGGAAGAGAGAGAGGGAGAGAGAGAGAGAAAGAGAGAGTAGAAGTAGTAACGTTAGTCCAAAAACCTCCATTTCTACTACAAAATAAATCATTTTTAAAACCAAAAAACTATAAATGATTCCCAAAGTTTCCTTTTTTTTCATAACAGTTGCCGAATTCGAATTGATTTGGTCGTCCAATTTCTGCTCGTGTTCTTCAGTATGGTATATAAAAACCCATGAAATATAAATTAATAGAAAACTCAAAATATAATTTTAAAAATAATCATATTTTAATGCAAGTTCTTCTCTTACGGCAAAACATGACCCAACACAGCAAATATAACATGCTTTAAAGCAGTGTTTATTAACCTTTTTGGCACAATGGACCACTTTAAAAAATTTAAATATGTCACGGACCCCTCTGTGAAAAAAAAAATTGCTTAAACATCATTTATTACAAAATATATTCTGTTTTATTATTTAATTATTTTAATATTTTTATTTCAATAGTAATAGTAATAGTTTTATTTCAAATAATCAAATGAAACATTAAGAACAAACATTAAGACACAAAAAAAACACTTGAAAAAGCGGCAAGGAATCTTGTATCGATGGAGGATATACCCTTATGTATCGGCTTCAAACTCATTTGTGATCCACATTTTGGACATCGATGAAATCATTCCCTCTTTCATACATTATTCTAACAACGCTTTCTTACCCATGACTGGTAAAACATAAAATAGCCAACTGAATATTTATTTTTCGCATTCAAAACTTCAGCAAGAGCTAATTCCATAGTGAAATCAAGCGTTTAGCAATAATATAAGTTAAGAAAACACCAAAAAAATATGCTACTCACAAACAGATGAAAGACAAAAATAAATGTACGTCTTATCTCCAGGGCAGATCCAACGGAAATAAAATCGTGAATCAAGTTTAAAATTATACCGCTATTTCAAACTCAAACAAATTATCGACCAATGAAAAGGCTAAAACAAAAGAGAAATAAATGAGCATGCGCGAAAAAGCGCCTCAAATTCTCTTCTCCGGAGGAGCGGGAAAAGAAACAGGGTTGCCATACAGAGCGCGCTAAGGATGAAGTAGGTCCGGGTTACCACTGCTGGCTAAATATTGATGCAAACATTTTAAAAATTATGATCAGTCGGCGGACCCCCAAAATATGACCCATGGACCCCCAAGGGGTCCATGAACAACAGGTTAAGAAACACTGCTTTAAAGGCAGGTAAGTTAAATGTCTTTGCTCGTCTAAAATATTAGAAGAGCATTATGGTTTCCACTAATGTTTATTTCATTATTGTAAAGTTTACTTCACTTTAACTGGTAGGGTAAAGTAACCTCGAATGTTGGACAAGTTTGGCGAGAAAAATTATTTGTAACCTGAATTAGAAACAAAAGTTCAGAATGTCCATTAGTATACTTTTTAAACAATTGTTATATGACACGATTATAAACATATCTTATCAAAGGAATGCGTTTTTAACGTATAATATACCTCTTTTTTCCACTGGAAGGAAACACGTGTTATACCTATACAACATTTTTAGATGTAAATTTCCCTAACAGAAAGTGAGGGAAAAAAACAGCCTTGAACAGCATGGTTGTAAACCCTAACAGAAAAAATATGTTATTGATTTATTTCACTGAATGTCCCGCCTTTTTTCAAATGCGAAACTTTTTTCAACTGATGGAATAATTTTACCCTGCAAAGGGTAAAGTAACCCCGTGAAAGGTATGTTGCTCGTTCGTGTTTAAAAATTTTTTAAACAATTTCTACGTCCTTCTTATTTAATATAAATTAAGTACATAAATTTATGCAGCATATTTTTTTTGAAAAAATATATACATCTATCTACCTAACTATCAATTTGTAACAATAATGGAGAATGTTGCAACGGTGTTACGTATTAATGTATTATGAACATAGGGGGACAATGCTTTATAATAAGTAACTTAAAAAATTACAAATATTTACCTATGATAAAATCGTATTCAGATCGAAAAGTCTTGGATGTTCTTGGAGCATTCTTTTGTTGCATTAAAGAAAGAAGAAGCAAAGGCAGAATCGTTGTATTTGCATACGGTGTAGGATACGCATTTTCAGATGCTAAGTCCATTAGACCTGCAAACCACGAATTTATTTATGTTCAATGCTTAAAAATATATTTCTATAATTTAACGAAATTACAAAATTAGGATTATAATTATGTATTCAATCACAACAAATTATAATATTTGCATTATAGTCCAGATTTGCACAAAACTGTAGGTATTTGTGTAAACCTGGACAAAATATTTGTTAGAAATTATATGCGTATACTTAATAAAATTTATTTAATTTGTATTGTGGTTCTATTTTTAAATATTATATATTGTCCTCTCATTTTTCAAAATTAAATATGCTGTAACATAAATTTCTGCATTATAAATAAAATGTACTGCTTAATAAATAAATGTATTTAAAATCATCATCAAATCATATGCAAATACATTCCGATTATTGCACTTTCCACCTGAAAACGGGTTTTATTATCATCTAGACAAATACATACCTATTAATAATGTATAAGAAATTGTTGAAACGGAAATAGAGGATTTATTATGTATGATAATAGAGGTTTCAAGAGGACACTTAACATAATTGGGAATTAATTTATATGGCAGGGCAAAGCTATAATGAATTTTAATTGTTTAACTTTTTAATATGTGTATTATTTCATTAATACTGCAAGTATATCGTATTAAAAAAAGATCAACACCAATAATTCAAATATGACATCTTTTTTTTCAAGATGGAGGAAATTGCTTAAGGATGGATTTTTGGAAATTCTGTCTTTTATTTCTGAAGTCAATCCACTACATATTCATCACATTTCTAAAGGTTATTAACATCCTTTCAATACGCTGCCAAATATTTAACGGTTATTAATTTTGTATGGAACATGATTTAAATTCACTGGGTAACAATGCCATCAAATAGTGTACGGACGTTATGAATTTTATCGCAGGCTACTTATAAACTCTTAAATTTATCTGAGTTTTGATAACAAATTATAAAATTTTTATAATAATAACTATTTTTATAATACAAAACACTTACCAGGCTAGAAACTTTATCCCTCATACAATGAAGACGTATTTTGAGTTATATGTGATCTTGACATGAAAAGCGAAGCACGTAAGACAATATATCCTCGAAATAGATTACGTGGCTGTTCAATCATATGGTACGGTTTAAATTATTAAATTGTGTGTTTATTGAACTTCCTACACACAGCTGTTTTATAAGTGTGTAATAAAACACAACATTAGAACTTAAATAAAACAACATTCGAATTGTATAATTTACTTTTTAAACGAAATTGTTTAAGATTTTGTATTTATGCAACGATTATTTTCATATTTCTTGACGTGTGTTTTTGAAAGTCCACATCAGAAAATTTTAACAACATTTCAGTTTTGTGATATATGTTTGTAAAATAATATTTTTTATATATTTGTATAAGCTGTCGGAAGGTCGAATATTATTTCTTAGTCGTACATGTGTTTGTTCATTCATTATATTATATTTCATATTTTCAAAGAATTTATATTAAAAAAAAAAAAATTAAAATTTTTATGCGAGATAATTTTTAAAAAAATTCCCGAATCCTTAAAAATACGAAAACTTATTCAACATATATATGTTTCATTAAAATAACAGTTTTGCATATTGATCATAATTCAGATCAGGTTATCACTTCATGTTTAAAAAAAATACTATAAAACGAGGGAAAAAGTTTTACTATTATTTATTAATAGTTGTTATTGAAGTATATTTGTTATTACAGTGCACACTACGCAAGTTATTATACTTTGGGTTAAGTTGTAAACGGGATTATGTTATATTGAAAATTTTAGTTTAAATATGCCATTTTTATAACATCATGTGAGGGAAATATATGTTCAATTTAATCTACAAATAAGCCACTTATTCAGAGGGAAAGGATATCCATTTTTTATTATCATGGGGTGTGGTTAGTTCTATAATATAAGCATTCTAATCATAAAATAGTGTCTAAATTTATGCGAGTATTACTTAACTCCATTATTTTGCATTTCCCAACTTTGTTGAAGTGTTTGAGTACCACGCAAGGCAGTGCATCTAAAATTATGTTCTGGGTATCTATATATTTTGTGATAACTGAAGATTCAGATAATCTTAATGCATACTTTATAAAATTGATATTAAATAATTCAGTTTTTCAACTTGTTCGAAACTAAAATTATTTTTTACTTTTTAGCTAATTTTTTCTTAAAGTCGGTTTTCCATTTTATATATAAAAAAAATTATGTTACGAACAATGTGTTATGTACTGCGAGAGCCGGAAACGGAGGGCGATTGGGCATTGGCATCTTTTCTCCCACTCGTTGAAGCGCTTGGCGCTCTTTCTCCCGAAAACATTTTGGCAAACCCTTTATTTGGAAAACAACGCTCCTCTCGTTCGGACGTCATGCATGGGTCTCTGAAGACCAAATCCCCATCGTTTTCCGTCTGCGGGCTCGCAATGACCCGTCGCTTGAATAATCTCTTTATAATAAACTCTTTTGTTAAAGAAAAACCATACATTCCATTATTGAACCAGCGCCGGTACTCTAGCAGTAGAACAATATGTTTTATAAAAATGCCATAAAGATAATAAAAGTTTAACACAACTTAAAAAGTGTGTGAATATAAAAATAATCATTGTTAAAACATTCTTTATTAACAAACGTCGTGAGGCACAAAACACAATAACATTTCCAATTAGAAAGTTTTTTTTTTTTTTTATAAAAACACATTTAAATTTAAGCTGGTATTTGTGTGTGACAGTTGATCGTCTGCTTGATCATGTCCGATGCTTTTTCAGCGACCATGATGGTTGGGACATTTGTGTTTCCTGAGGTTACGAGTGGCATGATGGAAGCATCCACAACACGGAGACGGTCGATCCCTTTGACTCTGAAAATAAGAATAATTCTAATCACTATACACTCAAACCTGTTTTTGTGCGATTTCTTTTTGTGCGACTTTTTGTGCGATTTTTTTTGTGCGGTTTATGACAATTTCAATAAAATTGGAACATAATTGATTATCTGGCTACCGAGACATAAACAAGCGTCTAGTGAAACAGCAGTCGTCGCAAAAACTGATCACTGACTACATGGTAACTGAAAAAAAGTCAACTCTAAATGAGTGCGAGGTAATATCTTCAAATGACGAAAGCGATTTTGAACCAAGTTCGCGTACTGTCAGACTTACGAAGGATAATGGTTATACGTTTTGAAAAGTATTGTATGTGTAAAATAAGTACATATGTAAAAAAAATATTTAAAAATATTCGCATGTGTATTTTCTAAATCAGATTCCAAAAGATTTGGCGATATTCCAAGTAGCTGTCAAGCCTCGTGTCTTAATTTCGTTTAAAAAAGCAATTTCTAGTTATTTCGTAAGGTTTTGAGTTATTTTCTATGTGAGACTTTTTTATGCGGTCCCTATCCACCACATAAAAAAAAAATTTAATTGTGTTGCAAAACCTATTTTTTATAGCTACTCGTAAAGTTTTGTGCTAAATTTTTTATGCGTTTTTTTATGCGGTCCCTATTCACCGCACAAAAACAGGTTTGAGTGTACTTTCATATTTCCCTGCCAGAGGAAGCACAAGGTGGCGCTGACCGCGCTGCCTATAGTGCTGTATGGTGCTCCTAAGTTATGGATGGGAGTCACTACAATAGATCCAGTAGCGTCTGGTGAATTTGAAAAGCGAAGGGGTCTGAATTCTAAATTATTAGGGCTATTCCACGATATTTGTCCTCTCCGTAACTTTTTGTTATTATTTTATAAACTGTTAATTAATGTAAAATAGACACAGTTTTTTTAGTGCTATTAGGGTTAGTTAGTTTTCAGTTTAGTTATTTTACGTTAATTAACATATTATAAATTCATAAAAAAAAATTGCGGAGGGGATAAATACTGTGAAATGGTCCTGTAGAGAATTTAAGCATAACGGAATAATTCGATAGTAAATATGTAAAAACAATAAAAAAATATAGGCATTTCTTATACATATGCAAACATAAATAAATATCAGAGTTAAATCATAATTTAAGACAATAATTCAAAATAAAAATATTTGATATTTGACTGAAGGAGAAAATATGAACCAAAAATTTAATTGATATTAATGTATATTGATAAAATATTAAAATGAGAGGAAAATATTAGAAAACTTTAGTACAAAGCTATAACGTAAAAAGCATAAAAATCAGCGGAAAATGTTTAAACAAATTTAGTTTAAAGTAAATAATTAATTCGAATAAAATTCTAGAATTTGCTCCAACGTTTAAAAAATGTAATGTTTGCACCCGGATACTATTCGTCCTTATGCACTAGCCTACACTGATGCAATCTTAATATTTAAAAAAAATTAATTCATACCTAATTTTGGGTATTTCTATTATAGAATATTTTATTACTTCTTTTAAAATTCAATATGATTTTGTATTATGTAATATGAATGTATTGTGCAATAGGAATATATACGAGATAGTACGAGGTAGAAACCTTCTAAATTTTAGAATCATATTAATCCAATTCGCTTCATACAATAAACTATTTATAAGGATATATAAATAGTCCATTGAATTTACATATTTCCTTATTTAGTGTATTCTTTTAAGAATAAATTGATAAAATAAATTAACTTTTAGTAATTAGTAATAACTGATTTTGTATTGGATGTAATATTGTAAAACCAATATAATATTATTGTTATATTATTTAGTATTCATTTTTAAATTGGATTTCATTAAAATTACCTCAATCTGGGATCTACCACAGTTGTGGGATCACTTGGATCTCCCATTTTTGCTGTTCCAACTTGATGATTGAGCGTAGCAACAAATGACCTTCCGTAGCACTCAAAGTATTTGTCGTCATCTTTTTCGTAATGCTTTTCACAACCAGGGAAAGGTCCTTTCAATAGCTTCGATCCAACTTTCTTCAACGGTTCACTAGTTCCGATCTTTTTACAGGTTTTTAGACCTAATCGACAAAAGATATTTATCTTAATAAATATTTCTGTTCATTGTAAACATAACTGCCTACATTTTATTAATATATTTTCATGCAGCACTACTTTGATAAGAAAATTAGATTTGAAATAGTGACTTTTTAAGAAAAGGCAATTAAGCATAACTTTAAATTTCTCAACACGCATTAATATCATATGTATTAAAATTAATGTTATTATTCATTCTTTAAAAAATAAGTAATTCGTGTAAATCAATGACAATAACTAAAAATGTATCATAGACAGTGAGGGGAGCTATGTGGTAGTTGTAGATCTGCTGAAACTGTTTTTTTTATTAAATAAAAAAAATTAAATGTATGCAATTTATTTATAATGCTATTGTAAAATAGGTATGGCCGATTTTGATTTTCTTTAGTTTTATTCTTATACAACATTGTTTGTTTCAAATTTCTTTGTTTACTACCTTAAGACTAAAGATTAAATCTTATTCTTCGATTCATATATCCATACATACCATTTAAAAATAAAGATCTTGTGTTGTTAAACTAACAAAACAAATAAGCTGTTTATAAATCAGTAGTTAATTTAAGTTTGAAATTAGTAAGATTTAAGTAATTAGCTATATTATTGAATTAATATATCAGGAAAGGAATGAGACAGTGTAAATAAAGATTGTATGAGGCATGTTCCAGGATTTAAGGATTTTTTTATAGTTAAATTTCGAACATAGAAGTAAGGACTTAATTATATAGGGATTTAAGAACAAATATACTAATATTATGTATTCTTATCATGTGAAAAGATAAAAACCCTCATATTTATTGAAAGTGATTTATGAATGCAGCTTATTTAGACAAGCATCTGCAAATGGTTCTCATTTTTCAGTACGTCTTTTTAAATATTGACACTTTTGTATTCGGAGCCATTATATGAATCGAATGTACTCAACATTCGTACATTTTACTTATTTTTGAGTATCTATTTTTAACTATGTAGCTCTGTCTAAATATTATAAATAAATCAATCTTGCAGATTATGTGTAACAGTTTGCATTTATTTATGTGATTAAAGTTGAGTGAAAATAATTTGCTGTTTCTACGTGGAAGGTCAACAAAGGTACGCGTTTGGTGGTGCTTTTTAAGAATGTTGTATAATAATAAATTACCGGAAATTCAAATAATATAATCAAGCTAATGATCACATATTTAGATTGAAATGCCCATTGAGTATGTTCAACACCAATAGATACCAACACCACGAAGATTTAGTCGTAGACAGCAACATATTTTAAAATAAATATTAACAAAATAAAAAAATTTAAGACATAGCACGTGCTTTTAATCAGATGTATAGTTATATAGTTCCGCATAATCGACAGCTTTGTCCCTTCTTTATTGATAATTTGAGGGACTACTGTTGAGGAGGTGACATAGTTTATGGAGTCTTCCTCAATAGTCTGAAAAACTTGTGCACACAATGGCAATGTCTCCCCATGTATCTGTCACTACACATCATGTGATAGTTTTACGATTCAGTTTTACTAACTTAAAGAAGGTCATTTTCAGCCTCCCATTTTTAACTTGGTTGTATAAAGTTAATAATAATTGGTTTGCGATACATTCCTCAATTGTTATTAATGATACAAATACCTTCAACAATAGGACGAATGTCATCAGAAACCTTAAAGTAGTTTGGATCAATGAGCGGTGGATCTTTTGGGTCCGCTGACTGTAGCTTGACGGAACCACGTGATTTTGGATGTAAATAATTTATGAAGCATGCGAAAGTAGTAGAGTTTCTGTAGTACCCAAAGTACTTCTCGATAACCTATAGAAATATAAGAAAATATGTGATATTTTAATTTACCTTTGAGTTCATACATATTGAGACGAAGGACAATGTAAAATAAAATAAAACTATTTTCAGGTTTTGCGGGCAAAACACGTGGAACATACAAACAAAACTAAGCATGTCAGTCAGATCGCAAACCAAAGATCTGCTCTGCTGAAACTGATGTGACGTCATTCTAATATGCTGGAACGGATGCGCAATGAACTGATACCGAAAAAAACTGAAATCGCAATTTTTGTATGAAGTGAAAATCGATTTTAGTATAAATATTCTTTACTGAAAAAATGAGAAAAATGTTCTTTACTATTAAAATTCTATTGAATTTCATTGGTATTGAGATTAAATTTCATTAATATTCAGATTGAATTTCATTGATATTCATATTGCATTTAATTGATATTCAGATTGGATTTCATTGACTTTCATTGTTTTAATTTCATTAAATTGTCGTTGTGAATAAAGACTCCTGGCGTCATCTCTTGGTGACAGAAATAAATGAAAAGTAATAAATATAAAAAAGTATTTCTATGAAAAAAGTATTTTATTATATTAATTGTACTATGAAGTTAAAGATAAATATTTGTACTAAAATTTAAAAATACATGATTTTTTCTAAATTAACTAAAATAAAAACGTGACGCACTCAAAAGTATAATATCCTGAGGGCGTTTATTTGAGTGTAACTTGAGTTTATTTGGTTAATTTACAAAAATAATTTGGTTTTAATTTTACAGAATAATTAATATAAAAAAAGATAGTTTTATGAAATGTATTTTTTATGTTTATTTTAGTTTAAATGTCAATAACTTGTAATTAGTTGAGAGTTCTTTACTTACATCCGCTGTCATTTCAAACGGTAATTCGGGTACTGGCACAGTTCTTTCGATAAAATTCAATTGGTAGTCAGGAAAATCTAGTGAATTCGATAGCTCTTCTAAAAATGCTACTAGATCTATTCCAACAGCCGCTAAAGGACCTAGAATTGTTCAAAAATGTATTGGTTATCCTAATATTTCTATTATGTTTTCCCAATTTCCTACTCATCTCTAACGACATGTTTATGTACTATTAACTAGTACATGGATACCGAATGCACTTTTACGCTTATTATGGAGGGTAAAGTTGGCGGTTTCGTCATTCACATATAAGTATGGAGGGACAAAGGGTAACCATGGATTCCATAAAATTGAAAGAAACAAAAATTTATTTTCCCATTGCATTAAACGTATTAATTATTTAACTATATTGATTATTAATTATTTATTATCGGGAATTTGTATATAATTGATGATGTAATAACAAAACGTCAAAATTTACGCAATATTTACAATCGCAATTGTAACTATCTTAAGCCGAATATTTGTCCTCTAAAACAGGTGTAAAAATATAGTTGATAAATCCAACGAGTTTTCTTAAAGTTTTTACCTATTATTTTTTTTAATTCAATGAAAAACAAAGTTTATCCTACAAAGATAATTCAAAGTCTGTCGATCTCTACAAGGCTGTTGATAATAACTTTTTAGGAATAATATTTTTGATTTCTTATCTTTAAGATATAATTCATTTTTAAGGACATCCCAAAATATTTTTGTCATGGTATCTTATATTTTTCCTCTTCCTTTAAACGATACGTGTATTTTTATATATAATAAATACATTTTAAAATACATTATTTTTTACAGCTTTTTTTAAAGAATCAACAAGCTGATGGTGTAGTTTTTGAAGCATGAAGGCGCCACACACATAGTGAGAGCTATAAGCACTGACCGATTCTTTCATAGTTTACTTTTATAAGTTATAAAAAACATTGAGTAAACTTCTTATTTCTTACCCTTTCGATGCTTGATGTATTCCTCAACATTTGTTTTATTTGCAACTTTCTCGTCATAATTGGGGATGTTAGGATCTAATTCAAAAAACAACGAAGGTCCACAGTGATCTTGGAAGTTCTTCCCAACAGGCAAGTCTGCCACAACTGAAATCTGAGAATATAATTCTAATATACAAACAACTAGACACTTTAAACTTACACTACGTTAAGTTCCATTGTAATAATATCACATCTTAAACTAATATAAAGTTACATAATAAAACAAATTTACATAAATTGTTATTTGCGACATCGATGTTTATATTTCAAAGATAAAGGTTAATGTACAGATGCGTTAAAGGACTCCAATGCCTTATAACTAACTATGTGGGTAATCTGCTTTTAAAAATATGCGAGATCATACATTATTTTTTATTAAATTGAATAAAAATAAAACTTTGGGGCGCTCAAATAAACACATACATTTTGAATGTAATAGTGTGTACCTAAAACTTTTATTTTTAGACAATATATTTCTAACTTTTTAGTACATTTAGTATCATCAAAAGAGTGGTTTTTAAACTTGATCTTTAATTTTTCTTTAAAAAAATCGTTCTACATCTTTTTTATATCGGAAATTATGAGTATTTTTATAAGGCAATCGAGGATAGAATTTTAGTAAAATATAATAGATTTTCTAAATGATTTAATTTTGTTGTTTTTAAATAAATAGTTACATTACCTAAAATTTTGGTAGAGGAATAAATTTAAATATTTTCCCCGTTAATTTTTTCTAAATTATGGAAAGTTTATTTATCGATTTGTGTAAATAATACAAATCGGGCCCTCTTCTAAATTCGCAGTGAGCACCGACTTGCTGAAAGCGCTGCTAAATTGAATTTGTGGCAAACGCCAATCTGATATTGTAACAACTGTCCTATGTCTCCAACTGCTAGATATAAAGATTCTAAACATGATATTTTCAAAATGTTGTTGTCTAAAATAGAAGCAAGTGTTACATTAAACTCTTCAAGATGTTCTTTAGGTCCTATTCCGGAGAGCATCAGAAGTTGAGCCGAGTTGACGGTTCCAGCCGACAAGATGACTTCTCGTTTGGCTCTCACGAAGTGAGTCTCACCCCCGTGCTCAAATATGACACCCTCAGCTCTGCGATCTTCGATACGAAGCTGTAATTGAAGTAAGTTAAGATTTAGACACGCAAGAAGTAATGATAATTTTAGTCAGACACATAAAATTGTGTCCCATATTTTTTTTATTATAATATAAATGGATAGTTGAGCTAACTACACTGTAAAAAGACGAACTTAAAATGATTATATTAACCCTACTCATGTTTTTTTTTTCAAGAATAATTGCATCGTAAACGGTAATCCAACGAAAGTACCGTACTTTCTCAAAATGTAGCACTGTGATTTAATATTGCTAATCTGAGGTTAAAACGATTTTAATGAAACTGACCAACTCAAAATAGTAATTCAGAAGATGGTTTTCAATATTATTTTATATAGATTGCTTAAATAGAAACTGAATTATTACAACTCAATTATCTTACTTCCCATTCGTTTGGCACACCTTTTATAAAAATGTCTTCTATGTACAAATTCTTAATTTTTGTCCTGGTAGTTTAACGGATAAGGCCTGGGTTTAATTCCCAGTAAAACTAGATTGTAATTTTCGATATTTATTGAAAGTGATTTATGAAAACAGCCTATGTAGACAATCATTCACTGTACTCATTTTTGCATGCCTTTTTCAAAATTGAAACTTATATATTCGGAGCCATAATAAGCATCAAATGTACTCAAAAGTGAGTACATGGTATGTTAAGTGATATCTTATAACTGAGAAATTATTAGAAGGAATGCAATTAAAATTTTCACTAAAAGTGATTTAATAATCGAAAACCATTTCATGACTTCCATCATTACAAGAATATATATGGATAGTGTGGTGTGGGAATAGTTTAAAATAACGATCGGAGAGAAAATATATAACGAAAGTTAGCGAGTTGTAGGCGGAACACAATAGTTTTATAAATAAAATTCATAACACAATTCTTTCTGTAGATTATTAAAAATAAATACTCAAAAATAAGTAAAATGTACTCATTTTTGATTACATTCGATACTTATCATAGTTCCGAATACACGAGCTTCATTTTTAATAAAGAAATGTTCTCAAAAATAAGTAAAATTGAATAAAATGAGCAGGCACACATAGGCTGCCTTCATAAATTACTTTCAATAAATATCGACGATTAAAACTAAGGCTTAGCGGGAATCGAACCCATATCCTGAGGCACCGCAGTCCAGTGTCTTATCATTTGTACTACCAGGGCGACGTGAAGAAGTTATAAACAGAAGAAATGTTAAAAAGGTGTTCCAAAAGAATAGAAAGCAAGATAATTGAGTTGTAATAACTCAGTTTCCATTTAAGCAATCGAAATCAAACAATGCGGAAAACTATTTTCTGAACAACTATTTTAAATTTGTTCGGTCGCTTTGTTAAGATAGCTTAAACAGCAGCTGAAATCAGCAGTATTAACTCACACTGCACAATTTTTAGAAATTACGGTTGTTTAAAAGAGTACGTCATCGCTCATTTACGATGCAATTTTACTAAAAAAAAAACGAGTAAGTTCAGGTACTCATTTTTAGGTATTTTTTTTTGCAGTGTAGAGTATAATAATTGTTTGAGAAACGTTTGATATAAATAATCTTCTGATAGTAAATCGGTTACCTTTTTTACAAATGCATTGGTGATTATATCAAGATTTGTTCGATTTTCAGCTGGTACAAGATACGCCTTTGCAGTACTGCATCGTTGACCATTTCGTATTGTCATCTCTGTATCATAAAAACCTAAAACATACGTGGATTATAAAACATTTTATATTACTTAAAACATTACAGATCTATCGTAAACTTGTGTAAAAGGATATTATTGCAAAATAGCGGCTTTTCGTTGCATGATGTTGAAGTGAATATATGTTGACAAATTTTTAAAAATCTACACTGTAAAAAAGTACTTAAAATTTAGTACCTGAACATACTCGTTTTCTTTAAGTACAATTGCATCGTAAATGAGGTAAAGCGTACTCAAATTTAAGTAACCGTACTTTTTTAAAAAAAAGCGGTGTGATTTAATATTGTAATCTGAGTTTCTGTTGAAGCCATTTTAATAAAGCGAACTGACAAACTTAAAATAGTTGTTCAGAAGAAGGTTTTCCTCTTTTTTTTTATCGATTTCTGAAATGGAAACTATGTTATTACAACCAAATTATCTTATTTCCCATTCCTTTTGCACACCTTTTTAACATTTCTTTTGTTTGTAACTTCTTCGCCCTGGTGTTGTAAACGGATAAGAATTTGGATTGCGGTTCTTGAGGGTCTGGGATCGATTTCCTGTAATTCTTTGTTGTAATTATCAATGAAAGTGATTCAAGTTGACAGGTTATGAAGACTAACATCTGCTTATTTGAATTATTTTTACTCATTTTGACTTTTGACTTACATGACTTTTTCAAAATTGAAACTTATGTATTTGGATCTATGATAAGAATCGAATATATTCAAAAATGAGAACATTTGACTAATTTTTGAGATACTATTTTTAACAGTGTAATAAAAGGTATCTTGACACGGTATCTTGATAAAATAAAAGGTATCTTGATAAAAGGTATCCCTAAAGGTAATTTATTTTTTAACATTTTGTAAACACATTTTATGCATAAAATGCCAGTTGATACGAACAGAGCGATGCGACTTTGGATTCAAGATAGTCCTTCGAGGAATACAAGAGTAGTTGAACTAGAAGATTAAGGGGCGCGATTTGGAAGGAAGTGTTTTACAGATCGCGGTAGCAGAGCCCTGGAGTGCTATTCTCAGTGTTAAATACATATTTGTGTGATGCAATACATAATTTTTATTACGGAATGAATGTGGAGTATGACCTATTCTCATATATAATTTATAAATATTAAAATCAACTTGCCTGTTTGATGGCGGCCATTGGGATCGTTAGCTTTGTATCCCATTTGCTTTGCAGCTTCAAATATTAGTTCTTTATATTCTGATTGGTATCTCTGCTTCGATACAGTTAATGGACCATCAACGGAATGATAACCTGAAATATAAAGATTTGTACACAGGATGTATTGTGTTCTTGCTTTAGAAAAAGCAGCTACTAACTTTCCTTGGATTGTAGCAATGCCACAAATGCGTTATCACAATTCCTAAGATTCGTAAACTGTAAAGAAATCTTTAGCCGATGTTGACGAAAGTTTCTTTATATATGAAATGATTTATGTTTAAAAAGGGAGGCTTCTGTTATGGTTTTCCTATGTAGGAGTCTCATTTTAACATCAATTTATATATTTATGTTTTTCACTTTTTGCTCATGCGAATTGTCTATAACTATTTTAGTTCAATATCAGACTAAACCATTTTATTTTAAGTGCAATGAATAAAATATGCTAACTAAGTGATAAAAGAGAAGTTTTTTATTACACGCATTTCATGTATAAATGTACTGAAAAGTTACAAATAAGCTAATGATATAAGTTTATTTAAATAAAAGCATGGAATGCTCTATACTCTACATTGCAATCATTTCAACATAAGATTAAATTAAACTTTGGCATTAAACTTTTTATTTTGCATTGAAATGAAACTTTAAAATATCATGCATTAGCGACAGCTTTTTCCGATAAAATATGTAAAGTAATATTTCAAATGTAGTGGAGCCAAGTCCAAACAATTTATGGGGCTAAGAGCTAAAAATGTGATGGGCCAAGAACTAAAATGTGCATGTACCATAAGTTCAAAACAATGAAAATCTTTATAAATATCTAGAGTAGCACTTATATGGTGCAGCTTTCAGTAAGTGGCCGCTCTGATGTCACATTGTTACAAAGTAATGATAATACGATTGGTTACTGCTCCGAACCATTGTGGGGATTCGTTGAAACCAATTTTGAGTTAATTTACACGTCTGCCTATTATGCTGAGTTACACTATATTATTCTATGTTTATATTTAAATAAGGATTTACATTCATGGTTAAAGTTAAATTGCAATGTGTATTTGGATCGTACCGTTAGCAAGATAATCTTTTTCTGTGTTGTCTTCTGCCTTCAGGAAGTAAGGCTTGACATCTGAATAACTCCAACCGACTGCTCCTTGCTGAGCCCAATCGTCATAATCCTTTCTGTTCCCTCTTATGTACAGTTCTGCGTTTATGACACTGGATCCGCCGAGAGTCTTACCACTCGGCCAAGGTACTTGCTACAAAAAGAACATACATGTTCCACTTAGCAAGTATTGCTTTTCTTTAAAAATTATAATCTAACTGCAATTTCCAAAATTGCAAAAAGTTAGGAATCATAAATATCTTTCTAAAAATAGCATACTATTTAAGATATATAATTTCAAAATTTTAGGGAAAAAAAAGGAGCCCGATAATGTATACTCAGTAGATGAGTAAGATTTAGAAAAACTTGTAGATGGCGTTTTGGTAATACTCTTACACGATTATATTTATTCTTAAAAATCCCACAATATTAAATTGTTTAATTTAAAATTTTAAACTGTTCATTTGAGTGCATATTTTCATTAAATATTTGGTAAATCATTAAAATTTCGGAGCTGTAAGATAGAGTGGTCACAAAGTTTTGGGTGATTGTCATTGTTTGGCTATTTAACTATACATATTAAAGAATTATTTTTTACTACTTAGTTTGTTGCTACTAAAGCTGAGCGATTTTCATAAAAAAATTAGCAAAATAGTTGGCAAAATGGGGTTTTATTACGTCACTACATTTAAATAAAATACATCCAAATTATGAACATCACTTAACAGTGTTTGACCACGCTGTATATTTTCAATATAAGCTAGTTTTACTTATGTGTCTTATAAAAAAAATCTAACGAAGCTTTATAATTAAAAATGTTATAACATAGAGTATTATTAGCTAGTTAAAATTACAGGTGTTTAGCTGAACTTATAACTTAAACTTCAGAAATTGGCAATATACGGGCATACACACACTCCGCTCGCTATCTAACTGCCATTTCTGAATTCGAGGCTAGAACGATGACTATTTTCTTATAAAGATTTTCGTAGTTACAGTCGGAAAAAAATTATTTATCGTAGAGTTTAATAAATAAATTGTTAATCCAGTTTGTTGAGGATTTCCTAAGTATTAACAAAACTGTTTTTTTCACTAATGCAAGGTAATGAAATATTGAAAGGGATTGTTCACTATGTGAAACGCGTTGTTATTTTACGTTTAATAACAGTAAGATTAATATAATGCATTTTCATACATTCAGTGATAATCAACTTCCCCAAATTCAAAACTTAAATGAGGAAATTTTCTTTTCCATAACTTTACCCTATTAGTCATTGCTCTTGCTGTGTACTTTTGAGGAGCTGTCTTATACGGCCAGCTGATGTCACTTATCACGAAGTTTCTTGAAAGAGCCGGGACATCTGTCAGTAGGGGAGGGGGTTTCCCAGCTTCCAACAGCAAGATTCTCACGCAAGGAATTTCAGACAAGCGGTTGGCCACAACGGAACCAGCAGATCCAGCACCAACTATTAAACATATAATATACAGAGTAGTCACAAATTGCTGGGCGATGGCCATTGTTTAGCTGTTTGATATGCATATTTTTTTAAAAATATTTTAACTACTTTGTTTGTTGCTACTAAAGTTAAAAGACTTGTTTAAAATACAAGCAAAGAAATAGAATAAAAATAATATTTTATTAAGCAAAGTAACTATGACTAAATGTGATAGAGCCAAACACAATTTGTGACCCCTCTGTACCTAAAGCAAACACATTTTGAGCGGTATTAAAAAAAACATAATTTTTTTTTTATTTTCTAATTTATGTTTATTTAGACAAATATCGAATACTCTCTGCCTTCTGGCATTATAAATGTTCCTCGTCTTCCGTTACACAGAATTTGCCGACAAATTTATATGGTTTCAAAGAATTAACGTAAAGTAATCTGTTGATGTCAAAAACATAAATCTGTCCATTTGATGTTGTTTGGATATTATTGAAATTTTTAATGTAGAGTAAAAGTTACAAGACTAACCAGTCCATAATAATATGTCTCCTAGGAAGGTTCAAATACATGAATACGTTACACTTTCTCGTCATTTTTGTGAAGAAAATATCCTAATCTACACAGTCGAAAAGCTAAGTTGTGGTTATCTTGAGAGCTAATATCATTGAGCAACATTATGCATTTAACACAAGTTACCGATTTAATCTGCCTCCAGGATAGGTTCATACAAGAATAGGTTAGAAACAAATCTCTCAATATATTGTAGAATATTCAGTTTACCTTTCCAACTATTATTATTTTTAAATAATAGACTTAGCATTAATATTTCGTAAAAATGTTCTGCTATTTTAAAACCTAAAATATTTCACTGTGTAATAGTAACCCAACTTTAATAAATGGACTGCGTTATGCAACAATCGGTTAACTCAAAAGTTAAAAAAGGCCCACGGTTCCATTTCCTATGCTAAACAAATGCAGTGGTCGACACTGGACATGTAACGCTATACACTAGACTTGGGGGATTTGTTAAAGAAGGATTTTTCGATTGAGTGGTTTGATTTAAGGACATTTTTCTCAAAATTAACATTCTGCGAGTTAAATGGTTGTTGCATAACACTGTACAAATATCATTAGAGATATTTTCAAGCAATGTAACTAGAAAACAGATATATCAAACAAATTCGGATATGGTTTGAGTTTGACGTCACAAATATGTACTATATAGGAGAGTATACTACTTACTTTTGTCTATTAAACATATATTATTGATTTTGTAGGTTATTCAGTTCGATGGTTTATGCAAAATTATTTTTAAAATATACTTTATTGGACTTAGGTTACTTTAAAACGTGTATTTTAAGAAGAAAAACGCATAGATATTCGTGTAGAAACTAAGTCGATCCTTCACTGTACGCCCCCCGAAGTTTTCTTTTATTGCAAAAAACGATCTATTCACGTAATGCATCAAAATTAAATGTAACAAAATACTTTTATAAATATTACCTATTATGTAATCATATTCCGAATCAAAAGCTTCGGATGTCGTGGGAGCATTCTTCTGCTGCATCAACGAGAGTAACAGCATGGGCAGAATAGTCGTATTCGCATACGGCGTGAAGTACGAACTTTCAGATGCCAAGTCCATCTTCCCTGGAATAAAATAAATAATACTTTAAATAACAGAATCACCCTATATTTTCTACACACTAGTTTAAACAAAATAACGAATAGTAAGTGTCATCATTTGAGTTAAATAAGTATGACATATATTGTATTTTGAAAAAATATATATATAATATATAAAACAATTTAATTTGCTAGGAAGGAAACACAGCAGAGGAAAAATGACATTTGCAACTTACTTACCATATATAGGAAATCCTAGAAAATCATTTGTTGATTCTGCCATTAAGATATATTGTATTTAAAATTTTCGACAAGGATTTTTTTAAAGAAGTATACGTCGTTAATAAAATTTTTTTGGAAAGTGCCTAAAAATGAGACTGTTGTTTAACTTTACAAAACTATTTTAAAAGAATTCTTCCGTACTAGGATGCTCCGCCCTTGCTTTGCTGACGTTCCTCCAATTATTATTAATTTTTAAAATCCACTTACAGAAAGTTTACAAATTTAAAAATAATTTACATAAATATCTATAGGGGACAACCCAGAGTAACGTGTGTGATATTCATACAACATTTTTCAGTATATTTGTAATTATTTTGAATAAAAAACAACTTCAATTTTGGAAACAACACATTGTTGCATTTGCAAGCAAATGGGTCAAACAAGTAACGTAAAATTATAAATCTATATATTTGTATTTATGCAACGTGAAACAATTCAATTGAGATTAATTATATTTCAAGATAACAAAGACATATGGCAATCTGTTGTTTCCAAGAACAGTTGTTTTAAAGTCAAAATAATTACAAATATATATAATTTTTTTTTTGAATGCCACACACGTCACGCCGGAATGCCCCACAGAGTATTCCAATATGAAATACAAAGACCAAACAATGAATGCATAATTCGCAATCCACATGTTTAAAGTTATGTTACTTACTTACACCCTGCAGGAATACGGAACGATATTTTATTTCGAATCAGAGAAGTATAAATTGGAAATAAATATATTTTTTACTTGTGACAAAAACACCGCTATTGAATAAAAACAAAAGTCATATGTGCAATTTTATGCTCTACACTTTATTGCGATTTTGCACTCAATGTAGTAGCAAAACATAAAAATATTGAGGCATAGTCTCGACGAGGGCTACGCAGGGCCAAACCGTTAGTTAGCATACCTTTCTACTTTATACGTATTACTTTAATTAATAATTAGTTTTCATATTATAAAGGGCTTACCAAAACATTAATTTTGTTTTCCTGTGATAACTGTTGTTTTGAAGACGGATGCCATTCTTCGAAAAAGTCTATTATAGATATCATTGAAGTATATATAATTGAATTTCAACATTATATTAGTTTTTATCCACTCCAATGCCATAAAACTTATTTAATACTTCCTCCTGTTCCTCAGCTGTTTTGTAAGTACATAATAAAACATGCACTAAAATGAGTTGCCTGAAAAAAATTCTGCAAAAAGCAGCTTTTAAAATGACAGACTTTTCTTTAAACAATTTGTCAAATCGGAATTATCTCCATTCCCGTATATACATTTCTCTTTCAGTTATATGTCGGATTTTATTTTATGTTTATGTAAGTATTCGACGTTTTCATAAAATAAGTAATGTTTAAAAATACAATATTACTTTTTACCTTTCATGTAAAGTAACTTGTTATTTTTATTTACATTAGTTCAATGTTCTCCTTAACGCTTGTCCAAATGCAGCTAAATTTTTCGGTAGCGACAGTAGTTGTATTTTTATAGTAGCAATGATAAGCTTAAAACACAGGTTTTACTATAACTTTGGAATGGCAGTGTATAAACACCAGTAATAGTAAACATATTTTATATGTTATTGCAATTCATTTAACCCGGTGTTTTTAAAAAGAGTTCTCAATAAGTATATTTTTTTCTTCCGGGGATTTTATGTATGTATGAGTAAATTGAAAAAAAAAGTTCGTTTTAAATATTTTACTCATACGTGTTTTATACTGAATTTATTTTAATGCTCAAGAAAATAAACGGCTAATAGATATTTTATTTTATTAAAACACACGACACTCAATTCGCGGTTCCTCCTTCGCGCAATGTGCTTATTCGGCTTTATTTCTAGGGGTTATATGGATTATAAAAAAAGTTATGGCAATCATGTTATTTATAACAGTGTTTGTAATAATGTATCCCCCTTAAAGCATGAAATTGTTGTTTCTACCTAGAAAATTCATGATGCTTTTAAAAAAGTTTTTTTTTTTAAATAACGGTGTTGATTTTAGTACAATTCTGAAGGAAAAAAATTAAATTACAACATTAAATGACAATTAGAGTTACTTTTATTATAAAATTTTCGTATTTTAAAAAAAATCAGTAAAAACGCATTTTTTTTCGGACAAATTATAGTGTCAAAATACTACTTAAATGCTTGCCAATAAATAAAGTATTAAATTTTCAAATTATTTTATCCTGAGTTAAACTATTAGCCCAGTAAATTTAGACCAAAAACAGGGTCGATATGAAACAAATTTATAATTAGCTGAAATTTTCAGGATTAGCTCCTAGATATGTGTAGAACGTATCCTGAAAAGTCCCCTAACTTCCCACGTGCGCTTCAATCCAAAATGGCGGATCAAAGATGACCGCAAATCCCTTTTTGCCTTGTTTGATGTTTTTCCTTATATCTAAGTTAAAAATAAACATTTTTCAATTCTGTAAAAACCAGTATACTCTAAAAGGATTATTGTTTCTATATATATACCATAAAATAACCGATAATAGTTTTCATATGAGGGAAAATTAAGTTTTTTGACGCCGAAACCCAAAATTTCTGTATTCTAAGTTTTTAGCTGAATTCATAATTTAGAAATATAAATAAATTAAGAAACATTTTGTAGGTAAGAAAATGTTGTTCATTGTATGGAGTTTTCTAAAGTAAATTTAAAAAAAAATATTCAAAGAAAAATTGCTGGTATATTCCGTTTTCTTAAGCAATCCAGCAGGTTTTTTTTAACTTCGAAGTGAGTAGTTGTTAGTGTAGGTCTGTGTTAAACTTAAAAAAAAAAACATGACTGTCTTTGTTTATAACTGTAACAAGTTGGGCAAGAGAGGGAAAGTGTGCGCGGTTTTTTAAAATGAATTGAAATAAAAAAGAAAAACACAAATTTTATAGCACTTAATTACATAAGAATAACAAAAATTTTGGCCTACAGTTCATAAATAAAAAAATATAGACCAGTCATTCAACATCATAATCATCATCTTCGAAACCGCTAGTAGGAGGAGCTGAATTTTTACATGACTCTCCTAAGCAAGAGGTACAAAACTTGGAGCACTGGAGGTCTGCCTTCTTGCATTGGCATCATGTCACAGTCTTTTGTTGCAGTTATTTTGCAGTCACATGATATTAGTTGTAAAAGTTCTTTGGAAGCTGCGGGAAGTGTTGAAGGCACTGGATTCAATCTACCATCCTTCATGAACCATCGCCATTTAGTAGGATCAAGGTTGTTCCCCAGCCACTGTTGAACTTGATGATAGGTGCGAAGTGAATGCTGTGAAGCAGCTGCACTTGTTGGTGGAAGAGTTTCCAAATTAAAGTTTGAAGGGAGGGTTTTAGCTACTTCTTTATTGTAACGGATGTATCGCAGATCATTTAAAGAATTTATTTGTTTTCCTCCAAAAATGTATTTCAGGAACCTTTCTGAATATTTCAGATATGGTGTCACATCCAGTGGCAGGGTGTAGGAAGAGAAGGGTATCCTTTATTGACCCAATAGCTTCTTGTATTTTGGTTATGCTGTAGTATTTTTCTTCGTAATTAGTTGATTGGGGTCGTAAAAAGTACAGTAATGTTCCTGGGATACCTCGTGCAATTAAAATTGTAAGCAGATCTGTATCAGTACTTATTACTGCGACTGATCTGCAACTGGTCTGGCATGCATTTATTGCCGTTGAGCAGATTAGTGTATCTGCGTCCACATCCGCCTGTTTAACAGCTCTTCCTGCAGATTGGAAGTAGCATATCATCATTCGAATTAGTCTTGATTTGTTTTCGGAGTTTCGCAAAATATTAGCTTGTTTAGTCGTTGCCACCATATTTTCATCAAAAGTAATAGTCGCAGACATTTTTGACATAATCCTTCTTTGTCTCTCCACACTTTTAGTAGATAAAGCACACGAGTATCCATCAAAAATAACTGCCTCACATGTGGAGAATCGTTTCTGCACAAATCTGACATATTTAAGGCATATATCTCCGTAGGTATCAGACTCCTTCCAATCCAATTTCTGCATAAGAAATCCTCCATCTACAATGGACGAGTAGGTTGATGGTGGCCGCAGGCGGATGGGGACGCAGATACACTAATCTGCTCAACGGCAATAAATGCATGCCAGACCAGTTGCAGATCTGTCGCAGTAATAAATACAGATACAGATCTACTTACAATTCTGATTGCACGGGGTATCCCAGGAACATCACTGTACTTTTTACGACCCCAAACAACTAAGTACAACGAAAAGTGCTACAGCAGCGATTCTCAACCTTTCAGTATTCGCGGCCCAGTTTTCAATCATAATTTTCATTGCGCCCCCCCCCCCCTACAATAAAATGTAAACAACAATAATGTATATTGAGTATTTTGGATTCTGTTTTCAAATTATTTTTAACTAACTGCCAAAACAAGAGTAAAAGCAAGCCAACGTTAGCGAAAAACCACACCTGGCATTTTGCCAAGCGGGCGGTAAACAAATGAAGCGAAAGCGGAGAAAATTTAAATATTATATTTGAAATGAAAGCCAAACAGGGAGTCACTTTACTTGTCATTCGGGCCCAATTAATTTTCATACTTACGAATCTGCCATTGTTTTTCACATACATTAAAAAAATTGCATATGTTTGCACAAAATATAAGTCATTTGTATTTTAGCAATTGAATTTTAAAGTAAAAGCAGTACAAATGTTATAATTCTTCTGAATTAGTATGCATGTGAACTGACAATAGGATTGAAGTCTTTTAAAAACACATTTGGAATAATCTCACTTTTCCTGATTAATCGTTGGGTTGTCTTTTCCTTCGCTTTTTCTTAAAAGAAAAAAACAACTAAACTGGATTGTTATTGCCTCAGCTTTCTTCTGGAAAATAATTTAACACAATCATCTGATACATGTTTCATTTTGGCTTTAAAAGGCAAAACAAAGCACCATAACTTTCAGAAATACTAAACAAATAAAAGGCCTCAAAAACTAAAGTCCAATTTTTAGGAGTACAAAAAGTAGAAACTGTTCAAAACATCTTTTCATTTGACCTTTATTTTTGACCTGAATATTTTAGTAAGTTGCGGCGATTGGGTATTAAAAGTGGGGGGGGGGCAAGATCAAGATGAAACAAGTGTGTGTGGAGCGCGGGGTGGTGGTGTAATAAAAATATTGACCACCAAAACAATGAATATTGCATATTTATATTTACTCTTTGTTTTGAATTATTTAAAGAAAGGATACTATCTTAAAATAGGTACGAGACGCCCAGGTCGATTATTAACTGAACCTTTTACGATTATTTTCCCCCACCACCATTTTTTTATGGAAGGGTATGGACTGTTGCAAAGAATCTAATTAATATACTTGTTGACCGACCTGCAAAGGGATAGGTATCCTTTCCATTTGTGTCAGTGTTGAAAAAGAAATGAGGAAAATGTTATCTTCTCACCCTTCCAATTCCCAGAAAATTTCCTGCAGTATTTGCAATTCTGCATTTGTGGTGCGGCTTTTCGAACAATGAGAAAAATAATTACAGTTTCAAACTGTAAAATAGTGCAGGCACGTAGGTATAGATTTTATAGGGGTTCAGTGGAATTCTTAACCCCACAAAATCCTCACCCAACCCACCACCAAATCTATAACAAATTTTTTTTCTCAAAAAAATTATTAATTTTCATTAGTAAAAAGAAATACGTTGGCATTTGAATATCGAGGAAGCAACAGTTGTCACTGTCATTAACTACTTTTAATAGTTGTCAATAACTATGTATTCTTAAAATTAGTAAATCACCCCTAATTCTGAAATAAATTTAGAGAACAAATTTAAAGTTTGAGAATCCTTATAATATATGCGTGGGAACGATTAGTTAGATAATTTATAGTTATGGTAATTTAAAGATGTAATAAGCGTTTTAGTTGATCAAAAATGTAAAGAATAATATAAAGGCTACATGAGCTAAAGAAATGTGGGAGTCAAAAAACTTGACTTGCATGGTATTGTGCAACACAATTGACACTGCTGATTTTAAATTAAACGTTAAATATACATAATTTAATTCAAAAGAAATTATTTACTTATTACCAATAAATGTTAACTTCCATTAATTAAATTAAAATTATAAAGGTAATTTTAATTCAAAGATCTAAAAGAAACAAGAAATTTACCAACTTAACAGCGCCAGGTGTTGTTCTCGTTATCTGACCATGGTTCAAATATATGAGGCATTCTTCACGGGTCTTTCCTTCAAGATGGGCCCCGAACCGTCGCCAATAGTCCAATATGCTGTACTGCGGCGACGTCCAATGAGAGGTCTATTTTAAGTTTAAGGCAAGTTGGGTGATTTAACCTTCCCTCGCTTTCTTTTGCTATTTCTTGGGCTTACATTTTCATAAATCAGGGATTTTTTGACGGATGACGAAATTCCCAACTTTTAAGGATTCCAGATTAGTTGGGAAGGAGGGAGGGGGGAAGGGAAAACCGCAAATCACATCCACAAACAGTAATAAAACAAGAATTATTACCCTTATAACGTCAAATGCTCAAACGTTCGGCGCCTATAGATTGCACAATACTACATTTTAATGTAAGAAGTTTCATACAGTCGCTTGATAAAAAAAGGGTGTCTGATCTTGAACTATATTTAGAACTAAATAAAAAAAAGAAGATATTTATATTTTATATTTTCTTTTTATTTCCTGTCAAACGATGAATATTTTGTAATGACGAAAATGGGAAGGCGCCTAAACTTGTGTTAGCTGTCTGCCTGTTGGGAAAAGAGACCCCCCCCCCACACACACTTTTAAATAAAAAAACCGTTTGTATTTTTCTAAACTTTTTGTTTTGTTTTGGAAATTTTTATTAATTGGGGAAAAAAGCATTATTTTTGTATTAATTTTTTTAAACTTCACACCGATGGGGGTGGGGGGAGGCTGCGTACGCCAATGTCTCGAGCATGCGCAGAGCAAATGTTTTCTTATAGGAAGAAGGAAAATGTTCGATAACACAAGTTTCAATTCCAGCCAGTCTCATTCGAGTCGATCATTTTATCGCTATCGAATATATCGTTAATGTGTATGTTATATATGTTTTCGTGTTAATTGCCATTCACCATATTAAATATTCACGGCAGCAGATTTATGCAGACTCATGGATAAATTTTTAAGCGGAAGTAAGCAAGCATTAGATGATAGTCAAGCATCAACAAGTACACAGACGAGCGTGGTTCCGAAAATGAAATCAAGAAAATATTCTCAAGAATACTTAAATTTTGGGTTTACCAGTACTAAAGTAAATGAAGAAGAAAGGCCCCTGTGTATCATTTGCTCAAAAATATTGGCCGCAGACAGCATGAAACCTAATAAACTTAAACGACATTTGGAAACGCTTCATAGTGAGTACATCAACAAACCCAGAAAAGTCTTCGAATTAAAATTAAAATCATATAAAAAGCAAAAATCATTTTTTAAAGAAACTTTGTCTGTGAATAAAAAAGCTTTAATTGCATCTTACAAAGTTTCATATAAAATAGCCAGATGTAAAAAACCTCACACTATTGGTGAAGAGCTTATTTTGCCAGCAGCAATTGAGATTGTAGAAACTATGTTTGGAGATAATTTTTCAAAACAATTGCAGTCCATACCTCTTTCAAAAGATACTGTTAATCGTCTAATTGGTGATATAGCTGAAGATGTACAGTATCAGCTTTTCTCGAAGTTGCGTGGCAAATTGTTTTCAATACAGCTTGATGAAGCAACAGATAGTAATAAAGATGCTCATTTAATTGCCTATGTTCGATTTTGTGATAATGTGTCAGTAGTAGAAGAGCTACTTTTCTGCAAACCAATAGAACTCAAAACAACAGCGCTCGCATTATTTGCTATTTTAAATGATTTTGTGAACGAGGCAAACATAGAATGGAAAAATTGCGTCGGAATATGCACCGATGGTGCTCGTTCAATGTTCGGAAGATTCCAAAGTATACAAGCACTTGTAAAACAAAAATCGCCTCAGTGCGTCTGGACACATTGCATGATCCACAGAGAAGCTTTGGCTTCGAAAGAAATGAGCCCTGGTCTGAATATTGTGTTAACTACGGTTGTAACCGTAGTAAATTATATAAAAATGAGACCCCTGAAATCGAGAATCTTTTCCGCACTTTGTAAAGACATGGGTTCAGTACATTCAGCGTTACTATTTTATTGTGAGGCAAGATGGTTATCACGTGGGAAATTTTTGCAACGTGTTTATGAATTAAGAGAAGAAATCGCCATTTTCCTAGAAGAAGAAAACAGACCGGAAGCCGAGAATTTTCGCGATGGTTTATTTGTGATGAAATTGAGCTACTTGGTTGACATATTCGAGAAATTAAATAACTTGAATCTTCAACTCCAAGGAGCAAATACACATATGTTGGATACGAGTGATAAAGTTAATGCTTTTTGTAGAAAATTGGAATTGTGGAGCAGAAATTTAAAGCAAAAAAACCTAACAATGTTTGCAAATGTGGATGATTGTACTAAAACTTACAAGGCTGAAAAAGAATATGTAAAAGTTGTTTTTGTAACCATTGAAAATCATTTAGCCATGCTGGCAAAGAATTTTAAAAAGTATTTTCTTGCTGACGACAAACTGATAGCAAGTTACGAGTGGGTTAGGGATCCATTTCATAAAACTCCCGAAGGACTCACAATTAATGAGGAAGAACAATTCATACATTTCACGACAAGTGGCGAAACCAAAAGACAATTTAGTAAAAAATCCCTATTTGAATTTTGGACAGGAGTAGAGGATGATTTTTCTGCACTAAAAACAAGAGCATTTCGCATTCTATTACCATTTTCAACATCGTACCTTTGTGAAACTGGATTTTCTGCTGTGGCTTCTTTGAAGACAAAATATAGATCTCGGCTAAATATAGAAACAGAACTGAGAGTGGCTATTTCTAATATTAAGCCATCTTTCGAAAAACTTTGCTCTGCAAGACAGGCCCAAGGAAGTCACTAATAATTATTAAATTTGTTATTAATTTAGTATATTTTGATTAAATAAGTTTTGATTTAGTAAGTTGTTTTACTTTATTTGTTAAACATGTCGAAATGTATTTTGTTTTCTATGTGTATGTGTGCTTTCCTTTCAGTCAGTTAATAAATTTTTTAAATAATATTTTCTCTTGGATATTCTCGCGCCCCCCTCTAGTGTGCTCGCGCCCCCCACAGGTTGAGAATCGCTGTGCTACAGCATAACTAAAATATAAGAAGCTATTGGGCCAATAAAGGATACTCTTCTCGTCCTACACGCTGCCACTGGATGCGACACTACATCTGCAATATTCAGAAAGGGGAAATCTACAGCTTACAACTTGATAAAGAACAATCACGAACTGCGTTCTTTGATTTCACAGTTCAACAATCCTCAACTTGATCCCCAAAATCTCATTGAAATTGGTGAAGTATTCCTGGAATAAATTATTGGAGGAAAACAAATAACTTCTTTAGATGATCTGCGATACATCCGTTACAACAAAGAAGTAGCTAAAACCCTCTCTTCAAACTTTAATTTTGCAACTCTTCCACCAACAAGTGCAGCTGCTTCACAGCATTCACTTCGCACCTATCATCAAGTTCAACAGTGGCTGAAGAACAACCTTGATCCTACTAAATGGGGATGGTTCATGAAGGATGGTAGATTGAATCCAGTGCCTTTGACACTTCCCGCAGCTGCCAAAGAACTTTTACAACTAATATCATGTGACTGCAAAATAACTGCAACAAAAGACTGTGACATAAGATGCCAATGCAAGAAGGAAGACCTCCAGTGCTCCAAGTATTGTACCTGTTGCTTAGGAGAGTCATGTAAAAATTCAGCTCCTCCTACAGCGGTTTCGAAGATGATGATTATGATGTTGAATGACTGGTCTATATACTTTTATTTATGAACTGTAGGCCAAAATTTTTGTTATTCTTATGTAATTAAGTGCTATAAAATTTTTGTTTTTCTTTTTCATTTCAATTCATTTTAAAAAACCGCGCACACTTTCCCTCTCTTGCCACACTTGTTACAGTTATAAACAAAGACAGTGATTTTTTTTTTTTAAAGTTTAACACAGACCAACACTAACAACTACTCACTTCGAAGTTAAAAAAACCCTGCTGGATTGCTTAAGAAAACGGAATATATCAGCAATTTTTCTTTGAATATTTTTTTTTAATTTACTTTAGAAAACTCAATACAAGAAACAACGTTTTCTTACCTACAACATTTTTCACAATTTATTTATATTTCTAAATTATAAATTCAGCTAAAAACTTCAAACACAGAAATTTTAGGTTTCGACGTCAAAAAAATTAATTTTCCCTCATTTGAAAACTGCTATCGGTTATTTTATGGTATATATCGAAACAATAATCCTTTTAGAGTATACCGGTTTTTACAGAATTGAAAAATGTTTATTTTTAACTAAGATATGAGGAAAAACATCAAACAAGGCAAAAAAGTGCTTGGCGGCCATCTTCGATCCGCCATTTTGGATTGAAGCTCACATGGAAAGTTAGGGGACTTTTCAGGATTCGTTATACATGCAAAGAGGAACTAATTCTGAAATTTTCAGCTAATTATAAATTAGTTTCATATAAAATCCTAAATTTACTGGGCTATATCTCAATGTAATGCTTCCAAAAAAAAAAAAAATTAAATCGTGTATAGCTTTTCATCTTCCTTTTTGATAACAAAGGTGATTCAATTTTGAATATACATTTTATTAAACATTACATAATAATGTTATAAGGCGATGGAATATTTATTTTGTTATATTCTGCTAAAGTCTTATGATTAAGTTATTGAAAAGTAATTTTCTATAGGTTACATAACTTTTGTAGGGGCACTATTGAGTATGCATCATTGCTTAGAATACGGTGTATTTTTATTTAAACAGATACATTTTTGAGGCAACTGCAGCTCTATTTAACATCCAGAATACCACGAAACTTAGTAATGAAACTATTCACGATATAGTAATTTTTATTCCACATTTTTTTTAATGTAGTTCTGAAAGTCATTGATATGGGAAGTGGAGTACTGTGTTATATACAAAAAATTAAAAATTACTGAAGGATAAATTTTAAAAAGGTGAAATGGCATTGATACATATTATGTTTTAATGAGCATTTTCACTTTTCTGGTGGTGGCATCGTTCACTTTTCGTTCTCGAGGACACCACTTCCTTCCCCTGAGCACAGCATTACCTTCAGCAGAACAAAACACACCTCAAGAAATGCTCATCAGAGTCCGTGATATGTTGTCCTTTGTCATATATTACGTTCGGCTGTAGAGAATGCTGTGCTTAGGGAACGAAACGTTTGTCCTCAAGGTTGGCGTTTACATTGCAGGTAATCGATGACCTCGCCATTAAACTGATAATCCTGATTAAAGTATTGGTTATATATGTATATATACGCCCACATCCGGACAGATTTTGGAAATTTTCAGCTCAGAAACTTAAGAACTGTGGGAATGTAAAAATAACCATTGTTAAAACATTATTTATTAACAAACGTCGTAAGACACAAAACTCACTAACATTTCCAGTTAAAATTTTTATATTTTTTATAAAAATACATTTAAATCTAGACTGGTATTTGTGTGTGACAGTTGATCGTCTGCTTGATCATGTCCGATGCCTTTTCAGCAATCATGATGGTTGGGACGTTTGTGTTTCCCGAGGTTACGATTGGCATGATGGAGGCATCCACAACTCGAAGACCATTGATACCTTTCACCCTGGAAATTAAAATAATTGCAGAGTGAAGGTGATACCATAAGATGCCCACATTTTTGGTTGTAATTCATCATTTTGCTTGTTCATTTGTGAACATTTAGATAGATTTGAATTGAAATGAATCTTTCTGAAGCACCCTATATTTGCGTGGGAGAGAGTGACAATGCTGCTGGGTGATTTAATTAAATATTAAGCATTTCAGTTGATAATACAAATTTATTTAACGAGCTGGTGCGTGATTTCATGTATAACTCGACCTTAACGCTCACTTGAAGGGTGTATTCACCCCTGACCAGTTCACTGCGAAGGGTATGCGCGGTGGCACACGCCGCTTTAAGTAGAAAGCCCGTACTTTCGGTAAAAGGTATACGTTTTAGCCGCGCACGATTACGTTTCTTGCTACAGGTACTAAAAGGTATTACGAACGAACCTTATATTCATTGTCCTTTTGCAGCAAGATAATATACATTTCCCCATTAGTTTCTAATAATTCAGTCTGTTCCGCAAAGGACTCCCTTTTAAAATGAAATAACTTGGAAACGGATGTCGATAGAAGAATAAAACAAGTGGTATGTTTATTTGAAAGACATACAAATCTGATACAGAAGTTCCGAAATTACTTACATATGTTGTCGACAGGTAGCGCTGTACAATGGAACAGACCTGAATTGACTTCCAGACTCACCCGATCTTACGTACTGCGATTACTTTTTGTGGGGCACATTAAACGAAACTCTTATATGGAAAAAACCTGCAACACTGTTGTTTGAACAGTGGATCTATGGGGCATGCGCGTCCCTGTCTGTTCACACACTATAACGGGTGAATGGAAATTTATCTTTGCTACTTGCTATAAAGGCACACATATTGAATCGATTATGATGTGCTTGCAGCGAATGCTTGTAAATGCAAGTTTATATCTTATTTCTTGGACTCCGTTCTGCTCTAACAAAATACACCATCACCTGTCGTTAAAATTTTTAACTAATTTTGAAACTTCTCTATCAGATGTTTACGGCTTTCAAAATAAAGATATCAATTAATTTGCTCTTTCATATATCTCCGTTTACGAGTAATTTAATTTAAGATCAGGAAATCCTTCGTGGAACACCCTGTAAAAACAATAACCAATCAAGATAAGTTTGGATTTGTTAAAATACCGATAGCTGTTATATAGTATATAGTAGTAGATTAACCGTTTATCTTAGTGCTTCGTAAAGAAGACCCAATAAGTTATTAATTATAAAATAAATATTTTGTTAGCACATATTATAATAATTTTTGAATAGGTTGTATTTTAGTCAATGAATGCATCCCTGTAGTGTCTAGTGTTTTTAGCACACCAGTATTATATATTACAATAGTGCTGGACAATGAGAGTCGATAAGATGCTATGAAGATAATAATTGTACGTTTATTTATGCAAATCGCAGTTTGGATATTTGTCACCGAGGATCGAAATCTTCCCTCTCGTTAACAACGCCTCAGCTAATCTGATTCTAACCGCATAGTATAATGCTCAAGATGGCACTGACATCGCTGCCTATGGTACTGACATCACGTGTATGATTGTATGATGTGAATAATTACAATAGATTTAGTGTCCCACAAAAAGTAATCGCAGAAGGTATGTTCCGGTGAGTTTGGAAGTCAATTTGGAATGCGAAGGGGCCCGAATTTCAAATTATTAGGGTATTTTGTCCCCTCGGTAACTTGTTTTTGTTTTAGAATCTGTTAATTATTGTAAAATAAACAAAAACATTTTATAAATGAGTTCATTTTATGTTAGTTACCATATTAAAAATTGATAACAAAAATTTGCGGAGAGGACAAATATTGCGGATTGATCTATTATAGTAGAATTCAAGCATAACGGTATAATTCGATAGTATATATATATATATATATATATATATATATATATATATATATATATATATATATATATATATATATATATATATATATATATATATAAACTACAGTAAAAATTCTATAAGCTTAATCTTCTAAATATGCAAACATAAATAAAAAGAGTTAATCCTAATGTAAGACAATAAATCAAAATAAAGATAATTAATATTAGAATGAAGGAGGAAGAACGAACCAAAAATTTAATTGACGATAATAAATTTTGATAGCATATAAAAATCAGAGGAAATTATTAGAAAAATTTAGTTTAAAGTTATTTAATGTGTAACGCATAAAAATCAGTAGACAACGTTTTAAAAAAGTTTGTTAATAATTATTTTGAATAAACTCGGTAATTTGCTCCAGGACCCAAATGACTGGGACGGTATCCCTTTCGTTTTAATACACTAGCCTACACTGAAGATGCATTTTATGCAATCTTAAGAATTTCTAAAAATTTAATTCCTACATAATTTTGTGTATTTCTATAATTGACTGTGTTATTACTTTTTTTGAATAAGATTATGTCATGTATTGTGCAATAGAAAAGGATATAAGATAATGCAAGATAGATTCATTATAAATTTTAGAATCATATTAATCCAATTCGCTTCACACAATAAACTATGGATAAGGAGATACAAATAGTTCATTGCATCAAGTGAATTTACATAGTTCATCACCTTGTTTAGTTTCTGCTTTTACAAATAAATTGATAAAAAATATGATTTTTTTAAAATTAGTTGTAATAACTGATTTTGTATTAGATTTAATATTTCAAAATCAATATAATATTATTATATTATTTTGTTATCGTTTTTAAATTGTATTTCATAAAACTTACCTCAATCTGGGATCTACCACAGTTGTAGGATCACTTGGATCTCCCATTTTTGCTGTTCCAACTTGATGATTGAGCGTAGCAACAAATGACCTTCCGTAGCACTCGAAGTATTTGTCATCATCTTTTTCGTAATGCTTTTCACAACCAGGGAAAGGTCCTTTCAATAGCTTGGATCCAACTTTCTTCAACGGTTCACTAGTTCCGATCTTTTTACACGTTTTTAGACCTAATCGACAAAATATACTTATCTTAATAAATATTTCTGCTCATAGCAAAACATTACTGCCTATATTTTTTTAAAGCACTGCTTTGATAAGAAAGTTAAATTTAAAAAGTTACTTCTTTAAAAAATACCTTTAAAAAGAAGTTTAAAAATCTCAATGCGCATTAATAATTAATGTTAAAATTAATTATATCTGTTATATATTTTTTTAAATGAATAATTCGTTTATATAATCAATGTCAATTCTTCAAAAAAAAGTATCATAGTGGAGTCTGGGGAGGAATGAAATTGTTGTAGGTGTGCTGCAACTGTTCTTTTTATTATTATTAAATAAAAATATAAGCAATCTATTTATAATACTATTATGAAATTGGGATGAACGATTTTTATTTCCTATAGTTCTTATAGCTTATACAACATTGCAAGATTTTTTTGTTTCAAATTTCTTGATTTACTACCTCAAATTTCACATTTCGACCTCCGATTCATTTTTCCTACCTTAGATTCATATTTCCATATATATAATTTAAAAAATAGAAATCTAGTGTTATTTAACTAACAACAAACAAATCTGGTGTTTATAAACCGGTAGTTAATTTAATTTTGAAATAAATAGAATATAGGTAATTAGCTATATTATTGAAGTAATATATCAGGGATGGAATAAGACAGTGTAAATGAGGGGGGTATGAAACGTGTTCCAGGAGTGAAGGATTTGGTTTTCTAGTTTAATTTCGAACATTGAAGTAAGCACTTAGTTATATAGAAATATTAAGAACAAATATAATAATCTTATGTATTCTTATCAAGTAAAAAGATCAAAAAGCCTTTTAAAACTAATTTACCTCCCTACCTACCTATTTTAAACTTTCCCCAACATAATGATTCTAACACAATTTTAAATAATGAAATAATAATTACATTACCATAAATGTATTGTGGCCATATTCGAGCTCAATGCTATTTATTATTCTATTTATACATAACAAATAATAAAATTCACCCTAAATTAAAAAAAAAAATCTCCATACTCCTATTCTATTGTCTTACTCCTTCCTCACATGTAAGCGGAGGGAAATAAAATTATCTCGGACTTTAAATGCCTATTTTAAAATATAATGATAATATGTAGACTTTAATTGCATTATTTAATATCACAGAACATATAAGAATATTGTATAAATGTAAATAGAAAGAGGGTGAAATTAGCATTAAGCTTACAGTTAATATTAAGATTAATATTAAACCTATACCTATTACAAATATCTACTTCGGCGTGATCGTATATAATAAAATTGACATTGCGTTGTGATTTAACAATTAAAGTACCCGGACGGTGGATTTTCATGTTGGGAAGAAAAGGCATAAAAATGCAGAAACTGAACTATAACAAAAGCAAGGAACGATTAAAATTTAATGAAATACAGATTTATTACAAGTGCGGGAACATAGTTTGTTTGACTCACCAGACTGGAAAGGGGCTGACAGTCGATCATAGAACTACTCTCCAACATGAGAGATTAATTAACGTTGGTTGCATACAAAGATGTCGAGAGTCTGACTTAAGAGTGTTCTTAAGAGTCTGAAGATAGTATTGAAGTCTCAGTGAAGCCTAAAGTCTAAGAGAAGCGTCTCTCAACGTGTAGAGTATAATTCTGTCGAGGGGGGGGGGGGCGAAGGTACAGCCATCTGATTCTTACCCCTCATTTCATTGGTTTTACTGGATCAAAATACTTCTCGTCGGCTTGCCCGTGATTTGGTAATACTACTTATTCACACGATTGGGCCCGACGAAATGAAAGGACCACATATATTTCATGTTTATGGGCCCTAAATCTCCAAGTCGACTTTTCTTTGTCAAGGTTTCTTTCAACCGTTTAATGATGGGCCCCAGACCGGCGCCTCGCTTGCATGGGAAAAGTGGGGTGGCAGATATTAAATATTGCCTCACCACAAATATTTTATAAATAGTTCCACAATTGGATAAGTGTACAGTGATTTTGTAAAAAGTGTTCCCTACCTCCCCACTCCAAAACATACACAGATAAATAATATTTTTAACGATTATAAAATAATCAAATATTTTTTTAATGATAACTTATCTTCTTGAAAAAGTTTCTCTCTAAGCTTATTTTTTTTCTCCACGGATTTGTCAGAACTTTACGTAAAACACAGCAAAAACAAATAGAAGTAAATAGTGATGAACAATTACGATTTTTATTACACAACTTAGCATGTTATAAAAACATTGTTAATTTACATAAACTTTGAAATGAAGGTTTCAGAGCAGTAAATAAGAATAATCGGGATCCTTATCCTAAATGATATAAAGTTCAATTCCCTTCTTTATCAATAATTTGAGGAACTATTGTTGAAGAAGTGACATAATTTGTGGAGTCTCCCTCAATAGTCTGAGAAACTTGTACACACAATGTCTCCCATGTCTCTGTAACTACATATCATGTGATAGTTTTACGGTGCAATTTTACTTACTAAAAAGGCCATTTTCAGGCTCCCATTTTTAACATGGTTGTATAAAGTTAATAGTAATTGGTTTGTGATACATTCTTCACTTGCTATTAATGATTCAAATACCTTCAACAATAGGACGAATGTCTTCAGAAACCTTAAAGTATTTTGGATCAATGAGCGGAGGATCTTTTGGGTCTGATGACTGTAGTTTGACGGAACCACGTGATTTTGGATGTAAATAATGTATGAAGCATGAGAAGGCAGTAGAGTTTCTGTAGGGCCCGAAGTACTTCTCGATAACCTTTAAAAATATAAGAGAATAAGATATATTTTAATTTACCTTTGAGTACATAAATATGTAGACGAAGGAGAATGTAAAGTAAAATTAAACTATATTTTCAGGTATTTGCGGGGGAAAAAACGTGGAGCATCCAAACAAAACGAAGTATGTCAGTCAGATCGTAAACCGAAGGTAACCTTTGGGTTTTAAGTTTTAAATTCGAAGTTTTTTTTTGAAAATATTATGATTATGATATTTTTGAGAAAAAAAATTGATGAAAATTATTTTTTTAACCTTCTGACCGTTACAAACGTATTTTTGCGTCCTTGTATCTCTAGTTTTTCCAGCAATACACATAATTTTTAAATTCATAAAAATACTTTATTTTCTTATATTTACAAACTTTTTTATTGGGGTATAAATTTAAAGTAATCTCTTTAAGAATAAACATTTAAAAAAATTATATTAATATATTTGAATATCATTTAAACTCTATTACCTAGAAAATAAATTTAAAATTTGGTTAATTTTCTGAACGATCAGAGGGTAAAGTGCAATGCTTATCTATTTTTATATTTTTTAGGTTTGGTTTTGCATAAACGCTCCTTGACACATGTATTTATTCTTTGATAGTGTAAAAATTGGCTGCTTATAGAGAATGTTGGTCGTAATTTTCCTTGTTTCTTGTGAGTTCTAGATGGACATTTTTAATCGTTGATGGACATTATTTCAGAACTTGTGACATTCGCCTACAGTCCCAACGTGGTTTTTTTTAAAACTGGTAATGTACTTGTTGTAAAAGAATATTTGTATAGATACCACTTTTAATTTGTAAAATTAACACACATCAGCGATTAATTATAGCATTAGTTGATAGGTCATGCGAACATTAACGTGATATGGTAACCCGATTATGACAATTCCGAGAATTTTATTCATCAGTAATAACAGAAATTCAATGAATTTTTAAGTCTCATTATTATTATTTTAGTTCACCATCACCTAAAATATTTATTTTTTACAAGCTTTTATTTAACACACTCTGCCTGGTGTAGCTGTGGTCTCAAACCTTGAAATTCAGTTTATACTCCCTTCCAGTTGTCATATCGACTTGAAACTCGGCAAAGATACGTAATCAATATGACAAAGACAATATTTAGCAATACAAAATATTATTTAATAGTTAATTTTATATGAAATTTAAAATGAGGCTTTCTGCTTTGTTCAAACTGACGTGACGTCATTCCAAGAGGCTGAACAGACGCGAAATGAACTGATACTGAAAAAACTCTGAAATCGTAATTTTTGTATTAAGTCTTACGTATCATTCTTCTTCTTCTCAGAATAAATATTCTTTACTCAAAATATGAGAAATTATTCCTTAAGATTTAAATTCAGATGGAATTCATTAATAATCAGATTGAATTTCATTGCTATCCAGATTGAATTTCATTGCTATCCAGATTGAATTTCTTTGGTATTCTTATTGAATTTAATTGACATTTATTGCTTTAATTTCATTAAATTGTCATTGTGAAAAAGACTACTGGCGTCATCTTTCGGTGACTAAAATAAATTTAAAAAAAATATATAAGGAAAATACTTTTTTGAGTAAAAATAAGATTTAATTATATTAATTGTACTATAAAGTTAACAGTAAATAATTCTACCAAAAAGTTAAAAACAAATAATTGTTATAAATTAACTTAAGTAAAAGCGTGGTGCACTCAAAATTATAATACTATGATGCCGTTTATTTGAGTGTACACGCTTTTATTTTAGTTAATTTACAAAAATTATTTGTTTTAAATTTTACAATATAATTAATATAATAAAAGCTTGGTTTTTAAAATCTGTTTTTATATTTATTTTAGTACAAGATTCAACAACTTGTATTTAGTTGAGAGTTCTTTACTTACATCTGCTGTCATTTCAAACGGTAATTCTGGTACTGGCACAGTCCTTTCGATAAAATTCAATTGGTAGTCAGGAAAATCTAGTGAATTTGATAGATCTTCCAAAAATGCTATTGGATCTGCTCCCACAGCCGCTAAAGGACCTAGGAGTGTTCAAAAATTTATATTTCTATTATGTTTCTCCAATTTTCTAATCCATTCTGACGAGCAGTTTATGTACTATTAACTAGTAAATTAATACCGGATGCACTTTTACGCTTATTATGGAGGGTAAAGTTGGCGGTTTCTTCATTCACATATAAGAATGGAGGGACACAAAGTGACCATGGATTCCATAAAATTGAACGAAATAAACATTTATTTTTGCATTGCATTAAACATATGAATAATTTAACATCACGTAAGTTGTAATTATCAATTGAGTAGCCCAATTGTAAAAGAAGTTATGTCCAAAAATTCGAAAAATTATATTTTGGTATTAATAGGTACTTTATCACTTAGACTTCAATTTTAATGTATAATAAAGGCGCAAAACCAATTATTACTAACAAAAAAAAGTTTTTTTTTCAATTGCAAAAGGTGTTATATGAAATTTAAAATTTTCATTATAATTTATTTAGTAAACTGAGAACTTGCACATTTTAAGGAAGAAAGGTTGTACTTTTTCTTTATGTTTAGAAACAAAAATGCAATTTTGTTAACAGTAGTCGAGTTCTGACAATGTTTCGCGATTTTTTAAAAAAAACATTTGGGGGATGTAGCAGCTTTTGCAAGTGGATAACTCAATTTTCAGTTGACGATAATGACGTATTCATACCACGGAAATTCATGTGACCTCTGAACTTTGAGCTCCATTGCAACCTGTATGTTTCATAATTCCCCCTTTTTAATTGTACACAGTTAAATTTATGATGCAATCCCGAAACGTCAATATCTACGCAATATTTATAACCAAAGTCGTAATTGTAAATATAGCAAGAGCAATATTTACAATTTGATATAGAAATATCTCGCATTTGCAGTATGAACATGATATTAAAATAATATGTCATCTAAAAAAGATGTAAAGAGATAGTTGATATATTCAACGAGTTTCTTAATTTTTTTTGTATAAATGTTTTATTCAACAAAAAACAAAGTTTATCCTGCAAAGGGAAATAATCCTAGTTTGTCTATTCTTCCTTTAGGAATAATGTTTTTGGTTTCTGACCTTTAAGATATAATTCATTTTTAAAGACATCTCAAATTAATTTTGTTTACCTTTGCCATGGAATCGTTCATTTTTATTTTGCCATTAAACGAACATATATTTTTATACATACATGTAATAAATACATTTTAAAATACTTTCTATTTTACATGTTTTATTAAATGATAAAAAAGCTGATGGTGTAGTTTTTGAATATGGAAGCACCACACATATCGCACCTCGGCAAGAAAAGTGACATAACTTAAAAATGCCGGATTTGAGATAAATTAATAATACAAATTAAATAATACAATAAAACTTTGAATACAAGCTTCTTTTAAATTTCAGGTCAGTATTTATGGCGGTGAATTCTAATATATCTGCTCCCGTCGAATGTGAGGTGTTTTCAGCTAAATATAGTATATATAATAGGCCTTTCAGTTATGTCACTTTTTTTGCATTTCTGAAACTAAAATCAAGAATAATTGTTACTCAACTCAAAATACTGACACCCTCAGTCAAGAAAACTGGCACAACTCGAAATAACACAGTAAAAAAATATGTTCAGGGATAATTCGTTCAAGAAAAGTGACACATTTTGGATTATGATGCTATTAAAAATTACATTCAACTTGCTTTATTACATGAAAAGTGACACAATTCCGCTCTCTGACATAAAACTGCCTCTCTTTTAATTGACCTTCCAGTTTTTAATCACAAAAGCCTAACGTTAAATATAACGTTACAATAAAAATCTCGGGGAGGGACGAACCTAAATACGCACACACCGCAAGAGTGCAGTTACAAGACTGACGCTTCACGGCACAGCGCGGGGCGACATAAAATATGTAGAGGGTGTTACAATCGTATTAACGGGAACAATATATAGACACGTAACGGGATCATGAAATATATACAGGTGACGGGGACATGATAATAGGACAAACATATAAGATAATACATAAATGGATACGCTGGTTACACCTTCCAGTAAAACTGAAGTGACCCTGTTCTTGCCATGACGAATCATGAACTAGTCTAAAACAAAAACTGCACAACTTCCCTCAGGTGGATATATCAGCGAGATAGAGATGTGACGCTTTTCATGAACATTGGGGCACCTCATGCATATTTTTCTATAACATAACCTCAAAATTGTCATTTTTTACTTGTCACCAATCTTGCCGGGGTCCGATATAGTGAGAGCTACGCACTGACAGGTTATTCCATTGTTTACTTTCAAAAGTTATAAAAATTGAGTAAACTTATTAATCTTTTTTCTTACCCTTCCGATGCTTAATGTATTCCTCAATATTTGTTTTATTTCCAAGTTTCTCGTCATAATTGGGAATGTTAGGATCCAATTCAAAGAACAACGAAGGTCCACAGTGATCCTGGAAGTTCTGCCCTACAGGTAAGTCTGCCACAACTGAAATCTAAATAATATAATTCTAATATACAAGCAACTAAATACTTTAAACTTACATTACGCTAAGGTCCATTGTAATAATACCTTATTCGAAACTAATATAAAGTTACATAATAAAGACACATTTACATAAATTGTCATTTGAGATATCAATATCTGTATTACTAACTTAAAGTTTAATGTACAGATGCGTTAAATGACGGAAATGCCTTATAACGTTTTAGATTTTAGTACGAAGTATGCAGGTATTCTGTTTTTAAAAATATGCGGTATCAAAGATTTTTTTTTATTAAATTGAATAAAAATAAAACTGTGGGGCACTCAAATAAACACATTCATAATGTAAAGGTTTGTGCCTCATACTTGTATTTTTAAATAATATATTTCTAACTTTTAATATAATCAAAAGGGTGTTTTTTAAACTTGATTTTTAATTGTTTCCAAAAAAAAGCGTTATATATTCCCCCCCCCCTCTCGGATATTAGGAGTTTTTTTATAAGGCAATCGATGATAGAATATTAGTAAAGTATAATTAAGATTTTAAATGATTTAATTTTGTTATTTTTAAATAAATAGATACATCGTTTAAAAGTATAGCATAGGAGAGAGGTAAATTAAAATATTTCTACGTTTAATTTTTTTTTTAATTCTGGAAAGCTTATTTATTGTTTGGGGTAAAGAATACATATCAGGCCCGCTTCTAAATTCGCAGTGAGCTCTGAGCTGCTGAAGGTGCTCCTAAATTGAATTTGTGGCAAATGCCAATCTGATACTATCACAACTGTCCAAATCCAAACTATGTCTCCAACTGCTAGATATAAAGATTTTAAACATGTTACTAATAAAGTGTTATTATACAAAATAAAAGCGTGTTACCTTAAACTCTTCAAGATGTTTCTTAGGTCCTATTCCCGAGAGCATCAGAAGTTGAGCCGAGTTGACGGTTCCAGCCGATAAGATGACTTCTCGTTTGGCTCTCACGAAGTGAGTCTCACCCCCGTGCTCAAATATGACACCCTCAGCTTTGCTATCTGCGATACGGAGCTATAATTGAAGTAAGTTAAAATATAGACGCGTAAGAAGTAATGATACTTTTAGTCTTAAAATTGTATCCTATAAAAATGATTATTATAACATAAATGAATAGATGAATTAATTACACTGTAAAAAAAGTACTTAAAAAATAACTATATAAACCTATTCGGTTTTTTAAAAAAAAGTATAATTGCACCCTAAACGGGTGTGTGACAAACTCAAAAGCAAGAAACCATACTTTCTAAAAAAGTAGCATTTTGATTTAATATTGATAATCTCAACTTCAGTTAAAGCAATCTTAATGAAACAACAAACTTATAGTAGTTATTCAGAATATGTTTTTTCCAATTATTTGACGTCGATTGCTGAAATACAGACTGGGTTATAAACAACTCAATTATCTTACTTCCTATTCGTTTGACACGCCTTTTATAACATTTCTTCTGTTAATAACTTCTTAATAAAGGCCTGATAGTTTAAAGTATGAGGCAATAAACTGATGTGCTTATGTATTGGTCCGAGTAAGACTTGGTTGTAAGTTTCAATATTTATTGAAAGGGATTTATGAACTCAGCCTAAGCAAATGCTCATTTTTACACATTTTACTCATTTATGAGTATACGTCTTTTTCAAAATTGAAACTCATGCATTCGAAACCATGATAAGCATCGAATATAATCAAAAATGAGTATATTTTACTTATTTTCTAGTATCTATTGTTAACAGTATATACATGGGTAGTTTAAATGCTATGTCATAGCTGATAAATTATTAGAAGGAACGAACCGATTGTTTTCACTAAAAGCGATTTAATAACCGAAAACTATTTGATGACTTTCATTATTACAAGGACATATATAAATTGGATAGTGTATTATGAGAATAGTTTACAATGACGATCAAAAAGTAAATGTATAAAGAAAGTTAGCGAGTGGCAGGCGAAACACACTAGTTTTATACATAAAATGTACAACAGAGTTCTTTCTTTAGAGTACAAATTCTTTGAGAAACGCTTCACATAAAGAATCTTCTGATAGTAAATTATAAATCAATCACCTTTTTTACAAATGCATTGGTGATTATATCAAGATTTGTTCGATTTTCAGCTGGGACAAGATACGCCTTTGCAGTACTGCATCTTTGGCCATTTCGTATTGTCATCTCTGCATCATAAAAACCTAAAAGATATAATGGAAAATAAAAAATATTATATTTCTTAAAACATTATAAATGTATCGTAAACTTGTGTAAAAGAATGTTATTGCAAAATAGCGGTGTTTCGTTGTGTGGTGTTAAAGTGAAATTATGTTGTTCTATACTAAAATCTACACTTTAAAAAAAAAGATACCTTAACATACTCGTTATTCCTTGAGTACATATGCATCATAAATGAGCGATGACGTACACAAATTTAAGTAACCGTACTTTTTTCAAAAATGAACGACGTGATTTAATATTGTAATCTGAGCTTCTGTTGAAGCCATCTTAATAAAGCGACCTGACAAACATAAAATAGTTGTGCAGAAGGAGGTTTTCCACTTTGTTTTTATCGATTGCTTAAATAGAAACTATGTTATGACAACTCAATTTTCTTATTTCCCATTCTTTAGCACCCCTTTTTAACATTCCTTGTGTTTATAACTTCTTCAAGACGCCCTGGTAGAGTAACGGATAAGGAGACTGCGGTGCCAGAGGATCCGCGTTAGATTCTCTCTAATACTAGGTTGTAATTGTCGATATTTATTGAAAGGGATTTATGATGGTCGCCTATGTAGGCTAGCATCTGCTCTTTTTATAAATTGTACACCTTTTTCAGTGGATGTACTTTTCAAAATTGAAACTTATGTATTTGGAGCAATGATAAGCATCGAATTTACTCAAAAATGAGTATATTTCACTTATTTTCGAGTTTTTAACAGTGTAATAAAAGACAACTTGACACGTTGATTTTAATGGAATTAACCCGAATAGTAAAACTTTTTATTTTGACATAATGAAAACTTATTTATGCATAAAATGCCAGTTGATCCGAACAGAGCGATGCGACTTTGAATTTAAGGTAGTCTTTTGGAGAATACAAGTGTAGTTGAAATAGAAGATTAAGGGGCGCGATTTGGAAGGGAGTTTGTTACAGATTGCGGGTAACAAAGCCCTAGAGTGCTACTTTTGAGTTAAATGCATATTTGTGTAAAGTTGTACCATATTTTGATTGCAGAATTAATTTAGAGTACGACCTTTTCTCATATATAAATTATAAATATTAAAATAAACTTGCCTGTTTGATTGCGGCCATTGGGATCGTTCATTTTGTATCCCATTTGCTTTGCAGCTTCAAATATTAGTTCTTTATATTCTGATTGGTAACTCTGTTTCGATACAGTTAGTGGACCATCAACGGAATGATAACCTGAAATATAAACCTTTGTACACAGAATGTATTGTGTTCTTTCTTTAAATAAAAGTATCTACTAACTTTCCTTAGATGGAATTAATGCCATAAATGCATTATCATCAATCCTATAATTCATAAACTGTAAAGAAATCTTTACCCAAACTTGACGAAAGTTTCTTTATGTATGAATAGTTTGATATTAAAAGGGAAGCTTCTGTTATGGTTTTTTTGTAGATGACTCCTTTTAACATCAATAACTTTATTAGTTTTTCACTTTTTGTTCATGCGAATCGTCTATAACTATTTTAGTTCAATATCAGACTGAACCTTTTTATTTTAAGTATATTGAATGTAATATACTAACTAAGTCATACAAAAAAAGTTTTATATTACACGCATTTTATATATAAATGTTCTGAAAAGTCACAAATAAACTAATGATATAATTTTATTTAAATAAAAGCATTGTATGCTCTATACTCTACATTGCCATCTTTGCGAGTCAACATCAAATTAAATTAAAATTTGGCAATTAATTTTTTTATTTTGCATTGAAAAGTTACTTAAAAATACCATGCATTAGCAACAGCTTTTCCGATAAAATATGTAAAGCAAAATTTCAAACGTAGTGGAGTCAAGTCCAAACTATTTAAGGGGCTAAGAGCCAAAAATGTGATGGGCCAAGAACTAAAAATTGACGGAGTCTGTTCTTGTCTTTTCCCCTTTGCATAATACACTAATGCATGTACCATAAGTTCAAAACAATGAAAATCTTTATAAATATCCAATGTAGCGCTTATATGGTACAGCTCTAGGTAAATGGCCGCTCTGACGTCACATTGTTACAAAATAATGATAATACCATTGGTTAACTCCCCCAAACTCGTGTGTTGATTCGTTGAAACCAATTTTAAGTTACTTAACCCGTCCGCCAAATGCTGAGTCACACTATATTATTCTACAATATATTTTATATTTATATTTAAATAAGGATTTACGTTCATGATTTAAGTTAAATTCCAATATACATTTTGTCCGTACCATCTGCAAGATAGTCTTTTTCTGTGTTGTCTTCCGCCTTCAGGAAGTACGGCTTGACATCCGAATAACTCCAACCCACTGCTCCTTGCTGAGCCCAATCGTCGTAATCCTTTCTGTTCCCTCTTACGTACAGTTCTGCGTTTATGACACTGGATCCACCGAGAGTCTTACCACTCGGCCAATGTACTTGCTGCAAAAAGAACACACCCATGTTCCACTTAGCAAGCATTATTTTTTATTTAAAAATTGTAATCTAACTGCAATTTTTAAATTCTAAAAAGTTAGGAATCATAAATATCTTTCTAAAAATTGCATACCTACTATTTAGGTTATATGATTTCAAAATTTTAACAAAAAGCAGAAGCCCAATAATGTATTTTTACTCGGTAGATGTCTATGATTTAGAAAAACTTGTAGATGGATTTTTGTAATACTCTTACACGATTATCTATTCTTAAAAAAAAATCTCACAATATTAAATTGTTTATTCATAAAATGATAAAATTATAAGTTTAAAAATTCAATTGTTAATCCATTTTGGGGACAATTTCCCAAGTATGCGGAAAAAATATTTTTCACTAATGCAAATTAATGAAATATTGACAAGGACGGTTCATTACGACAAAAGAGTTGTTATTTTACGTTTAATAACAATAAAGTTAATATTATATATATTTTCTTTAATTTAAAACTTTAAACTGAAAATTTGAGTACATATTTTAATTAAATATTTGATAAATGATTGAAATTTCAGAGCTGTAAGAACAGAGTGGTCACAAATTGTTGGGTGATGGTCATTGTTTGGCTATTTAACTATAATTTTAAAGCAAAAACTAATTTGTTTTAACTAAAGCTAAGCGATATGTTTAAAAAAAATGAGCGAAAATGTTGGTAAAAATAATGTTTAATTATGCCACTACAACTAAAAAAATGCATCCAAATGATGGCTATCACCTAAACATGTGTGACCACACTGAATGTTTTCAATGTAAGCTAGTTTTATTTATATGTCCATTAAAAAATCTAAAAAAGCTTTATAATTAAAAATGTTTTAGCATGGTGTATTTTTAGGAAGTTAAAGTTATAGGTGTATAGCTGTAGAAATTGGCGATATATGGACAGGTACACACTTTGCCAACCCTCCGACGATGGCTAGAACGATAATTCCTTTCTTATGAAGTTTTTTCTTAGCTACAGCCGGAAGAAAATTTCATGATCGGAAAGTTTAAAAATTATATTGTTAATCCATTTTGGGCACAATTTCCCAAGTACGCGAATAAATTATTTTTCACTAATGCAAATTAATGAAATATTGTCAAGGACGGTTCATTACGTCAAAAGCGTTGTCATTTTACGTGTTTAATAACAATAAAGTTAATATAATATATTTTCATGCATTCAGTGACATTCAAATACCCCAAACTCAAAATTTCGAAGAGGAAATTTTTTTCTTTTCGATAACTTTACCCTATTAGCCATTGCTCTCGCTGTGTACTTTTGAGGGACTGTCTTGTACGGCCAGCTGATGTCACTTATCACGAAGTTTCTTGAAAGAGCCGGGATATCTGTCAGTAGGGGAGGGGGTTTCCCAGCTTCCAACAGCAAGATTCTCACGCAAGGAATTTCAGACAAGCGGTTGGCCACAACAGAACCAGCTGATCCAGCACCAACTATTAAACATATAATATACAGAATGGTCACAAATTGCTGGGCGGTTATCATTGTTTAGCTGTTTGATACACATATTTTATTTAAAGTACTTTAACTACTTTATTTGTTGCTATTTAAGTTAAGTGACTTGTTTAAAATACAAGAAAATAATTCGGAAAAAAATAATATTTTATAATGCAAAACAGCTAAATGTGATACAGCCAGATACAATTTGTGTCCACTCTGTACTTTATATAAACACATTTTCACCGATTTTCAAAAAATATATAAAATACATTATTTTTTTTCTAATTTATGTTTATTTAGACAATTTTTTTTTGTCAAAAATCAATTTATTAACGTAATTCATCACAATTAAATATAACTGACAAATATTGTTTTGAAATTTTACCTATGATGTAATCATATTCCGAATCAAAAGCTTCGGATGTCGTGGGAGCATTCTTCTGCTGCATCAACGAGAGTAGCAGCATAGGCAGAATAGTCGTATTCGCATACGGCGTGAAGTACGCACTTTCAGATGCCAAGTCCATCTTCCCTGGAATAGAATAAATAATACTTTCAATGACAGAATCTCTCTCTATATGTTATACACACTAGTCTACAGAATAACGAATAGTAAGTGTCATAACATGCGCTAAATAAGTATTACGTGATAATATAAATTATATTTTGAATAAATATATATATATATTACATAAAACAATTTAATTGGTTAGAAAGAAAGAAGAGTAAAAAAACAACGACCTTTGCCAGTTACCATAAATAAGAAATCCCAGAAAATCATTTGTTAATTCTGCCTTTAATATATATTGTATTTAAAATTTCCCACAAAGACTTTTTTAAGGAAGTATACATTGTTAATTATAATTCAATGGAAAGAGCCTATGTATGAGACTGTTGCGTATTTTCGCAAAACTATTTTAGAAGAATTCTTCAATATTTAAATAAATTATCTTAAATCTCCAATTTAAAAATCGCATTTTTTGACTAACCTCCATCGTTATTCTCAAATCATGACTTGGTACAATGATTGTAATGTCATGTGGCAAACATAGGCATTGATTTTTCAAATGCTCAATAATAATAATTATTTTTTTAATATCTACTTAGAGAAAAGTTTTGAAATTTAAGAATAATTTACATAAAAACCTATATAGGACATTGTAGAGTAACGTGTGTGACATTCATACAATTTTTTTTTGTATATTTGTAATTATTTTGACTTTAAAACAGCTTTAAATTTAAAAACAACATATTGTTCCATTTGCAAGCAAATAGATCAAACACGTAAAGCAAAATAAAATATTTATATATCTGTATTCATGCAGCGTAAAAAATTCGTAATGAGATGTCAATGACAGATATTCATTGGTTGTTTCCAAAATCACAGTTGTTTTAAAATAAAAATATATACAAATTTAATGAAATTTTTTTTATGAATACCACTGACGTCATGCTGGAATGCCCCACAGAATCCCCTAAGATAAAATACAAAGACCAAGCCATTAATGCACAATTTGCAATCCACATCTTTAAAATTACGTTACTTACTTAATTCCTGCAGGAACACGGAACGATCTTTTATTTCAAATAAGAGAAGTATAGAATGAAAATAAATATATTTTTTACTTGTGACAAAAACACCGCTATTAAATAAAAAACAAAATTCATATGTGCAAATTTTTACTCTACACTTTATTGAGATTTTGCACTCAATGTAGTAGCAAATCATAAATATGTTGATGCATAGTTATAGCGCGCATGGATGAACAGTTAGGGTGCTTCTGATACGACTTGCATTATTCCAAGATACTTCATATTATTAAAAAGATGATGTCACTATTTTTCAATCATGACACTTCATTTTTATTTTCATAAATTGTTTACCATTTAAAAGTATTACCATCTATAGTATAATGATGAAAAGTCGTCCGCTTAGTCCACAATAGCCAAACAGGTGTATCGGCATTAAACACTTACATCACTTACACTTATAATATATATATATATATATGAAAGAAAATTCCTATAACCACCCCCTTTTCTAATCCTGACCCCTTGTAAAACCCCTCTTAAAATCCCTTAACATCTATCCCTTAAATTAACTAAGCACAATCTGTGCCTTTTCTCTCTTATTCCAAGAACTCACTTTTTCCCTAAAAGATTATCCCTACCAATCAACGACTGTGCTTCCGAACCGATACGAATTCCCCATTTTCCCTCTTGGTAATATGAAAAATCCCCATCTCACGACACTTGGTGTTCGGCTGCCGACACGAAAGGATGTAAGCTAATTCTCTGAATAAACATGTTTCTGTGAAATCTACTCGGCCCAATCATGGATTAATTTAGTCACGACTGCAATTAAACTAATGAAATGACCACCCAGTGGAACATTTCAAAAAGTCGACAGCGATTGAAGTCCTGTTACGGCGAATTTTAGCGCAAATAGCTTCCCATAGCCATGCTAGCCGAACACTAATCCAGCAGATGTCCGAGCCAACGTACAGCGATAAGTGGCCAACCGGAATACCATTCTGGAACTGAAACGCATCCATCCTAGGAGGTTTCCTGCCGTGAAAAACTATCGTTCATTACCGATCCCGACGGATTTGTAAGCCGGTTGCCGAGAATGAGTCCTACTGCGTAGTTCCTGTCACATAGAAAGCCGAACCGAAAGTTGATGTCCGCAAACACCAGTACACGTTCAAGCTCCGAAAGAACAGAAGCCCGTCTACCTTTTAGAAGATGCGACGACCGCTTCGACAAACATGGGCGATTCGAACTTGCAACGGCAGCGACTCCAGAAGCGCCCTACAGAAACGAAAGCGACCGGTACCTGCGGCGCCATGACGTACGGAGCCAGCTCCCGGCTTGCCCTGAACCGCCGACTCGTGTGTTTTTCAACCTGCTGAGAAATTAAACTCCTCATCTTCAAAATAAAGTGTCTTCGAAACAGTGAGTACTCTGCCCATCGCGAAATCAAAGTGATCAGTGAAACTGAAACACCAAGAAACGAATGTGCTCGTTAGTTTCGATTCTCATGTTGTGTTCATTTCTACAATTTGTGTGCTGTTTCGATACGAATCAAAATATTCACCAGTATCAATGTTCGTGAAATCAAAGTTCTGCAAGTTACATAAATCTCCGTGATCAGTGTGAAAGACCAAGAAATGAATGTTCTCGACGAAAGTTAGTTTCGATTTTCCTTTTGTGTGCATTTCTACGATGTGTGTGCTGCGTCGATTACGGTCAAAACATTGACCAGTGCCAATGCTTCGAAACGAAACCATGTGTATTTTTGATAATGTTTGAAATATTTTTAAAACTTAATAGTTTTCAAATTTAAGCAATATTGATTTTTTTTAATTGTAGAAGTTTAAATTGAATTTTATTTGAATAATTCACTGTTTAATTAATTAATTTTAAATGCTTACTAATTAACTGATGTTAGTTTTTCATATTAATTATTTTTAAGTGTTTCCAATTAAATTTATTTTTTGTAAACAAAGATTTTTTTTTTATACAAGAGTTAGCAGTTTGTAATGTTGAATAGTTTCAAAGAATTAATTAAACTTGATAGTTTATTTCAAAAACTGTTTTGAATATAATCATTAATGAGCTATTGTGTAAAATTTTGTGATCAGGAAATTGATTTTGAATTTTAATTATTCTAATTGTTATTATCCATTATCTAATTTGCTATATTGGTACAACGTCAAGTTAAAATGTCAGTAAACAAAGACACACCGAGTAGTCAAGCTACTTTAATTTCAACTGACAATACTAACTCTAATTCTGCCATGAACCAACAATCCTCTGTAAATGAAACTGAAGCTAGTTCATCGAATTTAACTCGGGCTACGAATTTAATTTTCCCCAATTATCTTCCGTCTTTAGTATGTTTTGATGAAGGTATGTCCATCACTTCTTGGTTGTGTTATTTTAATACTCATGCACCTAAAGATGAACAATGGAAGTTGGAAAATATTAGTTCCTTCTTAAAAGGAAATGCTCTTAAGACCTATATCAATGATGGATTACACTTAAATGATTGGAACTCTTTGCAAGAATTACTTATTGAGACTTTCCTCGAACCCAAATCAATTTCGTTTAATACTTTCACAAATCTAAGATTCTATGCGAGAGATGATATTTCTTTGTACTTCCATCGTAAAGTTCAAGCAGGTAGGCATTTAGGTCTTTCGACCGAGTTGATTATTCAAGGATTGACAGATGGTTGTCCAAATTTTATGCAAACTGCTCTTGTTGGACATACCATACCTTCCACCAGTGATTGGCTAAATTTAGCAAATAAAGTACACAAAATCAATCCACCCCCTTCACACCAAACTTCTTATGAACCTCGCAATATTGGCAACAGACCTTTTGGACGTTTCCAATATCCCCAAGGTAATCGATATCAACAAAATTTTCGCCCTTTTCAACCTCGAGAGCCATATTATTCTAATCACCGCCCTCAGGCGTTCCAAAATAATCGGCCCTCAGTTGTCCCCTCGCAGGATATTAAACGCCCAGTTAACCAAAATCATACCAACACCTCTCATTACCAAAAAAGCCTTCCTCCTACTCCTTGTAGGTTATGTGAACAAAATGGGATATATAATGCCACTGGATGTCCACATGTCAATTTAGACATGTCAAAACTCCATCAAACACTGAACATGTGCGACATCCACAAAATGTCGCAAAAAGGGAAGATCCCGATGAGACACCAGAACCTGACCCTGATTTGTAACTATTTTTTACGTCCGGACGCATAAAAACCAAACATGTGGAATGCGTCATTGACACGGCATCAACTTTATCGATAATTCCCCTGTACATAGCTAAGCGTTTAAATGTAAAAATATTACCCACCATTCCTATCAAAGTACAACAAGCAGATGGACACTTTCAAATCACACAGCTTGCTCATGTACCTTTGCAAATCGGAAAAATTACCAAAACAGTTAAATTGCATATTGTAGATAATAAGTTGGATTACATTATTTTGGGACTCCATGAATGCTCCAAATTTCAACTTATTATTAATTGTTATGAACATACAGTATCCCAATTAGGTAACAACCTTAAATTAATGCAGCCAAAATGTCGTAGTAAACAATCATTGTATGTTGTCAGGACTGTTGATTACTGTCAAGTTCCTTCGACCTCTGCAGAAGGCGCAGATACTCTGCAGATTGTCCACGAGAACCATGAAATCAAGTGTCTGTTAGCAAGATATAGTAATGTTTTTTCTGCGCATAAATATGATATCGGTAAAATTAACATTGAACCCCAGCGCATTAGGTTATCGTCAGATTTGCCCATAAGTTTAAGACCGTATAGAGCTTCCCCTGCTGATGAACAAGAGATCAAAAAACAAATAGAAGAACTTTTAAATCATGGAATTATTAAAGAATCTTGTGGCCCCTATGCTGCCCCTGTCACGCTCGTTGCTAAGAAAGGCGAGAATGCTCGAACGCGTTTTTGTATAGATTATCGTAAGCTTAATGATTTTTGCGTGACAGATAGTATGCCCCTTCCCAGAATTGATTCCCTTTTAGATAAGTTAGGACATGCAAAACTTTTTTCAACTTTAGATTTGACTTCAGGTTATTGGCATATTCCCATTCACCCACAGGATACTGAGAAATTAGCTTTTACAACTAATTTTGGCCTTTATGAGTGGACAAGATTACCATTTGGTCTAAAAAATGCCCCAGCTATTTTCAACCGCATACTTAAACAAATCCTAAATAAATATAAAATTAACTTTGTAGCTCAATATTTTGACGATTTAGTCGTGTATTCCAAATCTGAAGCTGAGCACATGCAACACTTAGAAGAAATTTTTAGCATATTTGCTCAAGAAAATATTAAACTTAATTTCAAAAAATGTGTTTTTGCAAAAGAAAAGATTAACTTTTTAGGCTATGAAATCCAAAATGGCACTATTACCCCAGCTAATTTAAATATTGAAAGTATTAAGAAACTTAGGCCTCCAACCAACGTTAAAGAATTACAAAGATTTCTGGGAGCCATAAATGTCTATAATAAGTTCATTAATAATTATGCCCACATCAGATATCCTCTCAATAAATTGTTAAAGAAAGACACCCCTTGGGTTTGGACAGAGGATTGCCAGAAAAACTTTGAACTCTTAAAATCTTTGTTAATTTCTAAACCTATCTTAAGATTGTTTAATCCAAATTTGCCTTGCCATGTTTTTGTTGATGCTTCCCTCACTTCTGTTGGAGCTGTACTTAAACAGCCAGATGAAAATAATGTTTTGCATCCAATAGCCTTTCATTCCCGTACTTTGAGAAGTTATGAAAAAAATTATGCCATAACTGAATTAGAATGTCTCGCCATAATAGATTCCATTGACAAATTTCATTATTACCTTCATGGACAAAAATTTACTATTCATACTGATCATGCTGCTTTGGTTTGGCTTAAGAAAATCAAAAATCCGATAGGTAGACTATTTAGATGGTCTCTTAAACTTTCAATGTTTGATTATGATATTGTTTATGATAGGGGTTCTCTCAACTTTGAAGCAGACATGCTTTCAAGAATTCCTGTTGTACATCATAATCAGCATCAAACCCTCCTATTAGACTTAGACGAAATTAAAACTCAACAATTAAATGACAATCTTTCTGGCAATAAGTTTAAAAATATTAATGATGTAATTGTAGTCAAAAAGAAACATTTTTATAAAGTAGTTATTCCTTTTTCATTAAGACGAAAGCTGTTAGAGGAAGCTCATTCTAAATTTGGTCACCCTGGTATACAAAAGATGATCAATCTGATAACACCTCATTACTATTGGCCTTATATTAATGAGGATATTGCAAAATTTCTCAAACACTGTCACACCTGTCAAATAAACAAAAAACCCCGACAGAAAAAATTTGGATTACTTCAAACTTTGCCTCAACCAGAGCAACCTTTTGAGCTAGTTTCCATTGATACTGTAGGTGGTTTTAACTATTACAATTCGACAAAAAAATTCTTGCATGTGGTCATTGATCATGCAACACGTTACATTTGGGCTTTTCCTTCCAAAAACGAAACCGCAGAAACCTATGTTAACTGTTTACAACAGATATTTCAAATTCAACAACCTGTAAGCTTGTTGAGTGATAGAAATCCTGCTTTCACCTCTACTAAACTTAAGCATTTTCTCAGAAATTATAATGTCAAGCATTTATTCACATCATCCCACAGACCGGAAACTAATGGAACCTCCGAACGTTGCCAACAATCTCTGGTAACCATGCTAAAGTGTAAAGTCAATTCCTCCTCATCCAAAATTCCTTGGACCAAGTTATTAGATCAAGTTGTAAACGAATATAACAATTCTCCTCACACTGTGACAAAATTCCCTCCAAACTACCTCCTCTTTGGCATACCGCCTTTTGAATCTCCCTTGAATCAAAACAATATTTACCCTCCAATAGACGAAGCCCGAAAGTTAGCAAAACAAAGAACCGTTGCATATCATGCCCGCAATAAAAGATATTATGATGCTCGATTTGTGTATAAAACTTTTAGTGAGGGAGATACAGTAATTTATGAAGAGTTCCAATATCCTAACACTCGAAAGCTTACTTCCCCCTTTTCTGGCCCTTATACAATATTAAAGAAAAGATCAGATGTGAACTATGAAATTGATTTTATCAACAATGTAACAAAATTACCTGAAATAGTTCACATCTCTAAATTAAGACCATACTACCCCCCTGATCAATTGCGTTTAAGGCATGAATAATTGTTAGTAGTACGTAGATTTTTTATTACCATGTATTTTATTATTTTAAGTTGTTCATTTTATTTGTATAATTATTTTCAAATGTACCCAAAGTGTTATAGTATGTCAGTGCACTTATTTTCTACTATTCCATGGAATAATACAGAACTTTGGAACAATCAACCTAACATAGGTTCACGAGGATCCTCATCACTCAACATTCACTCACTAAAAGTGAACTGTTTTCAGAAAGTTCAAACTTTCTTCAATGGCCATCTTTATTTTTCAACACCTTTTTCATGTAAAAGGTCCTTCAACAAATGGCGGCCAAAACAACATCTTTCATAAAACATGCAATTTTGATACAAAACTCGTATTAAAATTTGTAAAAAAAATTTGTTTTTTCGTTTTCAGGTACTTTTGGCGACAACTCGAATTGATGAAGTTGAGTTAGTCTTTCATTTAAAGTTCAAGACAAAAATTGAATTTTCAAAAAGAAGGGTATTTTGAATAACGTTATACATGAAGATGTTTGTTGAAGCCTACCATTTTCATTTTTTTTTCTTTTTTCAACATGTGTGAAACATCACGCAAATGTTTCCTTCGATTTTATTTTTGTCGACATGTCATTTTGTATATCATATCTATTGCGCGTGCATTTCTTTTGAAATATTGTGTATGGAAATACTTTTGATGTTTTGAAATGTTTGATGATATAATTTTTTCTCTGTGTTTTGTGTCTCCAGCAGTCAATGTTTGTTTTTGATAACAATTTTTATGTTCTTGTGAATCGAACCGGGGCACCGTCGTTTACACACCGTATGTCCATGAATATTCAAAATTTTCACTCCACCTCCGTCATTAATATGTCTTTTCCACTTTCAGATTCTTCATGTTGAGCTTGTGGTCTGATCAACCATTTGGTTAACATTCTCTTCATTTCTTTGCATGTCTTTTCTCGCATTTGTGCTCATCGCTGGCCGATGTGTATGATTTTGCGGGAGGGAGATGAAAGAAAATTCCTATAACCACCCCCTTTTCTAATCCTGACCCCTTGTAAAACCCCTCTTAAAATCCCTTAACATCTATCCCTTAAATTAACTAAGCACAATCTGTGCCTTTTCTCTCTTATTCCAAGAACTCACTTTTTCCCTAAAAGATTATCCCTACCAATCAACGACTGTGCTTCCGAACCGATACGAATTCCCCATTTTCCCTCTTGGTAATATGAAAAATCCCCATCTCACGACACTTGGTGTTCGGCTGCCGACACGAAAGGATGTAAGCTAATTCTCTGAATAAACATGTTTCTGTGAAATCTACTCGGCCCAATCATGGATTAATTTAGTCACGACTGCAATTAAACTAATGAAATGACCACCCAGTGGAACATTTCATATATATATATATATATATATATATATATATATATATATATATATATATACGTATATATATACGTATATATATATATATATATATATATATATATATATATATATATATATATATATATATATATATATATATATATATATATATATATATATATATATATATATATATATATATATATATATATATATATATATATATATATATATATATATATATATATATATATATATATATATATATACGTATATATATATATATATATATATATATATATATATATTGTGTTCTAAATATGGAATAAAGTCAAACTATCATTGAATTAATGAGAATAAACTAATGACATTTTCATGTTTTAACAATATTAAACGTTGTTCTTATTTTATTATCTTCAGGTGTTGGATTAGATATTAATAAAGAAATATTTGAATTAACTTTGTGAATGTAATAAGCAATAATTAATATGATTATTTTTAGGTAAAGTTATTAAATATATTAGTGTTTTACTCTACAAGAAATTGGCATTTTTAATAATTAAAATAGTAACATTATTTTATAAATAGGCTTTCTGGAAATATAAGTAAATATTTATTAAAACTAGCACATTATTAATGATACCAATAAATTATTTTTCTAGGTTGTTTTATAGTACTTTAGTAATTTAATATGTGGCAGTTATTGACAATTTTTTATTGAGGTACATCAATGTATCTCATTGAAATCATCTCACCATCGGTCAGATATCTTATCTCATTTCATCATCTATCCGACATATAAATAATTTTTTATCACTTGCTCAAATTTTAATTGCATATTTCTTTTCGTCGAAAATTAAGTTACATATTTAAAAGTAACGCGCTCATTATAAGGACTTGATGAAATTCCTATCTTTAGGAATGATATTCTTATTTTTGAACATTGCTACTTTGTAAGTATAGAAATAGACGATTTTTTTATATGGAGAAATATTTCGATTGTTTTTATTAAAGAAAAACAGTAGATGAAATCATACGAACCTTATTTATAACTTTTGTAATGACATATAAAATTTATTCATAACAAGCAAACATAACAACTGACCTTATATTCTCTCTCAAGCTTTAAGGTAAATTTGAGATCAGGAAATGTCCAATCTCATAAGCATTTAAATTCTAAATGGGCCAGAATATATCACATTAAACATAGTTTTATTAAATATATTTTGTTCTAAATAACTAATGACTACAATAACATGAGTTTACTACTATATGGTCAAATATATAACATATATCGAATAAATCCCTTTTAATCCTTTTACACGCAATCTAAAGCAAAATAATTCCCCGGATCACTAACGAATAGTACGTTCATAGCATATAACACCATAAATATCAACTGTCTGCTTAAAATGCGTTTAACAGACTTCGCATATAAATAAACACATTAAAAAAATATTTCCAAGATATAGCTAGGACTTAGGAACGATGGGCCTCAAGTTCGAGTCCCGACGGAGGCTATTCAAAATGCGTCCTCAACAAGGAGCCAAGCCAATGGTTATCATATATTTCTTCTTTAGACATATTACTTTAGCTAATAATTAGTTTTCATATTATAAAGGGCTTACCAAAATATTAAATTTGTGTTCTTGAGATAACTGTCGTTTTGAAGACGGATGCCATACTTCGAAAAGATCTATTATAGATATCGTTGAAGTATATATATGACTTTCAAGATGCTATTAATTTTTATCCATTCAAATGCAATAAAACTTATTTAATACTTCTTCATTTTCCGCAGCTGTTTTGTAAGTACGTAATAAAACATGCACTATAAAATTAGTTTCGTGATTTTTTTTTTTTTAAATGTCACTTTTAAAATGGCCGACTTTTTTTAAAAATAATTTGTCGAATATGGATAATCTCTATCCCTTTGTATGCATTTCTCTTTCAGTTATGCTGAATTTTATATTATATAAGTATTCGATTTTTTCATAAATTATGTGACGTTAAATTTTCTTTTAAATTACTGTTTACCTTTTGTGCAAATTAAATTTGTTATTTACATTAGTTCACTACGCTCGTTAAAGCTTGGCCAAATGCAGTTAGATTTCTCCGTAGCGAGAGCAATTATTGTTATTTTTTTTAGTGTCAAGATCAGCGTAAAAAACAGGTTGTACTATAACTTTGGAATGGCAGTCTAAACACCAGTAATAGTAAAAATATTGTATTTTATTACATTTAATTTAACAGAAGTTTTTCAAAAGAGTTTTCAATAAGTATATATTGTTTTTCTGGGTTTTATATGTATATATGAGTAAATTGAAAAAAAAATAAAGTTTCGTTTTAAATATTTTATTCAGACATGTTTTATAATGAATTTATTATATTGCTCAAGGGAATAAGTAGCGAATAGATACTTTATTTCATTAAAACTCACAGCACTTAATTTGCGGTTCCTCATTCGCGCCATGTGCTTATTCGGCTATATTTTTAGGTTTTGCATGCATTGCCGCCAATTTTTCGTTTTCGAAATATAAAAATAATTATGTCAATCATGCTATTTATCACAGTGTTTGTCAGAATGTATCCTTATTGAAGCATAACATTGTGGTTTCTATATTGACAATTCATATAGATGCTTTTAAAGAAGTGTCTTTTAAAAAATAAGCCATTGACTTTAATACAATCCTAAAGGATAAACAAATAAAATAACAGCATTATATGACAATTAGAGTTAGTTTTATTATAAAATTTTCGTATTTAAAAAAAAATAATCCTTAAAAATAAATTTGTAATGTTTTTTTTTTCGAACAAATTATATTGTCAAAATGATTTTCTCGATGCTACATAAATGCTTGCCAATAAATAAATTATAAAAGTTTCAAATGCTTCCATCTCGAGTTAAACTATCTCAATGTAAAGCTTCCAATAAAAACCTTAGATCGTGTATAACTTTTTATCTTCCTTTTTGTATGGCAAAGATGAATCAATTTTGGTAATGCTTTTTATTGATCATTACCTAATAATGTCATAAGGCGATGGAATGTTTATGCTGTTATATTCTGAGACATTTTTATGATTAAGTTACTGAAAAGTAATTTTCTACAGGTACATAACTTTTGCAGGTGCACCAATGAGTAACGTGCTCCACTACATTATATTTTTATTTAAGTGGATACATTTCAGAGGCATCTGCAGCTCTATTTAATATCCAAAAGCACCAAATTGGTAGGAGAAGTTTTCACGATATAAGAATTTCGATCTCGCAATTTTTTTTTAGAAAATGTAGTTCAAAAAGTCAATGATATGAGAAGTACTGCGTTACGTACAAAAAATTATAAATTAGAAACAAATAAATTTAAAAAATACGAAATAACATTGATGCATTATGCTTTAATCAGCATTTTCACTTTCATGACCTTTTCATCGTTCGCCTTTAACACGTCGTTTCTCGTGGACAATACTTTTCCCCTAAGCACAACATTATCTTCAGCAGAACATAACATAACACATCACAAGGAATGCGCAACATAATCCGTGTTTACAAATTCAAATGTATAAAATGTGATTTAAAAGGAATGTCTGATATCGTCAAAAATTAATTAAAATGTAAAAATAATAAACTCCCTCCTTTAAAAAAAGTCGACATTGTGGCTAAAAATACTCCACATTGTGTATTATAATAACTAAGTGGTTCATCCCTTCACGCATTCTATCTAGACTTCTCTAGGAGAAAAGCTGTGCATTTTTTTTTGGTTGAAAATTTATAAATGGCACCTTATGTATAAGATTTTAACCGAGCTAATAAAAGCCAGCACATATTTTTTCTGGGGGAAGGCTAGCGGTAGGACATGAAGAGCTGATGCTCTTAATGCAGTTGACTTGGTGATTTCATATTAGAAAGTCACAATGTAAAGTTTTTTTTAAGAGACAGAAGAGGAGGGGTGAGCTTAGTTTTTTTTTAACTTTGTAAAAACTTTTTGTATGCATTATATTGCATTTAATTGATATGCATATTTAACGATATACTATAATTATAACACTAAACATATCCACATATATATTTGGTCCCATTAGAAATTATAAGGAACAAGGAGACTGTCCTGTTTGAGTTATTGGCAGTATAAAATTATAAGGTAGATTTTATAAATTCATTAGAGACTTATAAGCAACCAAACGCTTGAGTTTAATATTTTCTTCTATAATATAAATTTACAATATGTCTTCTTTTATTATTTTTTTCTTCTTCAGAATTCCAAAATATAGAAGATGTAGAGCATGGGACCTAGTATCGAACCTTGGAGAACGCCTGCAGTACATGTCTGCTGGTTGAAATTTTCTTTTTAATTCTTTTGTAAATCTCCTGTTCGAAATATATGAATTTAGTGTCAATACAAACCCAAGAGAAATCTCACATTACATCAGCTTATTATGAGTCCTATGTGCTAGAACCTAAATATGATAAAGCCAAACAATAAACATTCGTTAACTTTTTGTGACCACTCTGTATGCACAAGTCCTGAATGCTTACATTCTGAATTAAACTTTCTCAAAGCAAAATATCCCATAAAAGCAGTAGTTCCCTTATAACATTTTATGTTCCTTTATTGATGGAAAAGAGGATTCGATTTTGATCTTATTTGTATTGAACTTTACTTAATACTTGTTTGAGTTCATGTAGAAATGGTTATATCATTTTATTCTAAAAAAAGTTTTATGAGCGAGTAACTGAAAAGTAATTTCCCATCGGTTACATAAGTTCTACAGGTGTGCCATTCAATGACCAATATATCAACGACAATCGTTAAATAAAGAAGGTCAAGAAGAAAGTCGGGTTGAATCACAAATAGAGCAATTTAACATGAAATTTGTCGAAGTGGGACGTGTATTGCGAGAGCCCTTTTTTATTCTTTTTATATTCTTATAATGTTATATTTTTTTATCTTATACCTCATAACAACATCCATTTATTATTGTCACTTTTAATAATGAAATGTTATATAAACATTTTATATTAGTGTAATTACTATAAATTCTGAAAAATCATAAACGCTTGCCAACATATAGTCAAAATTTGTCCGTAGGCTTTTCTTTAAAATGTATATTTTTTCCATACAAAAGTAGACTTTAAATTAACAAAGTGATATTTTGTTTAAAAAAACACACGATAACATGGTTAGAAAGGATGACATAGTCTTCCATTTTAAATAATATTTTCCCTAAGAATTTGTCTATGTATTATAATTTAATAGAAATTCAGGTCTTTTACTTTCCACTAATTTTCGAAGATGCACAAGATATTTTGACATTTCTTGTATTGTGAAACAACCAGCGAAAATGTTGAACAACAACTGAAGGAAAAGTTAAAAATTCTTTGTCTTTGTAATAATCATTCAAAAAAGGAATTACAAAACTATTTAAAAAGGACAAGATAATAATTCTGAAGTATTTTTATGAATTTAAAGCAATTACATGATACAATAACATGATAATATATATATATATATATATATATATATATATATATATATATATATATATATATATATATATATATATATATATATATATATATTAACTAAATAAAACCAATAAAAATAGTCAAAATGAGATATATTTAGTCTTTAATATTAAAATAGTAAGTAATATAAAAAATTGCACTTTATTTGGCAAAAGATATTATTTTAAATTCAATACCATTAAATTTATCAATTGAAATCCATGTATTTCTAAAAATGTAATAGCAGACACTATAATTACAGAAATTTTTAGAATACATAATGAAACCACAGATAAACTTCAATTTTAACTAAAGTTGACATATTTATCAAAACCTAATTGTTAACGCTATCACAATGGGGTTTATTAATTCTCAAATTAATAAAATAAACATTCGACCCTCTTTTTACACCAATTTTCTCATGCATTAAATTATGATGATTTTTGTGAAAGCCCAACAGGGAAGCAAACTGACTGATGTCATTAGTGTACAACGGTTAAAAATTTCATAGAATTCAATGTTGATTACCTATAAAAATTTTTACTGGTTTTTCCCTTCTCCCCAGACCTTATTTTTTACTGTTTTTTCATTAAAAACTTTTCCAGATGGTTTATCCTCTTTCCCTCTCCTCTTTCCTTTTTTTTTTGTTTTTATTATCATAATCATTTTGAAAAAAGTTTTTAGCTATTTACCTTACATTTTATATAATCTGCCACAAAAATGCATAGTTAAATTTACCTTAAATTGTAATATAATGAAATTAACAAATTAAAAAATACAAATATTTACTTAAATTAAAATTAATAATCTTAAATTCATTATTTATGAAATAAAGTTCAAAACTCAAAAATTAATAAAGTTAGTTAAACTTCAAAACCATTTAAAACTTTCCGCTTGTAAATAAAATATAAATATGTTTATTTTTTGTAAATATAGCGCAAAATATGTAATAAAAATGTATCGTATATATTAATTTTATTTTTCGTACACCCATAAATACACAAGTATATTGTTTATCTCAAAAGTTAAATATTACAAAACAAATTAATTTATATGTAAATATGTTTTCTCTATTTTATTCTACAATCTGTTGTCCCAACTCTACAGTGCGAAAAATGCAGAGAGTAATATTTACACTGGTGTCTGGGTGTTATAAAAGTGATAATTGGATTCAGTAAAGTAGCATAAAAAAATTAAAACACATACACCACACAAGCTAAAAAGTGAGTAAATACAAAAATAACGATGGTTAAAACATGCTTTATTTAATAAATGTCGAAATATATAAAGCACAATAGCATTTTCTAATTAAAGCGTTTATAGTTTTATAAAATACATTTAATTCTAGACTGGTACTTGTGTGTAACAGTTGATCGTCTCCTTGATCATGTCCGATGCTTTTTCAGCGACCATGATGGTTGGGATGTTTGTATTTCCAGATGGGACGATTGGCATGATGGAGGCATCCACAACTCGAAGACCATTGATACCTTTCACCCTGTTTAATAGAATATATAGATAAACGTTAAATAAGTGAAAGGTGTGCGGCTTCTTCATAAATAGATTTAAATGTAAATTAAATCTTGAAATACCGTCTTCACCAGGTGTTGGGTGTGTATATACAATTGAAAATGTATATTTACAAAAGAGAAACTCCTTACTCATATTCTCAAAACTAATTTTTATTTCCCCCATGTAATCACGAATTTAAATTTGGCAAAATTATTCATTATACAACAAATTTATCCACTTGCATTTTGATTAAGTGGTTTTCAGGATGGAAAATGCTTCAACAATCTAAATATATAAAGTTATAATTATGATTTTATCATGCTGTCATGAAGCTGAAATTAGAAACTGTGTTAATTAAGATGCAGTTAAACTTATTAAACTTAATTTAAAAATAATTTAATATCAGTATATAAGAGAAGCAAATATTAAAAAAGTTTTTTTCGGCACAATAATTAAGGAAAACGTAAATATATTTCCTAAATGTAATGACCCATGCACACATAGATTTCAGTTTATACAAAATGTGTTTTAGCCATATAAAATAAGTTAGTTGGATATATATATATATATATATATATATATATATATATATATATATATATATATATATATATATATATATAAAAAAATAATTAATTACTTTAGTCTCGGGCAAACCACAGTTGTCGGATCACTTGGATCTCCCATCTTGGCTGTTCCCACTTGGTGATTGAGGGTCGTTGCCATTGATCTGGCAAGACACTCAAAGTAGGAGTCATCATTTCCAAAATATTTTTCGCAACCAGGAAACGGTTCAGTTATTAATTTCGACCCCACCTTCTTCATTGGTTCACTGGTTGCTATTTTCTTGCACATTTTTAGACCTAGATAAAAAAGAGAAATATTATCTAATAACGTATAACTCGAGCTTTGGCTCCAGCCCATATCATCGGGCCGTGTCTGGATGTCATTTGACCTGGTAGTCATTGGAAATCTAATAAAAAAAATTACAAACGTATAATTCCTATTTGTACTTACACTTAAACCATCTATTGCTTGTTATTAAGATAAACATCTAGAATTCATCATACAACTTTAACTTGCCAGGTCATGCGTTACTGAAATATATGTTATTGTAAAGGTTTTATATTTAAAAAATTAGTTTGGTTGTCTCCTCTGTACAAGCAAGTAAATTGTAATATTGTAGAAGATTTCCCCTCAAAATAAATACGTAATATCAATACTCAAAAGTGTTGTCTAACACGCCATCACACCGTTGCAACAAGTATTTGACTTTGAAAATATAATTTTCGTCTATCCATACTTCTAAGCCACGATAAACTTGATGACATTAAGTCTATGGAAAATGTAAAGTTAACCAAACTTTTTTTTATCTCAGTATTTTGTAGAACTGGGATCAAAATGGTTGAATTTGGTTGTCTGGGCTACATTGTATTGTTTGGATTGGGATCTGGATTGCCTCAGATCGAACTAAACAGAAATTTCTAATATCTTTTGCTAAGGATTTATACCAAGCATCGTCAAAAAAGATCGATGAAAATCAAACTCACAATTGCAGAAGTGGGTGGAAGAACCAGACAGCTCCACTTTTTTTTTTTATACTTTCTCACTTATTTCTATAGAGGTATAAAGGAAAATGAGCTGTACTGTGGTCCAATATGGTACAAGAAACATACAGCTACAGGAGTTGTCTTGTTTTTGCATATAATTATTTCAACGTTTGGTAGCTTGGTTATATCGGTTTCCGTGTTGCATCAGCCAGTCGTTTACCAAACTCGTTTGTTGAAGGTGTGTTGTTTGTTGAACCAACGGAAATTTAACTTTTTGAAATTCGCAATCACATTGATGATTTCGGAGAAGTACCTACAAGGATCTTATTCGTAAGCCAGGCCAAAAAGTCCAATGTTATGTGTGAAAAACCAGACAGCTCCATTATTTTTTTAATGAAAAAAAGCCAGTCAAGATGTTGAAAAAGTAAAACGGGTCTGTGATAGAGAAATGTATTTTTTTTTATGTTTCCTCATATTTGATAATTTTTAAAAAACGTTAAGTACTTTTAAAGTGGTTTTCGTTCTTCCCGAACAATTTTGTAAACTGAAGCTGCCTGGTTCTTTCACACACATTTTCAAGTTTCCTATTGTGAGCTTGACGCAATTCCGAATAGGACACCATTTGCCACTTCATAGGAAACATACAAATAAGGTGACTAAAATGTTATTTTTAACAGTGTATACATATGATTTTTATAAATATTCATTATTAAAATTACCATCGACTATCGCCTGTATGTCTTCAGGAATCTCAAAGTACTTAGGGTCAATGAGCGGCGGGTCATGAGGGTCGGCTGACTGCAGCCGGACGGTGCCCTGACTTTTCGGATGCAGTGTATGAGGAAAGCAAACGTAGAAATTGGAGTTATTATATTTTCCAAAATATTTCTCGATCACCTACAAGAAATTAAATATGTGGGTATAAAGCAACATTAAATACTACTTTCTATATAGAACTGACACACTTTTATCATGCAAAGCAATTAATATTGGTTTATATTGATATACATTTATGAAATGTTCGGAGAGATTGGGGATGTGTGTAGCAGCACGTCCAGAATAGTTTTAAGTGAAACTAAATTATCTGCTAAAATAGAAATGTGGTTTTTATATCCCTACCCAGCAAAAAAAGTCAGCATGAAACCTTCATCAAAATTGTCAAATTGAAGGTTTTTTGAAGGTTTAATAAATGATATTGAAACAAAAAACTGCAGTTTTTTTGAAGTTTTTAATTTTCCTGCATAAAACCTTTAAAATATCTGCATTTTCCCGTCATGATTAAAAATTGAAGGTTTTTTGCAGGTTTTTATGAAGGTTTTTTTGCAGTTTTTATGAAGGATATTGAAACAAAAACCTTTAATTTTATAGATTTTCAAAAAAAAACCTGCAGTTTTTCTGCATAAAACCTTCAATTTCAAAATTTTGATGAAAGTTTTATGTTGACTTTTTTTGCTGGGTAATAATGCTTTTTTTTTCGATTGAAATATACAAATTAAAATTGTGAATTATCTGCCCCGTCATAAATACGGTGAAGAGTTATATAAGAATTGGTTTTCTATTATAACATGTGTCATTAAATACCTGAAAAAAAATTGAAATTCAGTTTTTTAAAACACATTTTTGTAATATTTTATATTTTTTTTATTAAAAATATAAGTTATTTGTTGTTAATTTAACTATATAAATTTTATTGCGGTACTAAAACAATACATTAAAATATCACCATACATTTAGTTATTTACTTACTTCTGGTTTAAGTCCAACATTTGGATTTGGAGGTGGTGCAGGATATTTGGCAAAAACAATTTGAAAATCTGGGAAATCTGATTTGGAATTTGTAGATCCAGTTAAAAATGCAATGGGATCCGCACCCGCGTATGCTAATGGACCTACAAAAAGTCATTTTAAGCATTTTTTTAATTGATCTACACAAAAATTAATTTTTAAATATTTCTCATACCTTCCTTTAAAGAATTAACATGATATAAAATACAACTTAGAATATAGCAGATGATATAATTATAGGAAACACAAAGAAATTATTGAAAATGTAGGGCGAAGAAGCGGTATCTCTCTTTCAGATTGGCTGCAAAAATGGGTATAAGTAGAAATACGCTCTACAATGTATAGGTATAGCCTACTATTATCTTTTACAGTTTCGTTTGGTTCCTTTTGTGGGCACTTTTATCTGCATCAATATTGGCACACTGGCATTATTTTTCATCCGTATAGCACCTAAGATTGAAGCATATACGCAAAAAGAAATGGTAAATTTGTGCAAGGTATGCGAGTCGACTAAAGCTAAGTCGATGGTACGTGGCTGCTTCAATGGGTTTAAAACAGCCATTTTGGTAATTATATAAATCTTTATTCCCTTTTAGATACAAAAATGAAAATATCATAACACATTTATTTTGTAATGTGTGATACATTTTGCCTATTTTTGTAATAAATTATTTTAGTTATAAAAAGAAAAGTGTTTATTAAACTGAAATTTGGTTATTTTGATATAACTTGTTTTTTATAAATACATGGATAGTAATAACAGGATATATGATCATCGCTGATTAACCATAATTAAACTGAAATAATTTATAATTTTAATCATCATACCTTGACGATTCTTTATGTAATCTTCAATATTAGTTTTATTTTCCAATTCCTGTTCTGTTGTGGGAATATTAGAATCTAAGTGGAAGTACATCTGAGTGCCACAGTGATCCTGCAAATTGTTCCCTACAGGAAGATTAGCGACAACTGGAATCTGAAAATAAAGATAAGTCATTTAATAATAACATAACATTCGCAAAAGTACTTAGTAAAAACTATAATTGATAAAATCTTCATAAATAAATATCAATTCAACCGATGTTTTTAGTGTAATGGAGCGAATTTTTAATGAATTTAAAATGACATTTTAGAAAACTTTGGATGTCTATTTAGAACAATGAGAAATTTAAGGCCCTGACGCACATACAATTTACACCGTATATTTGGCGTCCGCTAATTATAGTCAATTGATTTGACTGTTTCTAATTATAGTCAATTGATTTGACTGTTGCTAATTATAGTCAATCGATTTGACTGTTGCTAATTATAGTCAATTGATTTGACTGTTGCTAATTATAGTCAATTGATTTGACTGTTGCTAATTATAGTCAATTGATTTGACTATTGCTAATTATAGTCAATTGACTTTTGTTATTTTAGTCAAGCGATTTGGCTTTTGCTATTTATAGCTATAAAACAACTCATGTTTTTACCTTAAACTTTCTAAGATGTTTCCTGGGACCTATTCCAGAGAGCATCAGCAGCTGAGCAGAGTTAATTGCTCCAGCGGACAGGATGACTTCACGCTTGGCTCTCACCATATGTGTGCTGCCCTCATGTTCAAAAACAACACCTTCAGCTTTTTGGTCTTTTATTAAAATCTGAAAAATAGAAAGTATCCTCTATAATGTAATTTTTGCATATGTGCATTTATTTCCGTCCCGCATAAGGACAAAACTAAAATGAAGATAACATAGATACATTGTAATACAATATTTCAAAATGCACGGGAAATGTTAAATTCTAAGCACCTACCTTTTGTACAAAAGCGTTTGTAATTATATCAAGGTTCGTTCGGTTTTCTGCTGGTACAAGATAACCTTTGGCAGTACTGCATCTTTGACCTTTTCGTGTTGTTACCTCTGTATCATAAATACCTAAAGTGAGAAACAAAAATATGTCATATTCCTATAAAATGCAACGCATTTTTATTTTAAAGTATAAGAGGCCAATCACAATGACTTATATCACGACATAATAAACAACTTTTAAGTACATTCCTCAACATGCTCAGCGAATATTATTGTTATATTACATTTAATTGTTTTGTGAGATGCGAATATGGCATTGGTTTAATGAGAACGATTCATGCTTTTTTTAATGATATATTTACACCAAATACTTAATTTAATCCACGAACATTTTAAGCGTGGGGATATCCACTAATTTAGACCGATTGTTGATAAAACAAGTCTACTCCAATTCTTTACCAAAGTCATATGTTTTCACCAAACTGATTAAAATTATATTATATTGGGTTAAAGGGAAAAATCTGTCGTATTTTAAAAAAAATATTTGAATTCATTTATAAAAATATGTGTTTAATATTAATCAATTATATATGCTCCGTTATTTGTTACAACCTGTTGCCATCTTTTAGGTAACCTGTGAATTCCTGTTTTTCCTGTTTTTTCTCATCCTTGGAGTTAAAATAGTCAGCAACTGCTTTAGAACCACTTTCAAAAGACGTGATTTTTTTTCCCGTTAGATAATTTTGCAGTAAGATTTTTTTTCTCTTAATATTCTCGTAAAGAATCCACTTTTCATCTCCAGTAACCAGCCTGTCCAAAAACGGCTCCACATTGTGTATAATCAGATGTGATGAACACATTCTTACACGATCAGACAATTTTTTTCCGTTAATTCATGTGGAACCCAAACACTTTGCTTTAACACAAACCAAACAGATTTAATGTGATCTCTAACAGTTGTATGATGAATGCCAAACTCTTCTGCAATTTCTCGACTTGTTAAATGTGGATTTTTTTTCCAACATGGATCGCGAAACATCATTTTCGATCTTGGATGGTCGTCCAGATCGATCACTTTCTTTGAGGCTCAGATATCCGGAACGAAATTTGCTAAACCATCTTTGACAAGTACGAACATTTACAATATCTTTTCCAAATACCGCACATAAATTTTTACATGCAACCGATGCATTGCTTCCTTTTTGGAATTCATATAAAATGCAGTGTCGTAAATGCACTTTATCTACTGACATGTTTTTCACTTTAAATATCACAAGTAAATGATGAACGGTAAAAAAGGGCACCTTTTATATTATCCAGTAGCTAAAAAAACAAATAAAAATCCTATTGACTCACTAGCCAGTTGTTCTTTTTATTTACAAGAAAAATCACCTGCCTATTTAAAATACGACAGAACTTTCCCTCCAACCCAATATTTTCCAAAGAAATTTCGGAATAATTATAATAAATGTCAGCAAATCATTTTCTAAATATTTAGTTGATATTTACTACGCACATGAAAGGTACATAAGAACGTTGTATGATGTTATTGAAGTGCGTAGTGTTGCAAATTTCTATATTTAGTACATATTATACTATGAAGCTCTAGTATTGTAAATCCACTGCGATTTTTTTTTCATGATAGATATGAGGAACTTTTATTTTATCTTCTGCTTTTTATAAACCAATAAATAAACCCTACTTGCTTGTTTGGTTACGGCCATTTGGATCGGAGATTCCAAATCCCAGCTGCTGTGCGGCCTCCCTGACAGGATTCCTCAGTTCAGAAGGATGTATTACTTTCTCTGCAGATATTGGTCCACCGACTACATGATAACCTAGGATATTGAAAGGAACCAAAATAAGTCATTTGCGCCTAAGCAGAGTTAAGTACAAAATAAAAGTAAGCTAAAGTAGAGAGATAAAAAGTCGAGTAATAAAACAGCAGCACATAATTGAACAAAGGATTTTCTTATATTAATTCCAAGATACTTGAGAAATGAGATGAGTTTTTAAAAAGTGTTCAAGTTTGCGATCATCAACTGTAGAGTATCTTTGACATCTTTGGCGTGTGCAAATGCACGTTCTTGAAAACAGTTCCTAGCTTATAAACTGTAAAGGAATGGTAAAAAAGTTTGAGACTCTGCGTCGAAATATAATTTCGGTTTATCTATGGATAATCTACAACTTGAATATTTTTGTCGTACATTGCTAAATCCTATTAAATATACCTAATAATGTTTATTTTCAGAAATATATTCTGGCCTTAAATGTATCAGACTTACAACTAATAAACATATTATATTTTCATTTTCAGCAATTACACCAAAAAATATTTAATTATGCAAATAAAGAGGAATCTGCATATTTAAACTTCAGAACTATTCACATGGAGATGGGTTGGTTATAAACCTTATTGCAATTCTGTGTTCAAAACCTAGCAAATAAATCTATCAAATTGCACTTTCAGTCTATGCGCATTTAAACACAAAAATATAATAAATTAGAACCTGGTAATCACCATTGAGGATTTTCCTATGAGGTCTTTTTTTACAACTACCTATCAGATTTTATAGGAAGTCATGTACAATTGAATTGTATCCATCCCCATGATTAATAGTTTAATTATTAAAAATTGCGTGTATTCATATCGAAAGTTTAATCTAAAAACAATGAATACAACTACATCCTCCGCTTTCAATATATATATACTACATTCTTGCAATTTAGGTAAAGGGGAAAATATTAGTTTTGGTTGGTAACTAATTACTTGAACATGCATTAATCAGTGATTAACATTTTTGTTATCACCAAAGCACCATTTTGTTTGCGACAAACTTTACATTCGATTACTGCCAAATAATTGGGTGGGTAGCCAAGTTTTATTAGTCGGAAAACAGAGTTCTGATATAAGAGCGTTTAAAGTTCGCAACTCACCTCGACTATGATGTTAAGTGGAATAGGAACCAAATCATTATTGGACAACATATTAAGTTAGGGCCCACACAACTCGCTTATCTCATTGCGACTAATACCACACGGCCAAGCTATCCACGTAACAAAAATGGATGTTAAATTTATATTAGATCTTTTTTTAACGATTTAGAGATCTTAGCCAACAGTTTATTTTTTAAAACTAGCGTACGTTACACGCTAGTTTAATAGTACAATACAATAGAACTTAAACATCAACGAGATTCTTGCGATCCACGAAAATTAAGACATACCGTCAGCAAGAAAATCTGTCTCTTCGTTGTTTTCCAGCTTCAAGAAGTAAGGTTTTTCATCTGAATAACTCCATCCAACTGCGCCTTGTTTCGCCCAGTCGTCGTAGTTGTACTTGTTTCCTCTCACATACAGCATAGCATTTATAACACTCGAACCGCCGAGAGTTTTACCACTCGGCCAAATGACTTTCTGCAAAACATGCATATTGTTGAACATACTTCTATTTACTGTAGATATCTCGATAGTTGTTTTTATTCGAAATACTGTTTTAAATATTGTCATTCTTAGTGGTCAGCAAATTAATAAAATTTTATAGTGGTTTTCTTTTTAAAGGGGAGTAGATATAAAGCAGTAAGAAATCAAGGACCATTTTTCCATCACCCCTGATTGTCTGTAATAGAACAATCCACTACATTCTGTAACCTAGTGGTGGCAACATTCATGATCAAAACCTTCATGTAACTGGTTCTTTTTTGTGGATTGTGTCTGTAAAATAAGCGTCCATTCAAATGTTCATTGCAATTCCGAGCTTAGCTTGAACATAAAGTTTAAATATATTCAATATTGTTATGTCTACCCTATCGTATTCCAGCTCTGACACAAAACAACAGATAATTTAAATGATATTCTAAAACACTTATTTCTATTTTTCTTAAAAAAAAAAAATTGTGTATTTTTATTAACATGGCGTTTAATATTTCCCCTAATATTTAATTTTTTTTTTAAATAAAGTATTTTTATGAAATTGAAAATGTTGTTTATTTCAGAGAAGTTGGTGAAACCTTGTCGAGAAAATTATGGGACATCCAGCACCTATTTGTTTTATGGCGCTATTTTTATGTTTGTTTTATGTTGTGAACTATTCTATTGTTTTCTTGTCAATTTTTCTATTTTGAATTTATTGTGTTTCTCTAAAATTGTTCTATTGTTTAATTTCTTTAAAATTTAAACAATATGGTTTTGGAAAATAGCATGAGTGTGTTTGCTTAAAATTATTCTACAGAAGGAATGTGGTGCATAATTCCGTAGAGTTTGGGATGACTTGATAACAAGGTTATCGTAAAAATAGAGCACTTCAAAAGAGATTGGTTATTATTCGATTTTTGATATTTACGAATTATTCGAAAATGGTTCTAACGATTTACTTCAATATTGTCATGTCAAAGTGCTTCTCAATCCTATTATAATTGAAGGGACAAGTGGATGAAGGAGTTAATTAACAATTTCCAAGAAATCAATCAATTTCCAAGACAAATAGCTTTTTTCATTTACATCAACCTTAGTAAGGCTAACGTTACAGTGCGTAACATGACAAGAGGCAAATGCGGGGTACAAGTACCGTAGATTATACATTATAAGATAGATATATAAATTATCACTCCATTACCTACGGTTCGGGATCTTTCACGAAGTATTTACCTGGAAATACTACCAACCATTCTTGGACCATGGTCAGAAGACGAAGACAACACCTAAGATAGACTTGATTACGTTAAACGAAATCAAGACGTTATTTTTCAAAACGAATACTTACCCTGTTAACCATTGCTTTTGCTGTATGCTTCTGAGGGACTGTTAAGTACTGCCAACTGATGTCACTGAATAAGAAGTTTAAATGCAAAGATGGGACATCTGTAAGCACAGGCGGTGGTTTCCCAGCTTCCAGCAATAGGACACTGACACAGGGGATTTCAGACAGCCGACTGGCGACTACTGATCCAGCAGAACCAGCACCAACTTTATATTTCACAAAAAGTTATTGTATTTTTTTAGTAAGAGGGTGAATGCCGATTTCATATTATCTAAGCAGCACAAACTGAAAAATTATGCTGTGCAATAAGTAAAGCAGAAATTTATTTTTATAATTCATCTAAGTGAAACCATTTTAACAACATTTGCTTCAACTGTCCAGAGTTTGTTTAAAACTACTGCATCAAATGTAGTGAGTTATAAAATTTATAAAAACTTTTGCTTAGTAGTTTTTAAAGTTAGAAAGAAAACATGTTTTAAATAAAACTCTCTAGTGCATTAAAAGTATATACAGGAAGGTCACAAATTGTTGAGCGATGGTCATTTTTTGGCTGTATCACATTTACCTGTATAAAACATTTTTTCTTAACTACTTCCCTTATACTTAAAACAATTCTCTTACATCCAGTATATTACACATAGTTAAAATAGATATTTATACATTGCAATGAGTCAATATTTTTTTGAAAGTTAAGATACTACACTGTTAAAAATTTCAGTTCGACGATGTTACATATTTTGGTGCAAAACAGAGGTCTCCACCATACTATGGTGGAATCTAAGTTGAACCAAAAATCCTTTATAAAAAAAGCAGAGGTTTCACCGATAATTGGTTCAACCTCTTTAACTGCATTCGAAATTTTCGCTATCGCTACAGTACCTCCAAAAGAGACAACGGCCAACATAGATCTCCGTGGCCCAGTGGATAAAGGTGTTCAGCTATGAACCAGAGGACCAAGTACGAGCCCGAACGATGACAAGTTGTCATCTTCGATCGGAGGGTTGCCAGCTTCTTTACAAAAATACTACTAATACAATACTAAGAAAACTCGAAATTTTAGTTTTATGCAACGTTGTGAATTTTGGTGCAACGTTTCACCACTAAACCATCCGTGGTAGCACCGTAAAATGGTGAAACTAAGTATCAAATGTTGGTTGCAGCTAAATGGGTACCAGAATTGGGGGAAGGTCGTAATAATTTTTAACAGTGTATTTAAAAGGAGAAGATAATTTAAGTAGGTTATTGAAGATTTTTTTTCTGGAAATGTATGAATTAATTGGTTTTATTTTGAGGATGTGTCTCTGAGATTTATGAGATATCTGTTTATGTATTTTATGTTCTGTGAATGCGAGAACGGACACAAAAAAGCCAAATTAACATCCTTTCTTCTTTCATTGGTGCCTTGGCTCTCTTTTTAGTCTGCGCATATAACAATGCATATGTTACATAGTAAACGACAATTGTACCAATAATAGATTGGCAAGTTTTTTTTTTGTATTGGGACATAACCTATTTAGAATGGTTGACAACATAATAATTTTAAAAAGTCGGATACAAAATTAGATAAAAGAATACAAAATACAAGATAAGACACTATTTTTTAAGATTAAACTCATTTTAAAACAAAAATACAAAGAAAAACAAAACTAAATTACACGGGCAATTGGAGTTAGGATCTTAATCTGTTGTTTGGCATCCATCACACGTTCACTGATTAAATCCTCACGGAATTTTAAAATAGATATTTCGTAATTAAATATAAAGCTTCTAAAATAAATGACCTATTAAAACAAAAAAACATGTAAAGTATTCTTGAAACATTTTTGAACAAGCTTAAATCCATAATTTTCTGATAGTTTTTTTTGTTAATCTGTGATTTAAAACTTGGAAGACGAAAAACGAACTAAAAATGGCAACGATGGCGGCAACTACTATTTTTTACGATAGATACAACATGTAGTTTTTTTATTTCAGCTGGTATTTTTAAAATTACTTACCAATAATGAAATCATATTCAGATTTAAAAGTAGTTGCAGTTTTGGGTGAATTTTTGTGCTGCATCAAAGACAGAAGTAGCATAGGCAGAATACTAGCATTGGCGTAGGGTGTTGGATAAGCGCTTTCAGATGCCAAATCCATTTCGTCTGTAATTGTTAAAAAACGCATACAGGAAAAAAATTATATCAAAGAAAAAACGTATAAAACTTGAAAACCTTTCAATAGATAGTTGTAGTAAAATATAATTTTGTTTTGCTCTTAGGTTGGTCCCTTGAAACAGAATATGCAAATGCATGGCCATGACTATCATTTTGGCCATTCAAAATAGCCAGGAAATCTGAAAAGCACACACTTACACTTTTTGAAAGTGATAGATTATTCCAAGTTAAGGGCATCTGAAGGTGTAAATAATTTTGTTTGTATCAAGCGGATCTCTTGTAGGACAAGCAAAAGTCATATATGTGATTGTTATTTTAATTTATTAATATTATTATTATGTAAATATAATACAAAACATCTGCATAACGATTGATAAACTATAAAATAATAAGAATGTGTGATTATATTTTAAATTAATTGTTATCATTTCGATGTTTTGGGAAAACTCGTATCCAAAAAAATTATTTCTAAAAAAATTAAATATTTTTTTGGTGGTTAAATGTAAATTATTCAGGAAAGAATATTTCGAAAAAAAATTTGTGAACTGCCTTTAAACTTCGAATTTTTTTTTGTTAAATAAGATTTAAGGCATTTTTCGAAATGCTTCTTCTCTTTTATATTTCATTTTTTTTCATCAAATTCTTTTTTAAAGCAGTATTGATAAACGCTTAATAACTTTTATATTCGGATTATGCATAAGTGTTATAGTTTAGGAGAAAAAAAAATAAGTGAAAACCCAGCCATATTTTTCCCCCAAAAAAAGACACTAATTCTTAAACATTTTACTTTTTAAAACGAATTGTTTTTAATATTTTTCTAATTCCATCCTTAATCCTATTTCAAGTTTTATGTTCATGTAAAAAACTATTAACACTGATTCATAAATATTTGCTTTAGCTTTAGCATATTAAGTAGGTGAATGTTCATAAAAACTATAACCTGCAATAAATAGATTTAAAGATTTCAGTTTTTAATAAGCTGTTATAATATTTCTAATATTTATCCAATCATTTTAATACTTTTGGAAAACATACAAAGGGGTTTCAAAATACGGATGAGCTTTGCAGTTAGTCTAAAATAACGGTAATTATTACGATATTATTGACAAATAACAGTCATTTTTAACTGTTACTGAAGTATTTTTCGGAGAAAGGAGGGGGGGGGGGGGGGATATAAGTGTACGACCTAAAGCTCTCAAAAAAGACTACTCTGTAAAAAGTTTATGTATTTTAAACTAACATGTCAGAATTTTGCACATTAATTCATGCTTATTATAATATGGATAAATATTAGAAAAGAATCTCGGAAAATAAAATACCTATACTATTACAAAAATAACATTAAATTTAAATTTTTATATTGCGTTGAGCCATTTTTTAAAAAATAATTTTATTTTTTTAATCAACTATTTTTAGACAATTTATATAATTTCAGTTAAATCGGCCAATCAATTTTGTTTTTAATTTTTTTAACTTATTTAATTTCTATCAAAAATATGTGCATGGCATTTCTGAAGACAATGTGAATATATCTTTTAAAGGCCAAGAAATATTCAACACAGTAGCAACAACGAAATTTGTTCAAACGCGCTAGAGCTAGTTAAATAAGCGCCGGGTTAAAACATACCCGCACTACAAATACATTTTCCCCCTCCCCCTCTGTCGCACAAACCAATTCAGAAATTCTCCTGGAAAGTTGCATAAAAAGCACAGCGAAAGCATATGAAATCTTCTAAGTAAAAAAACACGGATATTTATCACCTGAAATCCTTTGTAAGAAATTGCGAAGACGCGCGCCCAAGAACCGCCGCATCACATCGTGTTAAATCAACATTTAAATTAATCGCAATTAATGGCTTTCCCAAACGCCCACTTGGCAGAAGAATAACGTCTATAAAAACAAATTCTTTACCCGTCCGAAAACTGAATCGAATCCCCCCGACACAAATTGAACTCTTCTATCGTTCTAGGGATGAGCTTAGCAGTTACTCTAAAATAACGGTAGTTATTACGATATTATTGACAAATAACAGTTATTTGTAACTGTTACTGAAGTATTTTTTCAGAAAGAAGAGGTGTGGGGGGGGGGGGGGGGGGATATAAGTGTACGACCTAAAGCTCTCAAAAAAGACTACTCTGTAAAAATTTTATGTATTTTAATTAACATGGCAGAATTTAGCACATTATTTCATGCTTATTAGAAAGTTAAATATTAGAAAAAAATCATAGAAAATGGAATACCTATACTATTACAAAAATAACATTAAATTTAAATTTTTGTATTGCGTTGAGCCATTTTTTTTAAAACTAATTTTATTTTTTTTAATTAACTATTTTTAGACAATTTATATAATTTCAGTTAAATCGTCCATTCAATTTTGTTTTAAATTTTTTTAACTTATTTACTTTCTGTCAAAAATATGTACATGACATTTTTAAAGACAATGTGAACATATCTTTTAAAGGTAAAAAATTATTCAACACAGTAGCAACAACGAAATTTGTTCAAACGCGCTAGAACTAGCTAAATAAGCGCCGGGTTAAAACACACCCGCACTACAAATACCTTTTCCCCTCCCTCTCTGTCGCACAAATCTATTCAGAAATTCTCCTGGAAAGTTGCATAAAAAGCACAGCGGAAACATATGAAATCTCCTAACTAAAAAAAAATATAGACGGATATTTCTCACCTGAAATCCTTTATAAGAAATTGCGAAATCCTTTATAAGAAGGCGCACCCAAGAACCGCCGCATCACATCGTGTTAAATCCACAATTAAATTAATCGCTTTCCCAAACGCCCACTTGGCCGAAGAATAACCACTTCAAAAACAAATACTTTACCCATCCGAAATTTGAATACCCCCCCCCCCCCCCACCGACACAAATTGAACTCTTCTATCATTCCCACAAGACAACATCATTAAAATATTCCGATTCAATCATAAGATAAAATATCAATAAATCTCCCAAAAATATATTTTGAACCAATGAGTTGTGATATCAAAATATATTTTATTATTTTATCGTATTTATATTTTTAATGGTTTGTTGGACACGTGCCAATAACGAAGTGTCGTAAACATGATGATCACGATGTATGTACGATCCTTCTGCCCATTGAGGAATTTTTAAAAGCTAGTTATACTATCGTAATATGGACACATGCCAATAACGAAGTATTTGAGGAATTTTAAAAGTTAGTTGTATCACGGTGTAGGTTTGTTTCAACCAAGGCATCTTGCATGTGGAAACATGTCGTTCTTACGTTTTCGTTACTTTTTAGTAACATGGTAATATTTTTTAACCTGTTTTCTTTTAACTTTCTGTTTTTTGACGTTGTGTCTGTTGAGGTGTATCTGGATAAAATTAAACAGCGCATATATTAATTGTTTGAAGAACATATTTTTTCAAAATATTTGTTTAAATTTTGATTTCGAAATACTGAGCTGTGTTTGAGCAAATAAATAACTGTTATTTCTTATAAATAATATTTTTAATTATCGAAAATTGAAACAATGGTATTTTATAATTGTTATTTAAATATCGCTCATCACTAGTTCAAAACATTACTTTCAACGAATAAAAAAAAAGACATTTTGATTGACTTTGTGGGATTAAGCCGGGGATATTAATAAAATTCAACTATATTACTTAATAATTTTAAAGAAACTTAATTAACATGAATTTTATGAGAAATAAGATTTAATCTAAGAATTTTTTTTTTAAATATGCAACAAGATTGTTGCATACGGACATTTAAAATAATTTAAAAAAAAAATAGTTCATATCTTTCAAAAGTTAATAAAAATAAATTAAAAATTATGGTTTTCTGTGCACAGATAGATGATGAAATTACATATCTTTATGGTTTAAGACTTCTTTGTGAAACAGAAGAAGATGTACTGCAATCCACACACTGCTTTATTATTATCTATATAACCTTATACTACATGAATTAAAAAAAATGCAAATAACACATATACTGAACCCGAATACTATTATTATACTTTTATAAGAGAAATATGCTGCTACGCATTGAAAATAATAACATATAACTATATACCTGTCTGTCTATTTATGTATCTCTCTTTATATATATATATATATATATATATATATGAAAGATAATTTCAACCCCCTTTAACTTACCACCTCCTTTTACAAAACCACCCCTTTTGACTTCCTTCATTTCCATTCCTTTGTAAACTATCTCATTTAATTCTTGCTAACAATCTGCATTCTCTACGTGCCATTCTCAACCTTTCCCACGACAGAAAGTTCCCTATCACCCACGCTCGTAATTCCCTTTTGGGACCCCTCCAAAAACTTCATGTGTGTGCTCCGCCTTGACAAATCCCTACCCATTATACTTTTCCCTATGTTAGCTGAGGTTCTCCCTATTTGGGGAAATCTCATTCTCTTCTGACTTCGACTCTCAAACTGTAAGGACGTGTGTTTCACGGGCTCCTGGTGTGATCATTAATAAAGAATATAAATACAACCTTTGGCCCTCTTTTTATTAAATCAATCTTAATATTTCAAAAGTCGACAGCGATATGCCTATGTCGGAATTCCCCTAACAATAATTAAAGTTAAAAAATTTAATTGAGATCACCGGGAGCCCAACCAGCGAACCATCCGCCCAGCCAGCCAACTATCCACCAGCCGAACCGAAAGTTGATATCCGCAAACACCAGTATACGTTCAAGCTCCGACAGAACAGAAGCCCGTCTACCTTTTAGAAGATGCGACGACCGAACGTGCAACGGCAGCGACTCTCGTCAACCACGTCTCCTTCAGAAACGAAAGCTGACGGAACACGGCGCCATGACGTACGATGCCAGACTCCCGGCCTACCCTCACCCACTCACCGCCGACTCTCCTTGTGTGTTGTGTTCTCCCAACTTGCTGATAAATTAAAGTTCCGTTCAAAATTAAAGTGCCTTGAAACTAGTGAGTACTCCATCGCGAAATCAAAGTTCTACAAGTTACCTAAATCTCAGTGATCAGTGAAACACGAAGAATTAACGAATGTGCACCACGAAAACTAGTTTTGTATTCATTTCTACGATTTGCGTGCTGCTTCGATTCGAATCAAAACATTCGCCAGTACCAATGTTCGCGAAAGCAAAGTTCTGCAAGTTATATAAATCTTAGTGATCAGAATAAAAAATCCAAGAAACGTTTAACTGATTATTTTGTATAGCATCGCCTCTATAATTATACTCTGTGAAAAAGAAAGTTCTACTTTGAAAAGTTGTTAATTGTCAATATGATTTAATTATTTTTATTTTCATAAATGAAAAGTGTTATAATATTTTAAAATTCTGAAATTTAGTTTTGTTTACATTTTTTATGAGGTAGTTTGGTTTTCTATTGAGATAGTTTGGTTTTCTATTACAGTGCTTTTCATCACAAATTAATAGTGAAATGAGATTAACTTTTCAATTATAATTATTATTAAATTAATTATTGTTTAGTGCATAATAAATTTTGATTTTAGTATTAATTTTATTACAGATTTTGATATATCATTAAACTCAATATTGTCAAAGATAATCAGTAGTGGTATCTGATTTGGAGAAGATAATTGTTTTAATTTTAATGGAATAATTTGAGTTGGCATAATAATTTTTTTTTGTTAAATTTTAGGAATCTTTGTAAATAATTGTGTTAACTTAAAATTGATATTTTGTGAACTAGAATGTACAATTTTTATAATTCATGTTCGAGAGAAGTTTTTCTAAATTAATGGTACTTAGAATATAATATACTGGAATTCGTCCTTTTTGAAAAATGTCATGTTATACGACCAGAATGGATAGAGTGCTCTGAACCCTTCATTGGCTCTATTACGTGAAACCCTGTAGATCTTCATTTGAATTGCGTACCCTGTTTGTTTTGGAAAATATAGGTGTATTTGCTTTTGAAGGATGAAATTTGAGTAAATTGTTTTAATGGTAAAGATAATAATGGTAATATTGATTACATTAAGGTTTTTATTTTACATTGTTGTAGCCGAAGTTTTAACGAAAGGTTTTTCACTGATTTCTTGGAACACATTTAACCCTCTCTGAGCCTGTTAATAACTTTTTCCAATTTATTATTATATGTTCTTCTGGCTTACCCATTTCAACAGGTAAACTCTAGATAAGTTTCCCACAAATTTATTTGGACACACACTTTACTATGAGCAAGTTGCAGGTGAATTCGACATCACACATGTTTAACCACACACCTTTTCTTCAATCAAAGGAAATTTATTTCAATCAATCACATATTTTCCTTCAATTTCAACAGCTTCACTTTGTTCTTTTATTCACATCAGTATACCTATATGTCAATTGTACATTTTCATTTTATACTTTGATAATTGTATTGTTTCTTGTTTATAATCAAAAAGTGCATTTTGAATACTTCATAATTTAATTACTTATATTAATTATTTCATATTGTTTGTCAAACAACCTTACTGGTTCATCACTGTTCCTAAGTCAAATATTTTGTTTTTCTAAAACCCAATCAAATTATGTCAACATAGTAATATAATCAAACTAAGAGGATATTACATTGTATAATTGAGATGAATGAGTTCATGTGCCATCGACCTCTGAGAAATCGTAATCTGCAGATTGTCCAACCTGACCATGATTACTTGTTTGTTGAAAGAGTATAATTGTATATTTTCAAAGAACAAACCAGCTTGATCAAAATTTAACTACCACCAATTCAATTTTAGTATTTGTGACTATTTTCTTTGTGCAACATTCCACCATGGTCGACCATTTTTACATCAATCAAATCGAGGATCCTCCCATGTCAACAAATCACTCGAGCATGCTCCAACCATTTTTGGTTCAATCACATGGAGGTTTGACTTCGTCTTCTAAGAAAATGCTATTTTGATATCAAATGTATTAAAATTAGTAGATTTTGTTTTCAGAAATACTAACCGTAGGTTCATGAAGTATAGCTGAATTACATTTCAAGGATTATGTTTGTCAATACCTGCCATCCCACCTTAGTCAGGCTGTAACCAGTCATTTTTTTCACCAGTGACTTGCTTCACTCGGGTCTCTTTAGACTCCCATTTACAAAATTTCATTTTTTTTTGCGTTGCATTAAAGAGTTGTAGTAGTTACATATATTTTCTGACCGTCATATGTCTTTATATGAATAGAACACTTTTATTTTTCATTGTTTACAACATATTTTTGTGTTTAATTTTCACTATGTACAATATTGATTTTTATATTGGTATACTTATTTTGGTATTGTAATTTAATTAGTTTCATAACTATTTGTAGAGCATGTGTTAAGGCGAGCACATACAGCAGTATTTCAAAATTTTAATTGTACCTCTGTCAATAATATTTCTTTTCTCCAATCACTTACAAACTCTTCATGTTGCTCAGATGGTCTGATCAACCATTTGGCTGACATTACCTTCTTCTCTTACTTTTGTCTTTTTCTCGCATTTGTGCTCATCGCTGGCCGATGTGTATGATTTTGCGGGAGGGAGATGAAAGATAATTTCAACCCCCTTTAACTTACCACCTCCTTTTACAAAACCACCCCTTTTGACTTCCTTCATTTCCATTCCTTTGTAAACTATCTCATTTAATTCTTGCTAACAATCTGCATTCTCTACGTGCCATTCTCAACCTTTCCCACGACAGAAAGTTCCCTATCACCCACGCTCGTAATTCCCTTTTGGGACCCCTCCAAAAACTTCATGTGTGTGCTCCGCCTTGACAAATCCCTACCCATTATACTTTTCCCTATGTTAGCTGAGGTTCTCCCTATTTGGGGAAATCTCATTCTCTTCTGACTTCGACTCTCAAACTGTAAGGACGTGTGTTTCACGGGCTCCTGGTGTGATCATTAATAAAGAATATAAATACAACCTTTGGCCCTCTTTTTATTAAATCAATCTTAATATTTCAAAATATATATATATATATATATATATATATATATATATATATATATATATATATATATATATAGACAGAGAGAGAGATACACTCACACACATCGAGAGATAGTGTGAGGGTTTGTTTGTGTTTCATACACATCTACAGTTTTATTCCTGTGTTGACGAAATTTTGCACATTTGACCTTCAAAATAAGAAGACGGTCATTATCAGCATGATATTTCGAAAACAAAATCCCATTCTATTTACCACGCCTTAAAACATAAAATCGTTCTGTTTAAATCCGTCAGATGCCCGCCACGGTGAGGAAATCGGTCAACATTGCGTAAAATCCGCTATAGTTGGATTTTACCAAGCTAGTTTATAATAAGTGATGTGCTAATTAGGGGATTATAACGTTCATAGTCAATTTTGGCGGTTATTAATTGATCGAAATAAGTTAATAAAATAATTTAATACTACCAACAACATTATAGTTAAATTAATTCCAGAAGTGCACCATGTTGATATATGCATTTGATATATACATAAGGTTGTCATCTTTTTGTTTACCATTGGTCGTAGTTTATGTGGTTTGCCTTTAAAGTGTTTTGGTTTTAAAAGTTGAAAAGCATTGTAAGTGCTGTAAAAAATATTTATTTTTCTCACCACAAAACCAGAGAATATCTCAATTTTCTGTATTAGCGTTAAAACAAAACCGGAACGCTTTGTTTAGTAGCTTTATTGCTGGTCAGCGATTTATCTGGTGATTTGTCTATGCGTGGAGCCGCGTGTATATCTAGTGATAGCTAATATCACTCACTAGATATACCCGTGGTATGTTTAGTGATATTACTAGACAAACGTCTTCAAACTTATATACTATCATTAAATATATGGTTTCTGGTTAACTATCGATTTCGTATATTTAATGCATTAAATAGACATGCCACATCGGTTCTTATAATATTCGAATAGTGCAGAAGATTTACTTTTTATTACTTACTAGTATTTAACTTTCAATATTTCTAACAATACTTGTTATAACATTTGTTATTCATTACTTATGGGGAAAGAGGTAAATATAAAAACATTCTTTAAAAAAATAGTATTCGAAATAAAGTGAATTTTTTTTTATTAGACAACTTAATATTATTCGTTATGCATTTTATTCCCAGCTTTATTAACTAATTAGCAATAGATCCTTACCTGATTTAATTTATATTTCCTCCTCAACCGAATTTGATTCGAAAAGGGTATTTTCTCTGAGCTTGGTACATTTATAGTAAAATAAAATTTACCTCTGAATACAGTTGACATAAAAATGCGTAATAAAATATTATATCACAATTTCAATAAATTTTTTATTGCGTTACTGAAGTACATTTATTTTGTATTATATCGTTAAAATACAATAAAATGCACCATTTGTATTTGAGAATGCCAATAACTGTACACTTTTATATGGATTATTTAATATTATGTAACTTTTATAGGTGTATAGATTTAAAGTTATGTCATTGAACAAACCACAACCCAGATTAAGACAGTAAACCTTTTTTCAAAAGTATAATTATATATAAATTCTTGTTTATACTATTATCTGAGTATAACAATTAATCGTTTCCTTAATCATATCAGATGCTTTTTCAGCAATCATGATGACTGGCACGTTTGTATTTCCGGACGTAATAGTTGGCATGATGGAGGCATCCACAACACGCAGACTTTTGATGCCCTTTACCCTAGAAATTAATTTAATACCATAAAGTTATCATTTACACTTTAAACTATATAAACATAAACTAATTTGTATGGATCTTAAACCATATTAGTTTGCTTATGTCCAATAACCAATAATGCCTTAAATCATTCTCATTATGCATATGTTGAGCTTAATAACTGAGAACGCTCGCTGAATGTCGTTATACTTGCAAGAATGCACACAACTCGGCAATCTTAAAATGACCACACCATGAATTTCGCGTTGTGGCCTTTTTAATTCTGCCACAATGCGTTGTGGTAGATTTTTTCGCTAATGAGCGTTTTAGGTCATTGAGCCTAACAATAAAATTTTTTAAAATATCATACGAAAGAAATCATAAATAATCGAAATAAATTAACTGTTTAAACGAGTTCGATGCTTCAGTATTTTCATATGCTTATGTATTTTTCCCAAATTGACGATTTAAGTACTTCTTCCAATGAAAGCTTACAACATATTGCTTCTACAAATAAAAAGTAATTATACATTTTTTATAGTTGCAGATATAATTGATGTATTTTATTTCGATGACTTTATCCATTCTTTAAAACTATTTTATTCAATAAAATGAGAACAATGTATTACAAGTCTGTGTCACTGGATAATTATTCAATCACTGGGAAATATGTAATTAGTCAATCAAAACGGCAAGTGGAATTTCCTTATATAGACTAGTTTGATGCAGCATTGTAACACCCTGAAACCCTAAATTACAAATAAAATTTGGAAATTTTTTTTTACTTACAATTACTTTATTAGCCATAGGAGATTTTACTAAATACTAATAAGATACATGCACCGATGCTTAAAGTGCCCCGAAATCTCACGGAGTTTCAATAGACTATAAATCTACTTTTTTTTTATTGAAAATCTAAACGAAATATCCGCGCACCACAAAGCATCATAAGGGACTTTATAAATATTTCAATGTGCTTTGGTAAAAAATGCTAAATAAGTTATCTGAAGTTTTTTATATTCATAATTCAAACATTTGTTTATATTTTAACTTGGGTATTTTCACATGTATGATCTTGTTGGATGAAAAAATATTTCCTCCCAAAATAATAGTAAGTATTTCTAATATCCTAATATATAGCATGTACCTAACATTAGGGAACATGTTAGTGTGGTTTTTAATTTTTGATTCTAACTGTTATAATTTCTACGAAAAGGTACATCGAATATCAAAAATCTAATGTTAAGGTATTTCAATTTTAAATACTAATTATAAATACTAATTTTTTATAACAATTTTAATATCAATTTATCATAATTTAAAGTAAAGACTTACTATAAAAAAATAAAGTACTTCGCATTTAAGTGTTGTATAACATCGTAAAAAACAGAAACGTACCTAACTGAAACAAAAAAATCTCAAAATCGATTTGCTTCATGACTTGTGATTCTAGGTTACTTTAACATACTGACGGCGGGCCCCACCAGGCAAGAACAAAAAAATGTAACTAATTCGTCGGGAACAGCAGTCAACTTGTTTAAGTCACGTGCACAAATAAGCATTACGACGCCGAATTTCAGACATCTTTAGTCACTATTATTTGCACTAGTTCTTATAAATAAACTGGAGTACAACGCTACTAAATTGAAAAAGAATGCAATTTTTTACCAACCTGATTTCTCGTAACTCAGCGTTAAATTTATTTTGTTATCTCTCAGTAACAAAACAGGTTTTAGAGCCCCATCCAGGGCAATTGATGTTTAAAATTTCTTATAAAAAACCTTTCAATTATCTAATTCCTCACCTTAAAGTTTGTAACTTCCCTTGAGAACTTAGATAATTGAAATTTAACACAAATTTGCACAAAAGCATCTACATACAGATAATAAAAGTCCCAGTGGAACTATTTTTACTGGATTTTTATAAACTGGGCCATTTCTTCTGATAGAAAATTTTATCTAATAGGGTGGTACATGCATTATGCTAACCTACCTCAATCTAGGATCTACTACAGTCGTTGGATCATTTAGATCTCCCATCTTGGCAGTTCCCACTGGGTGACTGTCCGAAAATATCATTGAACGTGCCAAACATTCAAAGTAGATGTCGTCATTTCCATAAGATTCTTCGCACCCAGGAAATGGTGCGTCGAATAGTCTGGAACCTATTTTCTTCATACACTGTAAAAAAAGAAGTGCTTAAAAATGAGTATCTGGATGTAATCGTTTTTTTTTAAGTATAATTGGTTCGTAAATGAATATTGAACGTACTCAGAATTAAATTACCGCTAGTACTTAAAAATAAGAACATTTAGATATATTCATTTTAGGTATTATAAATTACGATATAAGAAATGTGTAATAAACGACATTTATAATTTCAAAATATTTCGTGCAAATATTCCGAAGAATAAAAGTTATGAGTTCCAATTTAAAGAACTATATCTTATGGTGGAGTTATAGATACATGTGCTTCGGCTCAGTGTTTCGTTCGTCGAGCGGAGGTTTATCTAGTTTAGTTTTGATTCGTGAATGGAATTTGTTCGACGTTTAAAGCGAGATATTTAACTACAGACAATTTCGTTTTGATTTAAATAAATAGAAATATGCATGAATTTGTTCAACAAAACTTAGCGGAATGGAATTTGAAGGAGTACTCTACGTGTTTCGAAAGTAAGTGCTATTCAATTTATAATCTTTAATGTATAACGCCATAGCAGTGTTCAATCGCTCAGTTAGTGCTGTCCGCACTGTTTTTGGATTTTGCCCTCTAACTTTTTTATATTGCACATTTAAAATAAAAATTATTGCATTGCCAAATCAAAAAAAAAAGTTACTACTTTTACCCCTTCCAACTAACATACGACAGACGCAAACCCGTCCGCCATCTTACATTTGAAAATATAATATAAAAAAATTATGAATCAATTAGAATGCCGATATTTACACTGAATACTCCATAACTACAAAACGTAGCTGTATGAAATTTACAGAGACCTTTTCTTGAAAAATTAGACATTTTTTGTGATAATTTTTAAGTTTGTAAGATGTTCCATTCATATATTATAACTATTTTAATGTATGTCATTCACTTAACATGGATGACAATATTGTTTGCGATTTTAAGGAAATTTTTCTTTTCGTTATTGACACTATAAAAATGGCGTCATAAGTTTTGTTTGATTTAATATTTACTGAAAATATTCGCACATTGGGCTTTTTACTACAATACGGATTGTTACAAAAATTAAAATATCTAGAATTTTATCTTATGGAAATGATTTATAATTGTTATGTGTATTTTGTTTTGTTTGTATGCAGGTTAATTGTAACTATATTTGATTATCTTAAATCAAACTTTTAGAACAATTCTTTCATAATGCGAGTAATTTGTGTATTAACGTCATTTTTATTTATTTGGAAAACATTTTATGCACACATTTTTTTTAATGTACGAAGCTTAGTTTCATTGTGAATTTTCAACTCTATATTACTTTTTAATGTTATTAAAGGAATAAAATTCCACAGATCCAACCGATAATTGAGAAAATGTTTTATTTAATGTGCCAATGAATATTTATTCTTAAAACATTAAATGGCGATCATTAAAAGTAAAATTTAGAATAATTTATAGATTTTTTTTTATATTTGAAATGAATGAAAAGGAAATAATTCATTATTAGCGTAATAGAAAATTTCTGAAACGCGGAATGATAAAGCTTTAGCACTAAAAAATCGCAATTTCATAGAATGGAACAATTTGTAATTTTTTCTTATATTTATTTATTGTAGAAAATTGATTACCAATGCCAAATATTTTAAATATGACATTTTTAGTTTATGAATCTATGGTGATGGTAAAAATATGTCCTTGTGATAAACAAGAGGGATAATAAAAGTTCATACTTATGGCACACGAGTTTTTTTTTTTTTTTGAAAACATATAGAATTTTGTCTAAAATTTGATTAAGATTTTGCATAAGTATACACTTTCATTTTCTTTGAATATGAACTCAAAAATTTAATCTTACGAAATTTATAATACACTAATGATTCAATCGCATACTTTAATATAGCAATTTGCAATTGCCAATAGCAATTTGAATTTTCCTAAAAAAAATTTCCTTTTTGATATTTATAGCTTTTACTCCTTTATATGCAAATTATACTTTTCTATTTAGAAATACGCTGTGCTATTCTACTGCTGCCACTATTGCTTCCATAAAGAATATTTATGAAACAATGTGGATCGAAGAAGAAAAAGATACTTCCAACTAGCGCACAGTCATTGGATCATTTTATTCAGTTTATCCCAGTACGTAATCTTCTGTTAAATAACCTAGTATCAGATTTTTAAATATTTGCAATGTCCACACTCAACAATTGCAGTAAACACATCATATCATATTCAGTGGATAATGATATAAATAAAATTAAATCGATATTTGCATTTAAATTTTAATGACTTTTATGCAAGAGGAATTCCAGACAATAATATCATTGTTTCAGTACTGACAAAAATTTAATAAATTTGGACTTTTATAGTAAGTCCTATCAAATAAGATTGTTTTCTAGAGTATTTTAAAACAGCGCTTGTGTATCATTTTTAAATTAATCAAAAGATTTCTGTAATGCAGAAAACATGCTTATTAATTTTTATTCAAAAATATTGAGATTTTTTTGTTATAGATGTCCTTATACGTTGTATAATGGAAGTTATTTAATGTATGTAATATTATATTAATTAATATGTTGATAATTACAGATTAAGAATGATTAGTTTTAGATGAACATAAATCAAAAGAAGTTGATGGACCATTGGGGACGAAAACTTCACAATGTTAAAAATTAACAAATGTATTAATATTCTGGTGTTTACATTTACTTTGAATGACATTGGGACAATACATATGATTAATTAGCAATGTACAGAAAAAAAATAGTCTCGAAATGATTTTATTTACATTTATTTATTCATTACTTTCAGATTGGAGAAGGAATTGAAAAATTTATGAAACAGGACACACTTTTGGGAGGAGATAGAAAGCAACCCTTTATCCTAGCTGTTGGAGAAAAATTCAACCCTTCCCAGGCATTTGTAGTGTTTGAAGAACACTGCATAGCTGCAAATTCTTTGTTAAAAGCTGTTGATCTGTATTTGAAATTAACATATACGTATTTTAAATGTAGAATTTTCAGCTTCAATTCATAAATAATACATTTTATATATGTGAATTTGATTCAGAGATCCCATCATGTGTTTTAGAGTTAAAAAATCGTCTGTAAAGTAATCATTTTTATCATGTCGTGTGTGTACAGTTTTACTGTAAAAATATGTATTTAGTGTTAAATGTTAATAATTGTGAACTAAATATTTTATACTTTATTTGTAATTAGTTCAGTGCATAATAATTTGCACATGGTTCAAAATGTCATATGTTTCCCCTCCTAATATATGCAAACATATCAGAAATCGACATCCTAATGCAGAACATTATGTCTGCTTCGATAAATTTTTTAGACAAGCATTTCGGAAATTATATAATTACGAAAGACACTTACGAAGATTTCACACAAACAATGGAACATCAGATAGTTTGCTAAATTGTCAGAACGAAACTTTTTCATTGATTAATTTAGATGCATGTTGTAGTACTACACTTGTTGCATATATTCAAAATAATTCTTCAGAATTTGATAAAAAAACATTTGAACAATTTCAAGAAAGTGTTTTGCTGTACATTTCAAAGTCTGATTGTTACTGCAATTTCTAACCCTGATGCAATGTTCATTCAGTTTTTTGTAAGTTAAATCACATGAAAAAATAAATATTTGCTTTATTTGATATGTTTGTGTACTTCGCTGAGTTATATTTAATCTTAATTTATGTAATCGAATAAAATATTAGGACAAAATTTTATGTCACAAAATAATGTATACTCTTACTAACGAATGCAGTTAGTTTTGTTTAAATATCCCTAGGTGTTCAAAAGTTGAGGAGGAGGGGGCTTATTTTTCAAACGTATTGTATGTATGCATTAGCCTCTCTTACAAATAAATTTACATATATAATTTACAACAAAAATTTATTGCAAAATTTATTTGCAATATTGTATTACTAAGAGATTGCAATTTATCTAGGAACACAGATTTGACTAAAAAATGGAATTCTTCCCTACCAATTCTTAAAATAACTTAAAGATTTCTTAAAATAAAATTCATTCATTTCTTTGTTATAAATATGTAAAAACATATATGTTTTTTCTTTTGAGATAATATGTATTTATTTCTTAATAACACACGAGTATGAAATATCTTATTTCAGAAATGTGATATATATTCCAAATTTGAAATTATATATATTCCTTTTTTTATCTCAAATCTTTCTATCTTTTGCTATCTGAAACATGAAAAATATCGTATTCAAGAATTACTATATATTTGAGAAAGAAAAATATAAAAATAATATTGTTTCAAATTTAGAATGATACATATATATGATTTATATATTTGTATCATTCTAAATTTCATAAATTATAAATTTGTATGGGAAGAACGTCATTTTTCAAATTTGGATGTACGTACTCAAAAATGAGTACATGCATCCGAATTTGAAAACAAATATACTCACAAACGATTCCTGCATATACTTAAAAATGAGTACATATGGTGTTTCAGATTTGAAACTGCATTTACTCACAACTGATTCCTGCATATACTCAAAAATGAGTACATATAGCACATATATCAATTTCAAAAATGAAACTAAATGTGCTTAAAATTGATTCCATGCTGGCACTCAAAAATGAGTACATGTCTTTTTCAAATTTGATACCAATGTAATCGGAGCTATGATAAGAACCGAAAGTATTTAAAAATGAGTACATTTTACTCATTTCCAAATACCTGTTTTTAACAGTGTAGGCTCACTCGTTCCTATTTTCTTGCACGTTTTTAATCCTGAATGGACGAAATAATATAATTACATTAACATGTAAAGGTTATTTAATGTTTTCCACATAGTGTTTAATATGTGCTTAAGTCTAATCCTTTATAACATTGGATCGGGGTCCAAAGTCCCGACGTCTATTGAAGACGTTGGGTGCCAGTTCAGGTGTTTCCTCGTCATCTGACCATGGTTCTAAAATAAAGAGGTGCATGTATGAATGTGTGTGTGAATGTGTATGTGTTCCCGGGTCTTTCCTTCGAGATTGACCCCGAACCGTCGCCAATAGCCCACTGTGCAGCTCTAGTGCGACGTTATTTAACAAAACCAAACCTTTATAACATTGACATATTATCTGTGCTTCACAGCAAAAGATTGAGTTTACCATGTTGACTTTATTTAGTGTGTGGTGGGAAGACCAGTCGTGCAAGAGCTAATGAGCAATAAGGGGTATCTAGTCTGATTCTCAAGTCGTAAGAAAATTTTCTTAGACAGGTTTTGTCTTTACGTTATTTTTAATTTGTCACGCGAACGATTATTATTTAATTAAAAAAGTTGTATATAACCATTTTTTACTTTTGTGCTGTAAACTTCACAAAATATAATTTATTTTTCATTTTAAAAGCTATTTACTATTTTTACTTAACTGAAACTTCGTAAGCTTTATAAAAGGGATTAAATCAAACAACTTTTTTCTACTCTATAAAAAAAATCTGGGATGACATGCCTTGAGTTCAAATACTATCATATACTTAAATAGGTTGATGAAATTTCAACAAAAATTTGGTAGTTATTGAATGAAAACTTCACCACTTATACAGTACTTTTCGATTTCTGAAAAACTTTATTTGTTGATTTATTCCCTTCTAAAACTGACGATTCAAGCACACATACATTCAAACTTACCTACCACAATGGGTCGTATGTCTTCAGGATCTTCAAAGTAATTGGGGTCAATGAGGGGAGGATCGTATGGGTTGGACGACTGTAGTCTGATCGTGCCACGACTTTTTGGACGTAAATGCTGTGGGAAGCAAGTGTAAAGTGTTGAATTTTCGTATGGGCCAAAGTATTTTTTGATCACCTGCAAACAAGCAAATATCTAGAATTAGTTATCATTATGCTTCTTCTCACAGTAAAAATAAACACGTGACAAAATCGTCAAAACGTTAAATAAAAATTAAAAATATAATTAAAAAGATAACTGACAGTCCCATAAATAATTTTTGTTTTAATTTTTCCGACAAATCAAAATTGTTATATAAAGTATAAGTTTTCACAACCTTGGTATAATGTGTGTTGAGCACTCAAATAGTACTGCAACCACATTTGTCATAGCGCTAGATGGTAAAATCTCCGGCACGCACACAAAAAGTCCATGCAACACCCAAAGTCTCAACAAAACACTACAACTCCTAGTTCCGATATCTGCCACGAAAGCGCCACCGTCTATGTGAAATCCCATGCTATAAAAATTCTATTGGTAGTCATACAATTGACCTGTATGATACTAATGGCAGGGAGATCTGTGAGTAAGACCCACACAATCCACTTACTGGTCGCCCCAACACATTTCCACCAACAGTGTTGGTCATGCCCCTATGAAAACCATCTCGTATTGGGAGTACCCACATAAAACCCACACATTCTTCCTAGGCATTTCTAGTAAGTCTAACACTATACACGTTTGGGCTTATTTCAAAATCCAGCTTCGGGTGTAATTACCACTTTTTAATGATAGTTTCAACAGCAATCGTGTGTGTAAACTCTTATTAAACAATTATTGTTTTGTTACCGTCAGTTTTCGTTTACAAGCACTGAAAATAATACGCAATGCAAAAACTTTTCTCTTCGTTGTCATCTTTCAAGGTAGACGAAATTACTACGAGTTCCTTTGTTATTCTCTTCAAAATTATAAAAAAGAACGTCTTGATCTTGAATTTAAAAAATTGGTCCTTTCATTCGCTTATTATCAAATTAACTGAAAAACAGGTTTATTTTTATCGTCCAGGATAATCAAATGCATTAGAAAAAGAACGTAAATAGAAATATGAAATAAAATTAACAATATTCTATATATTTTAGACATTTAGAACGATTTTACTTACATCCTCTTTAATGCCAAATGATGGATTCGGAATGGGAGCCGGGATTTTTGCAAAGTAAAGCTGATAATCGGGAAAATTAAGTTTGGAATTCGACTGTTCTGATAAAAATGCAAGGAGATCGACTCCAGAAGCGGATAAAGGACCTATATAAAAAAAATTATAACATTATTTTAAGTTGTAAACATATTATACAATATGTATAACACAACGATTTTTAAATATTATTATATTTTGGAAAATAGTAGATATAAATACCAAATTTGATAAAAAAGTTCTGTTAAGGATAGCATACACTCGAGAATATTTCATTCTTAGACTTTTATTGGGGGTGACTTATATATATATATATATATATATATATATATATATATATATATATATATATATATATATATATATATATATATATATATATATATATATATATATATATATATTTTACTCAGCTGTGTTTGAAGAATTTCATAGAATAAGCATTAAAGTGCTTCAACTGAAAATAAGACATAAAATGCCAATAAATGTTTTACAACAAACAAAATAGCATTTATTATGTAAAGACTGGGATGCACTCAAGCTATATATTTTAAAAATAACATGATATTAACTGGCTATATTGTTGATTGACATAATTCGTACAACACTTGTTTTTTTATTTTCTGTTTTGTATTTTTTCAAATTTTAGGAAATGTAAACAAAAATTAAAAACCTTTATTTTAGGTGATTTGTTTTAATATTTATAAAAAGTTTAAATAGTTAAATATATTTGAAAATTAAAATACCTTTTCAAAGTGTTATTTGGAACAATGAACTCTTCTCCGTAGGCCACTACTTTCTTAAAAAGCTAAATGGTATTTTAATAGAATAAAGAAAGGGAAATTGGAGATTTTTTTATAATTATTCATGAATTGGATTATTGTAGGTTATTCCTGAAGAATATAGCTGAGAATATATTGTTTAAGGATATGACAGATTTGGTTTTATATTATTTAAAGAATGAAAAAACGTTACAAAATATTCATCTTCTTTTTACAACAAAGTTTTCTCTCAAAATAATTACTCTGTCTTTCTATTGAATGGTGCTAAAGAACGTTATTAAATTTTAGTTCAGTCCTTTTAAACGTATAACATCTCTTCTTATTTATGGTATAAAAATATTTATTTAACCAGCTAATTTATGAGAAGTCAACGGAAATTTTTTAGATATATGATTTATTAGAAAAAGCAGTTGAATTCCCTTTAAAACTCTTAATTTTATCATTTTAGTTAGGCACACTGTCCCTCCAAAATTTCTGGAAAATCGTCGCACACCCCTAAGGGTGTTCCTGTATGTGGTTGTAATCTTGACCATATCAGATATTAGATGATTTATCTGCGATCCTGATTGTTTGAATGTTTCTGTTTCCGTATGTAATCATCGGTATTACGGGAGCATCCCTGACATATAGACGTTTGATGCCTTGAAAACACAAACAAGGTTCTTCATAAAATATTTTTGCGTCTATTTATTCTCCATAAACACTAGTAAACTACTGGAATTACTGAACATAAAATTATGGCAAACTACCGAATGCACTGAAATTGACGAGTAAATAACTATAAAAGAATTAGGTAACATTTTGTATTCCTAAATTTGTTGTGGATGAAGTAATTAAAGCCAGATCTGTTTTAATGCAAAAAGGCTGGGCTCCGCTTGTCATACTTCAGCAGTCATAGCAAAAATGTGTACTTTGCACGCCTACTTTCTGTTTGAAAATTACTAAAAAATAATTCTGCTTATTAAATAACATCTGAAATACATATTTTTCTAAAACATATATTTTTGGAAACTTTGTTATTGTAAAATTCTTGGAAAAGCAGTCTGTAGTATATTGTATTGCAATGGTTCTTAACATTTGCGGTGACAAACACTTATAAGTATTCTATTTGGGAAAGTCTTACAAAGAAAAAAGGATTTCAGAAAGACCAGATTATTAAAATTTAACACCCCCCCCCCCTCCCTCTCCCTCCCATACACAACAAAAGATGATCGTTTAAATTTTCTCCCGAATTTTAAATAGATTTTTTAAGTAGTTTAAATTATGAATATCTATTTTCATATTAAATTCTTGATTGTTCATTTCTATTTAAATGTTTTGTTCTAAAGTAAATGTTTCATCACGTCTACTAAAGAAATATCGTTTCATTCATGATTTGGTAGTTATTAATTGTTATTTTGATAGAATGTCTTAATTCGATTCTATTTCGTAATTAAAAAAACAACAATATTTTGTATTCGTTTATTATGGCCTTTTAACAATCTCAATGAAACATAATTGTCCAAACATTATTCTTGAACCTTAAATACAAAAAGTGGGTGGGCAAAGTTCTACAAAAGGATCAAAGCTACCTCTTTTGTAAAAAAAACTTTACACATCCACTTTTTAATTTTTTACGAATTGAGATATTAATGTACAAAAATTAAACATTTATTAGCATTCACAAAATCTTCGAATGAATTACACATTTTTTCTTTCCGATATTCATTCAGGAAGAGTTGAAAGATTAAGAGTTAAGTTGAAAAGTAAGTAAAGTCAACCCAGTTGACGATGTGTTAAAATATCAAAACGTTTTAAAGCATCTCCCTAATACCAGAAAGTAAATCAATAATATTTGCTGCCATTATAACAAGTCCATAATATGTTAATCCAATTCCAAATTGTCTTGTTGCCTGAATAAATGTGGTGTTGCCTTTTATTAGACTTTAACATATAAATTATCATTCTAATTTCTGTAGTCAGTCACAAGCGTAGATGATCAAGGGATAGCTGATACAAAGGATACGTGGCATATGAACTCTTCAACGGGGCATTTCGGCTTCAAAATCGTCATAGCTATGATGGTGATTTTGCTGATTTTAACCATATATAAATAATTACCAAAACGAAGCTTTTTATTGTATTTACATTAAAATGTTCTTTGTAAAACATATCAAACGCATGCAAATAGGTGAAAATCACTTAATTTAACAGAAAAACAATTCTTGAATTCCTATATAGAATAAAACTGTAGTGCATAAAGATAGGAAAGAAATATATAACTTGCTTTTATATTTATTTGTACAGAACTTAAAAAAATATGTGTCAAAATCATTTAAATGTTTCACCAAATACATTCCTTCAAATAACGGATATTAATATGTATTTTTATATGGGTATTTGAGTATAACAATCTAAGGTGTCCTTGATCATGTCAGAAGCTTTTTCGGCGATCATGATGGTTGGAGCATTCGTATTTCCGGAAGAAATGATTGGCATGATGGAAGCATCCACCACTCGCAGACCATCGATGCCTTTCACCCTGGAAAATAAATAAAAAACGTAAACTATACAGAAAAAAATTCATATAATCTCCAAATGTAATATAAACTTCCAGATGAAATATCAATTTCCAAATGCATTATCAATAACAAAATGTATTAATAACTTGGAATTTATCATAGATACGTCATCACAATGACAATATGATATGCAGTCTTAATAATTAGCAATTACTAATAAATAGATTTTATGGATTGGGACAACATTTGTCCCCGAGACAAGAGCATAATTCTAATGACCACTTTCGTAAAAAAATGCAGAATGAACAAGCTTTGTTTCTTTAAAATAGTTACCTGACTCAATTTTATATTAATTTACCATACAATAAAAGATTGTAGTTTTATTTAAATTTTATTGTTATTTTAAAAGCGGATATTAGTATTGATATCATTTGCTAATGTAAAAAAGCACTAAATAAAAAATATGGTTTAATAACCAAACTGTGTTTGTTTAAGATTAAATATTAATCGAAAAAACATACAATTATCATTTAATTATAGAACACACACATCACAGCACAAAAGTCACAGAATTGCGGCGAGGAAAGAGCATAAACGGCATTGTTAAATTACTAGTGACATTTTGAGAAAAATATAGCAAACATTTTATTTCGAATTAATGAAAAACGCTGAACCAAGGGAGCACATATTAAAAACCTGTTAAACTTGTGTAAAACTTGAAGTTATTTTCTATAGTGACGTGAAACTTTTTTTTATATATATGTTAATTTTTTTAATTATTGCTGATAGTCAATGCATTGTTTAAAAATGCATTGTTGCAAGGTATAAAAAGTGTACATTGGCTCCATACATTTAAAAAAGACTAATGCAAGATATTCATAACAAAATATATACTTCAATCTAGGATCCAAGACAGTAGTAGGGTCACTTGAATCTCCCATTTTGTTAGACCCCACTGGGTGGCATGATGTAGTGACCATTGATCGAATAAGACATTCAAAGTACTTGTCATCATTTCCAAAAGATTTTTCGCATCCAGGAAATGGCTCTGGGAATAATTTGGATCCGATTTTCTTCATTGGTTCACTGGTTGCGATTCTCTTGCACATTTTTAAACCTAGGTAGGAAAGTTAGCATTATGTTACTCATATTGAAATCTTTATAAATGGAGATACTAAAAATGGCTACAGAGAACCGACATAATAGTTATCCAAATCAATTTTCTAATAATCACAAAAATAAAATCACACCGTTAAAATGCATTAAAATTTTCCATCTAATGGCATTTTACTTCATAACCTACAAAGCAAATATATTGTCATTACAGAAATTAATCATGTGAGGATTTTTAAAAAAAATATAAATCAACGCGATTTCTCATAAAGGGTGGATTACCAAACTTCAGGCATATTCATAACGTTAATTATATCATCATTACATAAATATATAAGAATGGAGCGTATCTCTGTGAATTCAAACAAAATCACTCATTACGAGCATTTGCATGAATTAGAATATATTGTTTCCGATTATTACAGTGATTTTTGTCTGTCGTTTCGGAATTTTATGAAACTTTACACTATGCCATCAGTAATATCCAAACTTTACACTATGCCATTAGTAATATCCAATTTAACATTTGCACTTTGTTTCATGTAGATACCTTCAACTGCTCAAAAGTTAATGAATAGTTTTCCGGGTTTCCATTGACATTACTAAGAAATATGTCTATGGAAAGGGTAAATTTTATACAAGCAAATATGCAACTTTTAATATAAGCGTTTGGGTGTAGCAATACCTTTTTAAAGGTAAGACAAGTAAATAGAATATATCGCCATTCTGAATCAAATGAACAATATAGCAAATCCATATACGCATTTTTGGGCACTAAAGTCTTCTTTCCCTTCCCTTACAAAAACAAAGTGCATTTTTATATCAGGAAATATACGGAAAAAATACCAATGTCGTATTTTTTTAAATACGGGCGAAATAGATTTTGAAAATGATTTCTACATAAAATAGTAAATATATACTAATTGTCATTCATTTGAAAACACTTATGAAAATCCATTTATAACAATGAAATCATATTCTGAACCAACAAAACTCACCTTCCACAACTGCTTTGATATCTTCAGCTATTTCGAAATATTTGGGATCAATAAGAGGTTGGACGTGAGGATCAGCTGATTGCAGCTGGACGGTGCCTCGACTCTTTGGGTGCAAATGCTGAGCGTAGCAAAAGTAAAGAGTAGAATTTTTGTGGGGACCAAAGTATTTCTCAATTACCTGTAAGAAATTTTTTAATAAAAAACTGTAAGTTTGTGTTTTAAAAAGGTATTTGTTCAAGAAATTAAATGTATGTCTTAAATTTTTCAATAGACCAAGCGATTTTATTTTTCAGTGTGAAGAATATTTAATAGATCGCTTACGTTAAAATCAATAAAATCTCAAAAATATTTATCAATAATTGTAATCATTATATATTAATTTGCAATAATATATTTTTGTTAATGTCAATATTTTTACAACATCAATAATATTAATAATTTAAAAAGACAAAAATGTGTTAAATTACAAAATTCAATCTACACAGATCATAACTAGTAGCACCTTAAGGATACACTGTACAATATAAAATTTTAATGTGCATTATATAAATCTATATAAAAGAACAATATTTCACACAAAAATTTATAATCGTTTTGTGAAATTGAGATTTTTAAATTTTTTGTAAGATTACTTTTAAACTGCTGAGGCCTTTTTAAATATTTATATTTTGTAACCAAAATTTTTTTCTGAGATCCTTATTGCTATAATACATAATAATTAAAATTAACTTTTTAGATAACTTTTCAAATGAATTTTATATAAATAGTTGTTCATATTAATGCATAATGTTTCCTTATAACACACATTTTTAATTTAGTCACTAAAAAAACTACTAATCATAGAACTAATTCGCAAACCAATTCATAGTATACACATATTTTAAAATATGCTTAAAAAATATACTATTTCCCATTAATAATAAAAAAAAGCCTTTGCGTTTCGAAAAACTTAATATCAGGCAAAACTAAACACTGAGAAAAAACGACTTGAAGTTTTCTTTCCTTGAAAACATACCTGTAATCCAGCACGAAATTTCAGCTAAGAGATAACTCATTAAAAAATATAGATACAGATCTAAAATGTTGCAAGCATATTTTGATATTCAAAACTATAATTTTAGCAAATGAAAAAAATATCGAGAATTTTACCATTTTTTGGATACTTGTGTCATAAGCATATTTCTTAAGCATGTTTTTTCTTTTAGCAGTAGAGCTCTTGTTGAAACTCTCATTAAAGAACTATTTTTATAAGAAGTAATCTAAAAAACGCGACGATGCATACATCTTATACGATTAGAAGTGGTCCCCCTGGGATTAGTTTTATCCTAATTTTCTTTCCCAGTTAGATTTGAGAGCTTGATATGGTTCAACAATTTTGTAATAAGTTGAACATGGCATAATTCATTAAAGTGATGAAAACAGTCGTTGCACAAATAAAATAATAAAGAAATTCACATTAAAAATAAAAAAAATCTGCAACTGAAGTTTGTTTATATTTTATTATCTTACTTCAGCTTTAAGTCCAGAAGTATTTTGTGGTATTGGAGCAACAGCTTCTCCGAAGAATATTTGATAATCGGGAAAATCAAATTTAGCGTTAACCGGTGAATTTAAAAATGCAATCGGATCCGCCACAGAACCTGCCAAAGGACCTAGACATGGAACGATAGAAATATCATTTATAGTTTAAATAAGAATATTTAGTTTACAGTGTGTATGTGTAATAATCTAAGGGATACTTTTACTTTTAAGATTAACATGTTGTTGCCATACCTCTTCGTTTTTGAATGTAGTCTTGAATATTGGTACTGTTCTTTAGTTTTTGTTCAATGTTAGGAAAAAGTGAATTCAGCTCATAATACACATAAACGCCTCCATGGTCCTGTAGGTTATTTCCTACTGGTAAGTCAGCAAATACCGGTATCTGAAAGTGCAATTAAGGAAAATTGTATGTAGATAATTCGTTCAAAATAATCAATTATAAATCTATATTTCAAAATCCTTAAATCCCTACTCCAGTGAAAAGATACCAATGTAACATTGTAATAATTCCAACAGTTTTTATATAAAATTTCTATGTGCACTTGTTAAATATGTGCATATTTGATTCTCTATAACAGTGCACTCTCTATAACTAATGGTTGGACGATGGTCACTGTTTGATAATTAACAATGCAAAACAAACTCTTATGTTTGTCGATTTGTTTGGTTATTTTGTTTGTTCCTGCTAAATACTTCAACTAAAGGGCCACTCCACTTTATTTCTTCGTGATGTGTCCCCTCCGCAACTTTTTGTTCTTGTTTTGTTATATGTTAATTAACGAAAAATAACACAATTTTTTTTTAAGTAACTAAACTGAAAACTAATAAACTCACTGAAAATCTTGTGTTCTTTTAAGCTAATTTATATAAAATAAAAAAAATAACATTGCGGAGGGGACACATTACAAACAAATACCGTAGACTGACCCTAAAGGACATGTTTAATATTCAAGGGAAGTAGTTAAAAAAATAATGTTTATTGTTTTAGCAATACAACTAACTACATATGATACGGCCAAACAATAACCATTACGCATCCATTTGTGCTTGTCTTGTTTATTGTAAGATTATGTTAATATTTTGTTCTCAGTAAAAATCATACCCATTCGAATAAAAGTTTTCACAATTATTCTTATTTTTATATTATTACAAAACCTACAGATTTCAATTATTACAAAAGGAAGGGCGTTTACTACGTTTTGGAAGAGTTAAACTCTTAGCATACGTATTGCATCCGCTAGTTACCGCAATTTCTAAATTCACAATTTTTATCTTTCATTGAGTTTTGTTCGTATCTAAGTTCCTCTTTCTTACTTACACACATTTCTTATTTCGAATATTCTGATTGACACGGTATTCAGCGCTATTTTTTCCACTGGTGGGCAATTACCGCGGAGGAGAGAGGGAAAAGGATAAGCCCTGTAATTGGCATATCATGAAGTAATGCCAACCGGTTCTGCTCAACAATTTGTATACCGAGATACATTGCGCTGATGAGTTCCTTTGTGCGCTACGACCGGTTTTCAAACTCTGCGCATAACGAAACTGTAGACAGTATCCCAAGATACATTGCGCTGATGGCTTCTTTTGTGCATTACTTCGCATGTACCAAGGCCTATCTTCTTCCCTTTATTATCTTTATCAATTACGGAAATAATATGCTTTTTTTCATTGTAATAAAATTTCTGTGGTCTGAAACGTAAGTCTACCGGTTTTGGTATCGTTTTTAACACAATAAGAAATATTTAAATACCTCTTTTTTATTTGTAATTACCCTTTACTTTAACGCATTGCTTGAAAAAAAAAACACGTGTATCGTAACCCTAGTGCTATGATGTATATTACAAATATACATATTAAATATATTACATCAAATTGTTCCAAATGTGATCTAGGTCCAATCCCTGAAATCATCAAGAGTTGGGCAGAGTTGATGGTTCCAGCTGAAACGATAACTTCACGCTTAGCTCTGATCTCAAATATAACACCTTTATGTTCGAAGATGACTCCGATTGCTTTCATATTTTGGATTACGATCTGAAAATGAAAATATACAAAGCTTCAGCTTGTATTGTTATGGAGGAAACACATACACATATATTAAAAACGGAATGAAAACATTATTTTCAAAGAATAAAAATAATTTTATTAATTCCAAATTTGGCAATAAATTTCCCCTTTTAATACATCTATGAAATTGTTTATTGATAGAATAAAGTTCTATATGTTTAGAAAATTAGATAATAAAATAAAAATATTTTATTGCCTTAAAACTACTCAGAAGATTTTTAAATATTAGACAATTTCTAAAATAATTAAAAAAAATAGCGTATTTCTTCTTGATTATGGTATGCAATTACGGTACTTTAAAATTAGTACTTTTGGTGGTCTAATGGCAATTTTTTCAAAGTTATCAATAAATAAGCATACACAACATACATACACAACTCTGTTATATTAAATATAAAATCGATTTCACGCATCAATATATTAAACATATTTAATTGAATTTTCTCCTTGATTATGGTATGTAATTACGGACTCTTTAAAATTATTATCTTTAGTGGTAAAATGGTAATTTCTTCAAAGTCATCGATAAATAAGCATGAATACCATACATACAAAAACACTGTGATAATGAATATAGAAACCAACGCACGCATTAATACTTAAAAAATATTTAATTGAATTTTTGTAGCAGACATGTTCAATCGTTTACCTTACGGACAAATGCTTTAGAAACTATATCGAGGTTTTCTCTTTTTTCTGCTGGCACCAAATATGCCTTTGCTGCGCTGCAACGTTGGCCATGTCTTATTGTCGCTTCCACGTCATAAAAACCTAAAAGGGGAAATAATTAACACAATATAAAAAGTAACGCTCTATTGCAGGGGTTTTCAATTAACATTAAGCCACGGACCCCTAGCTAAAACTTATAAGAGGCGCTGTCCGATCACAAAATCTTTAACTTTAAATTTAGTAAATTACCTCTGGAATTTACTTTAATTATCAATCAGTAGAATTATTTAACAAATTCAACTCATTCACAAATAAATAAAAACGGACGCCATTGAAGTTGACGAAGAAATCCGAAGCTTAAACTTTATTAAAAACCAACCGACTTTTTCAAATCTCAACGAATTCTAACAAATTCAAAATCAGAAATTCCAATCTACAGAGTGTTGCCACTTAGAAAAATTAACAAAACAATAATTCACGTGGCAATGTTATTAACACTCTAAATACATATACATATAAGTTCACTTGTGATTTAACATCCTCCCACCTTAAGTTGGCAGGAGACAACTTAACATAAATCACTCATCACTCTTTTATATCAGTCCACGGTGTTATCTCTTTCGGTAATGCCATCAAAATATTTTGAAGAGACTTCCAGTGGATATATTCTCTGAATTGGTCGTATCAACTGTCCATTGACTGTCTTCAAACGTACAACTCTTGTAACTTTATCTTTACCAGGCAACAGTTCGATGACAAGTCCCAACGGCCAGTCGTTGCATTTTGTGTTGTCGCTTCCAATCAACACAATATCACCTTGATGAATTTCCCTATTGTGTTTCTTGCGATCATTCTTTTGAATAAGAAGTCCTAAATATTCAGACCTAAACCTTTTCCTGATGTCCAGAATTAACTTTTGACGATACTTCAATCTGTTGTTGAGCATCTTTTCATCAATTTGATCCAAGTCTGGGACACCAGGTTGCCTAAAATCTTGCAAAAAAGAATTTGGCGACAATGCAATGAGTTCACTGTCACTTTCTGCAACGTGTGTGAGTGGTCTTGAATTTATTACAGCTTCTGAATCACATAAAACTGTTGTCATTTCTTCGTAAGAAAGGAATGCATTACCCAAAACTCTTCTTAAAATCTGTTTCATTACGCCAATTAATCTCTCCCAAAATCCACCATACCAGGCGGCAGTTGGCGGGTTAAAAAACCATTGAATTTTCTTAGTTGTGCTATATTGGGCAATCTTATTCCAGTCTACATTTTTTAGTTTATTTGAAGCTCCGACGAAGTTACGCCCGTTGTCGCAATACACAATGGCAGGTCGTCCTCTCCTTGCTATGAACCGTCGTAAACTTTGAAGAAAAGCTTCTGTGCTCAATGATGAAACAAGTTCAAAATGTACTGCTCTATAGACGGCACACGTATAAATGCAAATCTAAGCTTTATTGCCACCTTTTAAATTAAGCGGACCAGCCATGTCAAATCCTATAACTTCGAAAATGGAAGTATCTTTTACTCTGTTTTCTGGAAGTGACGATGTTGGCGCAGTCAAATTCTGTTTGGCATGTCTTATGCAGACTACACATTTGGATACTACCGATCTCACAGTTTTTCTTGCGTTTAAAATCCAATAATGTTCTCGTAAAATATTTGTCAGCATCTGGGATTTGGCGTGGGAATTTTTCAAGTGCTCTGTCATTATCAGTCGTTTGATTACATCGTGGTCTGAAGGCAAAATCATCGGACTACGAAATTCCAGTAAATCTTTTCTGTTAGTAAGCTTAGTATTCAATCTGATGATTCCGTCATCATCAGTGTAGGTAGACAAGTTTTTCAGTTTCTTTTTATTTTCCCCTACAAAATACTCATCTTGAATCAGCTTGACTATTTTCTTTTCTGCAGATTCTATTTCTGGATACGACAATTCCCCATTTCTCCGTGAAGATGAATTTTGTTGACAATTTATCACAAATCTTTGTACCCAAGCTATCATTCGAACAATCTTATCGTAGTTTGAGAAATAATAGTAATACCACTTGGGATCAAGGTGTCGGCATTCATTGGTCCTCCTTCTACTGATGCTGTTATCGCATAATTCACATTCATTTGCTTGGTTTAAATAACAGATAACTGAACTTCTTGTAAGATCAGCATTTCCTTTCCTTCTTTCTTGAGATATACAATCTTCATCGAGGATTTGTTCTGTAGACGGCCAATTTGCTTCAGACTCTGCGAGCCATTTTGGACCTTCCCACCATCTATCAATTAATAGTTTACGCGCTAAACATCCTCTGGATGGTAAATCACTTGGATTCATTTCACCAGGTAAATGATGCCAAGAAGAGGGACTAGTGAGTTTTCTAATTTCGTGTACACGGTTTCTAACAAAAACGGACCAGTTTTCTTCTCTTGAAATCCATGTGATTACTGTTGTTGAGTCACTCCAGTAGTAGCACCGTATGTCCTTCCAACCCAGTGCATCAATCACCGAATTAGTCAACCGAGCTCCCACCAAAGCGGCCAATAGCTCCAATCGCGGAATTGTCCCACCTTTGAGTGGAGCAATGCGAGATTTTGACGCAAGCAGACTTAATTCTGTACTATTTTCATTTTCAATTCTCAAGAAAACTACAGCAGCAAAAGCCTCCTTACTAGCATCACAAAAACAATGTATTGTACAGTTTTTTAAGTTATCAAAAGCAACGTTGATCCACCTAGGAATATGGATATCTTCTAAAAATTTCAGCTCATCAAACCATTGTACAAACTGTTGTCGTAAGTCACCCGTGATTTCTTCATCCCAACTTATGCCTTTCTTCCATGCTTCTTGTAGCAATATTTTCGGGCAAAGCATAACTGGTGATGTATAGCCAATGGGATCGTATACTCGATGAGCGACAGATAAAATAATCCTTTTAGTGAGTCTCTCTAAATTTACTTCTTTTAACCACTTCATGTTGACCCTCAATATATCCTTTTCACGATTCCAAATTAATCCCAGGATGGGGGTTTCTGCATTTTCACATACTTTAGAGGTTTCTTCTGAGTTTTCCCATCCTCTGAGATCAAAACCACCTTTATCCATGACTTCAGTGGATTTCGAAATGAAATGCTTCAACTCTTCTCGATTATCCAAACTGGTAACTACATTATCTACATAAAAACTCTTTAGTAATTTATCTCTGAAATCAGAATCCAAATCTTCACATTTGCTAACATGGTGATCTATGACAGCTCCCAACAGAAACGGACTGCTTTTCACGCCAAATACGACTCTAGTATGGCGAAATACCTTGAGTTTCTTGACTTCCTGATTCTCCCACCATAGGAATCTTAGAAAATCTCGATCTTCTTTGCAGACACTAATTTGAAGAAAAGCCTTCCTAATATCCGACGTGACTCCAATCTTCCTCTCTCTGAATCGCAGCAAAATGTCCGGAATTAGCTCAATAAGATTAGGACCACACTCTAGGCACTGATTCAAAGAAGGGCTATTTTGCTTCCTTGCTGAAGCATCAAACACAGGACGAATGGGAGTAGTACTGCTTTCCTTTATCACTGGTCGATGGGGTAAGTAATGGCCATAAGACTTCACTTCATCATCAGGAACTACTTCAATAATTCCCTCTTTCTGCCATTCTTGGAAAACTTTTTCGTATCCATCATACAAGTGGTTAGAAACGAGCTTTGAAGTGGTTATTTCCAACCTCTTTTTAGCTAAATCAAAGTTGTCAGGAAGTGGAGAACAGTCTTCACTCCATGGCAAATGAATTTCATATCGACCTTCTTCATTAAAGTCCACAGTTTCCTGAAAATGCTTTTTTGTCAAAAAGCCTTGTTCTAATTTCGACTTTTTCTCGATTGGATCTTTGATTCCAATTACATCCAATTTCCATAAATCGGAAAGATCTGCTTCTTTAACAAATAAATTTGTCACAGTCATAGCCAAACTATCATCTTTTGCATTGCTTAACGGAACTTTTCCCATCAAAGTCCACCCGAGATATGTTTCAATCGCAACTAATCCAGAAGACAACACTTCTCGTCGACCAGTCAAAAGTTTGCCAATTATATCGGCTCCAACGAGAATCTGTATTGACTCACAAGTGTCACTGATATCAGTCAAATTTATATTTTTCATTTTCAGCTCTTCAAGCCATGAACCTTTTCCAACAGGTACTATATTTTCACAAATTACATCTTGATCTAAAACTTCGAAGTTGCACTTGAATTGGCCATCCAAATTTTTCAATCTTATTCTGTAGCAATCATGTTTGCACTCCTTACTTGAAACACCACCAAATAACAAATGTGTTATCCTTTCTTGGCGAAGAGGAGGATAATTCATTTCTGTAGCTATATCTTTTAATATGTACGACTTCTGGGATCCACTGTTTAGCAATAGACGTACATTCTTCTCTTTATCTTCAGAAATAAGCTTGGCTTTCAGAGTTTGCAAAAACACCTTTGGATTTCGATTAACGTTTGAGAGGTTTACATCATTTTCTGTTACACGAACTTCCTCTTTGGGTGGTAACTTGTTGCAACTTTCCACTTTTTCACACATCAAAGGAAAGTGCTTTTTACCGCAAACCACACACTTCAAAAACGCTTTACAGTTTCGAAATGCATGACCAGGTACCAAACAGGCAAAACAGCAACGTTTTTCTTTCAAAACCTTTTGTTTGGCTTCCATACTCATCTTCTGAGCAGAGAAACAATCTGAGCTCCTATGTTTACCTTCACAAAAAACACAACACCTTTTCACTTCTGTTGCTGAAGAGGTTGACAACAAGCCGGCTGCTGTTGACGTTTTATATCTAGAAAACTCTTGATTATATTTCTTCTTTTTATTATTTCTTGTATCTTCATATTTCGCCAAACCAAATCCAGCCATTGCCATGCTTATTCTTTCTTCTCCTTCTACTTCAGATTTCAAAAATAACATCAAGTCAGTAAGACGTTCCTTTGCCTCTTTTCTTGAAGAAGTTGTGCTTCGATTCCAAGCTTTTAAAAATTCTTCTGGAAAACAACTTTCAACCATAGGATATAAAATTGAGGCGCATTTATCTGTTGTAACACCTAAAGTCTCCAATGCGCGGAGATAAGATTCAAGTTTATCATATAGAGAAGTTGGCGAAAACTTTTCCTTACCTTGTACGGATATAATCAACTTCAATAACTGTCGAACGTAAACTTCAACTAACAGATCCTCTCTTCCAAATCGAGCTTTTAAGCTTTCTATAGCTTTTTCATAGTTGGCGCTAGTTGGCGGGAAACTCTCCACAACTTCTCTGGCTCTAGAACCAGACACTGTGGCTTGTACTAAATACTGGAACTTATCTTCTGGAGCAATATCTTCATCTTGGTCGATGCGTTCAAACTGACTCCAAAACGGTAACCATTCGGTAATATCGTCGCCAAACTGACAAAACTCCAATTTTGGTAACGTAAATTTCCTTCTAGAATTACCACTTTCGACTGTCAACGGCTGAGAGTCAATTGGATTTTGTACTTGAGCTCGAATTCTCGCCAATTCCAATTCATGGTCCAACTTTGCTCTTTCGAAATTATATTTTCGGTCTTGTTCTTGAGCTTCTTTAATACGCTCTTGTTCATATTTAAGCCGCTGTTCTTCTTTAAGTCTTTCTTCTTTAATCCGTTCGTCTTCTTTTTCTTCCCGGATTTTCCTTTCTGATATAGCCTCTTGAAGAAGAACTTTCACAAACTCAGGATCTTTTTCATATGCTGTACTTTCTAAAATAATATCCTTTATATCCGTTATCTTGGAATTAGTTGGCACATCTTCGCCTATTTCTTCCGCCACAAACTTCAAATCTTCTTTTTTGAAGCCTTTAACTTCTTTAAACATCGTTAATCTTTAGAACACAATCGTCCTGTCACGGACGCCACAAATGTCCGATCACAAAATCTTTAACTTTAAATTTAGTAAATTACCTCTGGAATTTACTTTAATTATCAATCAGTAGAATTATTTAACAAATTCAACTCATTCACAAATAAATAAAAACGGACGCCATTGAAGTTGACGAAGAAATCCGAAGCTTAAACTTTATTAAAAACCAACCGACTTTTTCAAATCTCAACGAATTCTAACAAATTCAAAATCAGAAATTCCAATCTACAGAGTGTTGCCACTTAGAAAAATTAACAAAACAATAATTCACGTGGCAATGTTATTAACACTTTAAATACATATACATATAAGTTCACTTGTGATTTAACAGGCGCGGTCCCCTTTTTTTCATATATGTGAATGAAAATCCTCTTTCTCATATATACGTTTCAGGTTTGTTTGAACAAGAAAATGAGGAAAATTCTTAAATTAATTTTATAATATCTTTTAATTTTACGCAACTTTTATTATGAATATGGATCCCAATTTAGCCAACAAATACAAAGAAAATATAACACCAACAAATTAATTAATTTTGTCTCCTATTTGCACATATACCACTCATTTAATCATTGTAATAATCATTTAAGTTAGTTACTGCACTAATTTTCAAACTGTATGGGATGACAAACAATTCCCATGGTCATCATCATTTTGGTTGAAATGCTAGTATGTGCAAGTGAAGTTGTTGAATGAAGATAACGCCACGTGTTTTTAATCAGAAAGGTACAGCTGCGGAAAAAAAAAACGAACCACCAGGGATTATTTCGTTAGTTTTTATAGTAGAGCTAAACTTAATATACCATTTTGTAGGGAATAAAGTCTACTATACATTGATATACAAAAAATTTGCATAGGGGACTATCTTCATACTCGAATCCGTACCAACTTTAAAATTTTCAATAGCAACACCTACTTTTGATAGCGCAGAAGTGTCCCCCACCCTCAAAATTATCTAAATATAAATTTTCGTTAATTTCCTAACATTATATTCAGAGATATTAGACAATATGTATCGGTCTTATTTGAGGGGTTACCTCCATATTGAATAAAGTATTATTAGTTGGACTAAGAAATGAATGACGCGGGTAGAAAATGTTTTGCGTTCGCCGTGGTTCTACTTTTAACGTAGTTCTTCTTTTCGTGGTCAGATCAGAGATAAGATAAGGCTAGCATATAAATTGTTCAAATAATATGATGCAGTATGTATTATTCTTACAGATATGTTACTACTTCAATGTGATTGTATATAGTATTTTTGATGACGACAAATTTCATCATTTGTATTCTTAAGATGCTCTGAAATTATATAGGTAAATGACAAAATTAATATTGTAAGAAAAATTTAAAATTTTAGAATATATATATTTAAAAAGTTATTTATTCAAAGTTTAAAATACATATACCAATGATTTACTTTTAAAATTCAAATAATTTTTTTTAATTCTATATTTAAATGAAATATTGCAAATGTTATATTACAAACTCAGTTTGATTTGCGGCTATGTTATTGCTCATTTTCCATAAGATTGTGCTTGTCTTAAGTTATGCAGGGTGGTCCAAAATTATTTTAATGGTTTTAAAAATCCTTTAAAAAACAAAAATATGCACATAAGGTTTTTATATATAAAAAGAAAGCATTGAAGTTTCTTAAACAACATTTAGACCACTTCAATGTGCACACCATTTTTGCACCTTTAATTTTTTTTTTTTTTAAATATAATCACATATGGTGTGTCTAATCCGGCTATGTGAAATATTGGAAAATTTGTTATTACAATTGCCGCTGTAATTCAATTCGGCTTTTCAATTAGTCAGTAACACTGATTGTGTTTTAAACTAGTGTTTTTCAATTTACCGTCAAGGGGGTTACTTTACACCTTGCAGGGTAACTTTACTCCACCTATTAAAAAAAAGTTTCATATTTGAAAAAAGGCGGGGCATTCAGCGAAAAAAGACAGCAATATATTTTTCCCGTGAGGGTTAGCAATCCTGCTGTCAAACAGTTGGCCTTTTTTTCCCTCCCTTTCTTTAGGGGACGTTACAGCTAAAAGTGTTGTGTAGGTATAACCAACACACCAGTGTTGGTATAACACGAGTTTTGTTTCAGGGCCCAATTCTGTTATGAAAGAATTTAAAAGTATAAAATCTATTTTCTTCTTCCAGTTCAGGTTACAAATCCTTTGGTTCACCAACCTCATCCCAGTCCAACATTCGGGGTTACTTTACTCCACCAGTTAAATTAAATAAACCTTATAATAGTAAAGTAAACCTTAGTGGAGAGAAACCTTGTCATTCTGTAGCGGTTGTTAAGGATTTTGTTGTCCTTTTCATTCAAAAAGGGATTTTCACTCTATTTTTTTAGGAATTAAAGCCCTTCCTCTAAAAAAATACATCTCTAGTTATTTTTAATGCATTTATTTAAAATAGTTAAGAATTATCCATAATATATTTATTAATTACTACCTACTTTTTATTTACAAAATGTAGTAGCGGCTTATATAGTGGTGTGGTTTTCTTTAAAAGACATGAGACAACGGACATAATTATTATATAAAAAAGTTTAAGTATAATGAAATAAGATATTCACATTCTTTAAATATTTACATATAGTATTATCAACTTAAATCAATGATTCTCAATTTTTCAATGGCATCGGAACACACCAGAAAGTTGAAAATTAGACAAAGAGCACGGATCAAATTTTTTTATTAACACATATAGATACCAAATGCAATTCTGACACAAAATACATGTATTAAATATACTTCAGTTAATAAATAAAGTATTTGAAATAAATATATTAATTAAAAATTCAAGGAAGTTATGTATATTTCCTTCGAGATAGGCCCCTAACAGTCTCCAACAGCCCACTGTGCAGCGCAACGTTATTTAACCAAGCTCATATTTTTTAACCATGGTCAGATGACGAGAACAACGTATGAATTGACACCCAACGCAACTTCAGTAGGCGATAGGAAATTCGACTTGGATCATATTTAACGTGCACCACTCCCGTACACCGCTCGCCTTTATATAAGAATTTAGAATTTTATGCCAACGCGATAACAGCGCTTTTAATTCTCAAAATTAGTGAAGATTTCTGTTAAGTTCTGCTGATTTTAAATTTGTGTATGACCCCTGAAATGATCATTTGATGCTCATTTTAATATATCTTAAAAACTACAAAGAGGAAAATCACGAAATTTTAGATATGGATATAAAGCGTTTTTCTGAATCCATCACTATCAAAATATAGCATGGTTGCTATTCATAAATTTTATGAATATTAATATCCTAATTTAAATAAAATTAAAAAATATACATATAAGTAATGAAAGTTAGTGTATTTTATTTGGGTCGTTTAGAAGTAACACAGATAAAAATTTCAGCTTAATAAAATTATTATTTCGAAATATATGATTAAAAGTTTAAGAAATTCATTTAACATTACGAGTTCTAAACTTTCGAAATTCATAATTAAAAAACTACTTAACCAAATGACTTACAAATTAATATTCAACGATAAATTTTGTCGTAGATTCTAAATATTGAATCAAAATTGGGTGTTGCTATTGGAAATTTTAAAGTTGGTGCGGATTTTAATATGAAGATAGTCCCCTATGCAATTTTTTGTATATCAAAGTGTAGTAGACTTTATTCCATACAAAATGGTATATTAAGTTTAGCTCTACTATAAAAATTAACGAAATAATCATTGGTGGTTCGTTTTTTTTTTCCGCAGCTGTACGTGTTCAAATCTCGTCCGGGCCATTAATTGAAACCAGTTGCTTATTTCGGATCATTTTGCTTCAACGCCAGGGGCCCTAGCATCATCTCGTGATGTCAAGACTTTCTGTTGGAATCGAAAGGTCACGTGATATTTCCTTTGAGATGCCGACAGAAAGAGTTGGGATTGTAAAGTGACTTCGAATGCGAGATCGTTTTCGCGCGCTTTTCTTATCGCAATCTCAATAAAAGGCCTTTCACGATAGGTCAAGTGTTTGATGACGACCGGAAATACGTCACTTTCTTTCACTGCGCATGGTCAATACGATGTCTCGGTTGAGATAGATCCCACGATTCAATGACTATGTGGGATCTTTTCCAACAGTAGGTGGGATCGTTTCCAACAGATTTCCGACTAGGTGGGATCGAGATTCGAGAAAATCCAAGAGATTTCCATCGAGATTTCAAGCTAAAAGCTATCTTTTGTAGTTTTCATTATTCTGTTCATTTTTAGATGAATCATTTTCAACTTAGTCATGTAGCCCGGCGTTGCCGATGACCTAAGTTTGAAAAATATATATATTTTTATTTTGTGGCATAAAATGCCTCTTTTTATGCATTAAGAAGAAATACATTTTAAACTGGAAGGAATAACATAGTTATTAAATTTAATATTTAGCTATGTACAATAAAAGAAATATTTAAAAAAAAAAAACTTATTACAAATAATAGAAATACTAAGTAAATTTTGAAAAAAAAAATGACATTTATATTATATCTGGATCAATATTAAAGAAAAATAATTTTCAAAATTACTTAAATGAAAATTAGTAGTTACGGAAATTAATTTTTGATTAAAATAATTATGTATTTAGTAAAAAAAATTGAAATACTTCGTGAATATATGTTATTATATTATGGAACTGTTTATATATATTATAATAAATACTTCCAAAATAATACTATTGTCCTTAATTAATGCGTTTTAATAGAATTTTATGATATTTGTTACAGAAGAAATAAAATTATGTTTTTAGTGTGCAATATGTTTAAGCGTAATGAGTAAATACGATACATTATAAATAGTTAAAATATTATAACAGAACATCGTACAAAAGTGAAAATGATCACACAATTTGTAATGTTTTCGAACAAAATAGTAATAAATAGTAATAGTGTGTACCATATGCAACAGGTTTCAGTTTTAAATATTAGATAATAATTTTTGTACTAAAATTTGGGTCACGATACAACCGGATTTCGTCCGGACAGTTTTTATTTCAAGTTCACTTCTGAGCTCACTCAAACTCCGTGCTTGTTTTAGGAAAGAGGGTAGTTAGTAAGGAATTATTACACTTTCCGAATTTTACTAAAATAAATTATGGTAAACCTAACTATAATATAATATGCCGCAACATCATTCTGACTATCTTCTTAGTATCGAAATAACTGATCATCATCTGACCATGGTTCAAAAATACGAAGCATAGGCCCTGAACCGTCGCCAATAGCCCATAATATAGCTCTAGCGCTACGTTAACTAACCAAACCAACCAAATATCTGTAACACCCCGCTCCGTAGTGTTCGAGTGGACAGAACGTCAAGCTCACAGTTATGGATTCCCATCAAAACTTTTGGATAAATTTTAGCTAGTAATCAGAGGATTGCTAGTTCGAACGCGTGCGATGGACTTAACAAAGAAAAGTAAAGAAGTAGTGAGATGCGATCGGTGAATTGCAAGCTTCGCTACAAAAATACTAGAAAGTCATCCAGAGCATCCAGCAAATTATACTGGCGAGTATACGGGACTGTTACACGATAAATATGATCGGGGGTCCGATGTCCTGACGCCAATTGAGGTTGCGTCGAGTGCCAGCTCAGGTGTTGGCCTCGTCACCTGACCATGGTTAAAAACTACGAGGGCATCGTTCCCTGGTCTTTCCTTCGATAGGCCCCGAACCGTCACCAATAGCCCACTGTACAGCTCTAGTGCAATGTTTTTTAAACAACCAACCATTCCGCCAAAACCGAAGGATTTTTTGGGTTTTTTTTTTGTTAATTAACGTCGCACTAGAGCTAAACAGTGGGCTATTGGCGACGGTTCGGGGTCTATCTCGAAGGAAAGACCTGGGAACACATACACATTCATACATGCACCTCGCTATTTTAGAACGTGGTCAGATGACGAGGAAACACCTGAACTGGCACCCAACGCCTTCAATAGATGTCGAAACTTTGGATCCCGATCAGATTTATCGTGCACGTATACACGCCGTTAATTTTTAAGGATGTTCTGGACGACTTTTCTAGTATTTTGTAGTGAAGCTGGCAATCCTACGATCACAAGATCACTACTTTTTACTTTTCTTTGTCAAGTCCATCGCTAAGGTTCGAACCAGGAATATTCGAATTCCCAGCTGATGCATTTAACCGCTCGGCCACGGAGACCCAGGAAAACCCCCCAAAAAAATTGACTAGGGTTACCATGCAAAACTGTCTAGCAGAAGACATTCCTTAGTTTATTAATATCTAAATATATAAACGATAAATAACAATTTTTTTGCTATAGGTATTTATAAAAAACTATAATTGCATTATATATTTATAAAAAACTATATTTTACTATCTAATGTGTAATATTGTATTTTTTTTCACTTGTAAATTATAAAAGAATGTTTTTATTCATCAGAACTACCAATGCACATCCTCGTCATCTGACCATGGTTCAAAAATACGAGGCATCGTTCCCTGGTCTTTCCTTCGAGATAGACCTAGAACAGTCCCAATGACCCAATTTGCAGCTGTAATGCGACGTAAATCCAACCAATTGACCAAAACCACTGCAAAACGATTCCACAATACAATGCCAAGAGTCAATCCCACAACCAACCACGAGCCGCGTAAGATCTCACTGTTGGGATTGATTTCGTCAAACGTCACTTCCTGTGAGATCGATTCCAACGTGGAACGATTCCGCCGAGATGATGTTAGGGCCCCAGATGTGTTATTTCGTGGCCAAACAATTTCTATGGTCATGTAATCGTATCTATTAACTAAAAATGGCTAATACAAATTTAAAATACCATTTTGTTTTCTTACGTGCTGCTATTCAATTTCCAGTTCTCTTTGCACTCTGCATTTAATCACAATGCGGACGTTCATGTCTTTTCCAACTAAGAGTTGCTGTAATATTCCCATCAATCTTTATCGTACCCAACCCGGAAGTTTGAACATGAAATAATGGTACAAATAAGACTTTCAGTAAAAATAAGTGTTTTCTGATTTGTTTTTGTTTTCTTCACGTTATGCAGATTTTTTTTTTTTGGAAATCTCGGGGTTTATTAAATCTCTTCTAATTGAATAAAATAAATCAACTTGCCTGTTTGATTTTTGCCATTGATGTCGCTTATTTCATATCCTAATTGCTGAACAGCTTCTAATATTGGAAGTTTGATTTCTGATTGGTATCTCTGCTTTGCAACAGTTAAGGGGCCACCAACGGCATGATAACCTGAAACATAAAATTTAATAATTTTAACATGGGTGCGCAAACATACCATCTTAACACAGCTACTAAGAACGGTTGTGCAACTTCTACATTTTAATAGTATTTATTGTTAAATTAACATTAAAACTTCACAAATAAGCAATCTCTCGCGCACAGAAATCTACTATCAAAAACAAAACTTTAGTTTGGATAACGTGGTTTATTAATTTTATAATTAAAAAAAATACTATTTCCTCCAAAAGCGTATACCGAGGCTCGAGAGCTGTTTTAATTCTACTTAATCCTCATAATTTTCTAGATCAACTGCTCTGGTATTTCTCGAATAACAGTCGTGAACACTTCGTGTCTCCTATTAGGATATACGAGCATATATGTATTTTCATGTATAAAAATAATTTTAAAAATATGTTTGTAAAAAACATTTACCTGTCAGGATTAAAGCTTATTTTTTACTCATCCTTGACCACCCAAGACTAAAAAAACTGTTGCTGTGTATGTGAGAGATACGGCAAAAAACACCTTACCATCAACAATATAGTTTTGTTCTTTATTATCTTCTGCCTTTAAGAAGTAAGGTTTGACATCCGAATAACTCCACCCTACTGCTCCTTGTTGAGCCCAATCATCATAGTTCTTCCTGTTCCCTCTCACATAAAACATTGTATTTAAAATACTTGAGCCACCAATAGTCTTACCAGTCGGCCATGATACTTGCTATACAAAAAAAGTTTTTTTTTCATGATATAGTAAATACACAAGCTTTCTTTTTCATAGTAAATATAACATTGATATTCGGGGTGCTCAATAAAAAAATATAAACTTAACTTTTGCTTACCCCTACCTAATATATTTTGCTTACCTAATATACCCTTAACTTTTGAACTGCAACCGCTATTGTCACAAAAGCCGTATCATGATATAATAATGTGCATATTAACTATTTATTAAACTGCGTAAAGCGCCCCCTAGTAGCACGTTAATTAAAGCACAACAATGGGACAAAGGTCTAATTATTGTTTTGGTTAAGTCAATTGTACTAATAGTAAACTTAAGTAAATTGTACTGTTAATGTTGATAATTTTTTTTTGATTTATTACAATTAAAATCCTTATAATATTTTCATTTAACTATAATTAAATATTGACATTAATAAATAGTCAACACAAATTAAATAGTGTGACATGTAGGATCTTTAGGCCGCTTTTACATTTAACGATACGACACCGATAAATCGTGAACGATCGCGAAGGGACGACACAACGTTTTATCGTATCGTCTGATGGTCAGTTTTTCATTGCACCGATATCGTTCGCCGAAAACGACAATTTTTACATTTAGTTCGTGTTCGTTTGTTGTCGAGAGCACATCTATTCTCGATATGGCGCATCGCAACAAATTACATTATAACAAACTACGATTGTTGTATTTGCTGTATTTAAGGAGAAAGAAGAGATCAATAACAAAACGCTTCTAGGTGCATGATATCAAAGGAAGACATGTTGAAGAAGATTTTTAAGTTTTATTTGAACGTCTACAAAAATCTAGAGCTAGAGCTAACCACTAGAGCTGCACAGTGGGCTATTGGCGACGGTTTGACTAAATATTGCCCCCCATGCCTTTTCTCGAACAATCTTGTTCTTGTAAAATGCATCTCGCTTATCCCAAATACAGGTCTTTACTTCCACTAATTCACAATATCGAACTTAAAAGCCATATTGATAATATAAATAAAACAAAACACAGTAGACAGCAGACGGCAACAAGTTTTTCGGAAACAAACTCAAAATGTCGTCACGATTAAGTAGGGAAGTCGCGTGCTCATAATAAAACGTTCCGATAAATTGTATCGTCTGATCGGCAACGACAATATAGTGAAAAAGCGCCCGGCTTCGTATGTGTATTTTGCGTACCCCGATATCGTGCCACTGAAATCGTATACGATTTATCGGTGTCGTGTCGTTAAATGTAAAATCGTATACGATTTCAGTGGCACGATATCGGGGTACGCAAAATACACATACGAAGCCGGGCGCTTTTTCACTAGCCGATACGATAACGATATTGTCGTTGCCGATCAGACGATACAATTTTTCGGAACGTTTTATCGTGGGCACGCGCCTTCCCTACTTCATCGTGACGACATTTTGAGTTTGTTTCCGAAAAACTTGTTGCCGCCTGCTATAGTCTACTGTGTGATTTTTATTTATATTATCAATATGGCTTTTAATTTCGATATTGTGAACTTGTGTGAATTAGTGGAAGTAAAGACCTGTATTTGGGATAAGCGAGATGAATTTTACAAGAACAAGATTGTTCGAGAAAAGGCATGGGAGGCAATATTTAGACAAACCGTCGCCAATAGCCCACTGTACAGCTCTAGTGGTTAGCTCTAGCTTTTGTAGACGTTCAAATAAAACATAAAAATCTCCTTCAACATGTCTTGCTTTGATAAATACAGCAAATACAACAATCGCAGTTTGTTATAATGTAATTTGTTGCGATGCGCCATATCTAGAATAGATGTGCTCTCGACTGCAGACGAACACGAACTGAATGTAAAAATTGTCGTTTTCGGCGAACGATATCGGTGCAATGAAAAACTGACCATCAGACGATACGATAAAACGTTGTGTCGTCCCTTCGCGATCGTTCCCGATTTATCGGTGTCGTGTCGTTAAATGTAAAAGCGGCCTTAGGGTCACCGCGACGGGTTACATATAACAGTAAATTTTTAAGGAAGAAGACATCGCGTTTCTAACTAGATGAACATTACATCTAAATTTATTATTTACTTAAAAACAGTTATGAAATGGTGATTCTTACATTATTAATCAATGCTTTAGCTGCGTCCTTCTGAGGGACTGTCAGGTAATTCCAGCTGATATCACTCTGCCAAAAGTTCTTTGCCAGAGCTGGAATCTCTGTGAGAACTGGAGGCGATTTACCGGCTTCCAGCAACAGAACGTTGACACAAGGAACTTCAGACAATCTGCTGGCCACCACAGAACCAGCAGATCCAGCACCCACTGTAAAATAAGTGAGGATTGTTAGACAAACAATTTGTTATGATTTCTTCAGAACATAAACTTCATTATTTTATACTTTACCGATAATAAAGTCGTATTCCGATCTAAATGTCTCGGATGTAGTAGGAGCATGTTTATGTTGCATTAGAGACAAAAGTAGCAGAGGTAGGATAGGACTGTTGGCGTATGGTGTTGAGTACGCATTTTCCGATGTCAATTGCATCTTACTTTAAAGATACAAAATTACCTTTTGAAAAATAAATGAAACTTAATTACAAGCAAACAATTTTTACTTCACTACAAATAACGTTTTATAAATAGTAATACACACTTCTTCGGCATAATTTAAATTTTTTCAGAAGTTTATACTAATAACATCGAAATTTAGATAATATTATTGTAAGAGATTTTTTGTAAAGTGCATCCTAATTTTTCAATAATTGGATCGGTTATATTCACAGAGCTAAACTAATATCTGGAGACTGGAGAATATACTTCTATTGGAAGGGAATGTACACAATGGATTGCTAATGAATAAAATTCTTTCGGCTACAAGGGAAAACCATTACACGTCTAGTACCGTCATGTGGTCGCACGCTAAGTTAACTCTCCAGTTCTTATTTAGCTGAGTGGGGTTATGCTAAACGAAATGACTATTTTAGCCTAATTGGCTGAAAAGGGTGTAATGCGATTGAACACTGTGATGTGAAATTTAAGCATTAATGGTTTACTATTTTTTTTTTAAATCCCCTTTTGCCTTTGATTGTTGACTATGTTAATAAAATATAAGCAATCAAGTTTTGATTTTAATTAATTTTTTTTATTTTTAACATTTCTGTTTTATTATCCAATTTGTCTTGTAACGGAATTGCATGTCATAACTAGTAATATAGGGTAGCTTATCATCTATAACTATGCAAAGGTAAAAATTAAATAAATGAAAACTAAACTATTTACAAGACATTTCTGTTTTTCTAATAACAAAGTTTTTATAAAAAAGGTAATAATTTTTGAGTACTTAAAGTAACTTACCCAAAATTGAAACGTGTCTTCTATTTAAAGTGTTCTGATGGGAACTATTATGTTATACAATCTTCCTATATAAAAGTTATAAAAGTAGGAGCAATAAATATGAAATAGAAATTAGCTGGCTGCTCAAACACTGAAGTTTCGGTTCGATACTATAAATGTTTTATGTAATACAACAGTTTTGCGGTAAGTGTGTAAAGTATTTAAGCGCTGCAAAATAAATTAAAACAAATAACTTATTTTAAAAACACCCATCGATTACATTGATTAACTCAAAAATCTTAAAGCTAACCAAATTTTTAAAAAGACGAAAATTCTATAGAACAGCACAAAACAGTAACTTAGGTACTGTAACAGAATGAATATTGTACATAATATTTGCAGTAAAACTTACAAAACAAATAACAAATTAATTAATTTTAATTTATTCAGTAAGTTGCCGTTTTTATATCTAAATCTTATTAATATCAATATGTAAGGGAAATTATGTATGATAGCATACATCTGGCCAATCCCTACAAGAATTTTAATCCAGGATGGAAAATACTCGTTCATTTTGAAGTTTGACGGAAATTCGATCTTCAACCACATCCTATCTTGAAGGATAAATATTTTTATTTTTTTACTTTTGTATTTTTCCGAAGAGGACAGCTTATCATACTTTAGAGAGCCTCCTTCTTTAAGATCAAAAGAGTAGCGGGATAATAGCTAATTTCAATGCTGTACCATTTGGATGTTTTTGAATATTTTTGTTCTGAATCAAAAATATTAGTAGAGGATAAGTATGTAGTTTTATTCTGTGAAAAATTAAGTCCGTCAGTCTACCAATAATATTTTTTTAAAATTTCTGCATGATATATATTTACAATTTAAAAAAAAACTAAAATTCAAAGTGACTTCTAAAAAGGTACTTATTAAAGGTAAGTTATTGCTTGTAATTAAGACGTTACCATTGTCGATTTTTCTAGTAATTGGATTGGTTGGGTTAATGGAATGCTAGGTTATGCTGCGCCAAACACTATGTAGTGCGTGATTGAATAAAAACTATAAACAATTTTTGTCACAAAACGATTAGTTATCGGATCAATTATAGAGTACAACGTTACATCGTACATGAAAACAATATATCCAGATCCACTGTGCATTTGTTGTTTTCTTGTAGGTTATATTATGCTATTTTAAATTTAGACAGAGGGATATAGAGAGAAAAGAGAGAAAGAGAAATAGAAAGTAAGGGAAAGAAAAAGAGAGATAGAGATAAAAATAAAAAAAGATATAAAGAGATAGAGAGGGAAAGCGAAAGAGAGAGAAAAATATAGAGTGTATAATAATACATTTAAGATTTCAATTTCGTAAGTGTTTTGTTATTTAGTTAGTAACGTAGTTAATTTAGTTCCTCTTATCTTTATGGAACAACTTTTGTTAGTGCAAATTTCATCGGAACTCTTTATTCTCTGAAACTACGTCTCAGTGGCGAATAGTTAGCAAAGGACCAACTCCGTAAAGGGTAGAGGTGGCTCTCGAAATGAATCTAATCTCTCGTCCGACTGTTCCTACTTTTTAATAATCGAATAGTGGCATTGCTTACCAGCGAACATTTTTTGTAAGTTTCTCGTGCGATCCCTTCTTGTACACTTTCACCACTTTCCCATATTTGATTAGGTGTATTCTATAAATCGTAAACATGTTTGGGATACCTTAGCGGAGGCAAAAAAGTCAATTGGGTCCCTTCGAGCAACCCACTTTCATAACATATCTGCACATTGTCTAGATCCCGGTCTTCTGTAGGGTCCCTGACCCTTAACTGGTAAGGTGACTGAAAGGGGGCCCTTTCGCTCCTGTAGAAAAAGGATGTGCACTGTTAAAAATTATAACGTCCTTGCACCAAAATTTGGTACCCATTTAGCTGCAGCCATTATTAGGTGCTTAGTTTTAACATTTTATGGCTACCACGCATACCATTTATTGGTGAAACGTTGCAGCAAAATAGCTACCCCTATTAAAATTTATATTAGATCAAACATTTTCATATTTTATTCACCGATCACAAGATCAATACTTTTTTCTGGCCTTTGTCATAGCACGGGGTCGGACTAATAATTCTCTGATTACCAGCTGAACGCCTTTACCCACTGAGCAACCGGGCCACGGTACCCCTGTCTGTGAGTTTGTTGATGTGGATTCAGCGAAGGTTTCGGTTGCAGTTTAAGAGATTGCGCGATTTTTTGGTAAAGCTGCGTTATTCTCTATCCAGGATTTTTGGTTCGACGTAGATTGCACCATAATGTGAAAGTTGATGCAGAGCACTAAGATATGGTGCAACGTTGAACTGAAATTTTTTAACAGTGTGGGGAAATTTAATTCAATTTCAATTGGTGTTCAACAGTATATTATTTTTGTCATTTTTAAAACTATTGTTTGGCTTTATGGAATGGAATATCAATTTGCACAAGATAGTGATGGATCAAAGTGTAGCTTGGTGGTATAGCTTAGTTTAGTGTACCTTGGACGTGTGACTTTTTGCAATTTAAACTGTGCGTCTTTTTAAATTTAGAAAGATAAATCTACTACCAAAAATATTGAAAAAAGAAATAACAAAAAACTTATAATAATATCAAAATATAGTACGTTTAAGTTTTTAAGTTAAAAGCTATTTTAGTTATCCAGATACTTATCTACAATGTTAAAAAATATTACGTTCTTCCGCAAAACTTTGGTACCCATTTAGCTGCAACCAACATTTGGTGCTTTTTTTCACCATTTTACGGTGCTACAACGCATGATTTAGTGGAGAAACGTTGCACCATAACTCATAACGTTGCGTAAAATTCAAAATTCGATTTTGTTTTAGTATTGTAGTAGCAGTAGTTTTGTAGCGAAGCTAACAACACTCCGATCGCAAGATGACATATTGTCACCGATCCTGCTCGAACTAGGAATCCTCTCACTCATAGCTGAACGCCTTTATTCACTGGGCCACGGAGGCCCATGTTTGTCGTTTTCTTTCTTGGAGGGGATTTAACGGCTTGTTGATGTAGGGACAACCTCCTTTTTTCTGATAAAGGATTTTTAGTTCACCCTAGATTCCACCATAATATGGTGCAGACCTCGGTTTTGCGCCAGGATATGGTACATCGTTGAACTGAAATGTTTAACAGTGTAATTATAAATTATTAAAAGTATGACATACTAATAATTTAACAAATATTGATAAAATAAGAAATTGTTTTTTTGGGACGGGGTTACTACTACCGTAATTAATAATTACTAGAGTGACAGTGACTGATAATTACTGATTAATAGTTTATTTTAATGTTAATAGTGGTTACATATATGTGTACAAAACATGCTGTTATATTATATACTCTAATAATTTGTTGGTATCATTTTTATACAATATTTAACAAAATTATTTTATCAAAAAACATTAAATAATGTACTTAATATAATTTTAATATTTTATTCATTCAGCAATTGACAATTTATACAAGGGACTACTAGTTTCTAGATTTACATTTCGGTTTTATACTGCCGTCTGAGTAAAACAATTAAGTGTACTCTTGATCATGTCCGATGCCTTTTCTGCGATCATGATAGTTGGTGTATTTGTATTTCCAGATGAAATAATCGGCATGATGGATGCATCCACGACACGGAGACCGTCTATACCTTTTACCCTGTAATATCATTTAGAATAAAAATTAATATAAGAACAACATATATATATATGAAAATATATGAAACAAATTGACAAAAGTTTCTAATATATAGAATACATTACACCAACTATTTTCTTACTCGTTACCGATTTCGTTTTGTATAAGTAATCTAATTTATGCATGCTTAAAACTTTGTGAGTTTATGATTCGTGTATTTTAAAGTATATGTTTAGATACGGATATCTGTTGAAACGCCTATTTTGAGAACACGAGAATCTTTAAAATACATTCTATTTCCGAAACAGTTACGCCGTTTCTGTACTTTTCACTAAACAGTCAAGTGCTCTTATATTACAAAAACAAAAATCTATTCCGGATATAGGGAAAATGTAAAGTAACGAAAATTGTTATAATATTTTCTACTATCGAGAATATGCCATTATCATTCATTTCAAAGTAAACAACAAAAGTAAAAGTCGTTATTTTGTCTTCTGCGAGGTGACAGTGGTGCAGAAGTTACGGAATAATAATTTGTAAATATAATGTACATGCGACTGACCATATACACAAGTATTGAAAAAAAATAGGAGATATCAAAACTGGGCGACATTTTTAAATAATAAATATATTCAAAATGTTTAAATTATAGTACCTTAATCTTGGATCTACCACAGTAGTTGGGTCATTTATGTCCCCCATTTTTGCCGTTCCAACTGGGTGGAAGATAGTAAAGATGACTGACCTTAATAGACATTCAAAATAGCTGTCATCATTTCGATAGTATTCCTCACAGCCAGGGAACGGTTTAGAAAACAGTTTCGATCCAATCGCTTTCATTGGTTCACTCGTTCCAATCTTCTTGCACATTTTCAAACCTAATTGTATAGAAAAGTTCCGTAAAATTAATTGTCTTTCAATTATTATAGTAGAAAAAGTCGCAGCTCTATTCTAGTAGAAAATTGCGTTTTAAGAGTTTCGCTGAAACGTAACCCTGCAAAATCTATGTTATGGTTCGCCAAAGTAAACCATAACATGGGTTTTATTTAGGTAGTATATAGGTTTTTAGTTTTAATGGTAACATTGTGTTTTCTTCAGACTACTTGAATTCACAGTATTTCAAGTAGTGTCTTCTAGGAGTGGTGTTACGCAGGGGATATATAGTTATTATAAGGTACGCATGAGTTGATATGCAGTTTTAAATCAAATTAAATTTCGTCGAAAAAACGAATTCACCTGCCAATTTGATTGTTCCTTAATAACTTTTCAAATGTGATTCGTAGAAATAAATTCGATTATTTCCAGTGAAGCGCAAAACTTCGTTCTGAATCCGGTTTGATAAATACTTTTTCTAAATTTTGTAAAAAAATTTGCGTTATTTATTAATTTTTTGGGGGTTTAGAGTTTTTCTGCAGTATGAAGGATTTATTTATTCATTCAGCGCTATGCAAATATATTTCCCTCACTTGAAACAGTGTTGTCATTCTTTTACACAAAACTAAATGAGAAATATTGATAGAAGGCTGGTAATTTTGATAAAAAATAGGAGAGAAAAGAGCAAGGATATAACAAGTTTTGCATTTAAACCAAGTGCGTACAAGTGAGGATATAACGAGTTTATGATGCAGGTAGAATCAAATGGATTTAATGCACTCGCGCGACAATCAGATAAAGAGTTTTGCAGCAGTTTAGGACTTTCGAAGATTTAGAAGTGTTTTACAATTGTTTGAGCTACGGACCCCAAAGAGGTTGGTTCAACGAACAAAATAGCGCGAAAATCTCGATATTAATTTTGTTTTTTTGCCACTCAATACAAGCACGATTACGTATATGTTACAACTTGCCTTCTATAATAGGTTTTAAGTCCAGTGCATCTTCAAGGTAGTTTGGATCAACGAGTGGCGAGTCACTGGAGTTGGCAGACTGTAGTCTGACGGTTCCGCGGCTCTTTGGATGCAGTAGTTGAGATAAACATGAATATATTGAAGAGTTTTGATATTTGCCATAGTATTTTTTTATAACCTGTAAAACATGAAATATATACATTAGAAATTAGCTTAAAGTTCCTTTAGAAGAATTGCAAAAAAAGTAGCTTAACAAAAATATAAAATTTTAAATGAAATGTCTTTGCATCATATAACCAATAATCCCTTACCTACAATCTTTGTATAAGCCTTAGAGTTCAGTTTCTGCTTGGAAAGGAGCTCAATCCATTGGGCATTAATCCGAACAATCAATGTCTGATAACCATCCAACACACTTATAGTAGTTAAAATACATGTAAACTCGTTTAAATCGCTAAACAACTAATAGTCTACAACTAACTAATATTTGTAAATAAATAATCTTGTGCAAACGTTTATGTTAGTCAGCGTGTGAGATCTTTCAGATAGCTGGAGAAACTGACTGATATATTAACTTGAACTAGATGATATATGTCTCACATGTAATGAAAAGTTTAACTGAGGTTTAATTACAAATAGAATATCTACGGGGAACTACCGAATTATAAAAAGTCGTTAGTTGGTGAATAAATTTCAGATGATTTTTTTTTATGATTAATTTTTTACGGCTTATGCAACAATGAATTAATAGTAACAGTAATCCACTGCGGCTGCGTCCCCGATACTGTCTGCCTGAAGAATTTCTTAATGATAACGGTTTATTTGTGTTTGCGAGAGAGAATAAACACATTATTTTTACTTACATCCGATTTGAGTCCGTATTCTGCGTTTGGTACCGGTGGAGCACTTTCACCAAATGTAAGCTGGTAATCAGGAAAATTAAATTTGGTGTTGAAAGGAGAATTTAAAAATGCAAGTGGATGTGAACCGGTTTGCGCTAAAGGACCTGTAAAATTTTAAACCAGTAGTATTATTAATTTTATGTTTTAACAAATTGAGAGTTCTAAATACCAAATAATACAATGCCTTAACAATAAATGATGTTCATTTAAAAAATTTCTAAACAAAAAAAATTGGTATTATTAAACACCCTAGAAATGTACTTTATATATATATGCTTACAAACTTAAAACAATAGTTCAGAAGATAGTTTTCCAATTACTTGATGATGTCGCTTGTTGAATTAGAAACTGAATTATTATGCCTCAATTATCTTAGTTGCTATTCTTTTTGTATACCTTTCTTTAAAATTTATTCTGATTATAAGCCCTGATAGCATTGAACTGCAGTGCTGAGGATCTGGGTTCGATTCCCGATAATGGTAAGATTGTGGTAATTGCTGATATTTACTGAAAGTAATTTATAAAGGCAGCCCATGTATGCAAGCATCTACTCATTTTTACTTACGGTACTCATTTTTGAGTACATGTCATATTTGAGATTATTGTGAGTTTCCAAATTCCATCGACATGTAGACTGCACGTTAACCTTTAGAATTCGGGGACATTTTTTTAAAAAAATCCTCTCGACACGGGGAATTCGCAAGGATTTGCTTCCCCCCCTTGAGTGACATTGGGCGCACCCCTTTCTATAGTCCATTGAAAACGATCCCCTTTGGATGTCCAAACACGGACCGAGGCAACTGAGTTTACTACTTGGTTAGCTGAATACTTGAGGGGTTGCAATATTTTAACTTATATTGCTCCATGAGGCTAACGTTCGAAAACTGATTTACTTTTTTTATATTTCGTTTAAAAAGAAAAATGATAATGCCATTTATTTATTTTGATGAATAATTTTATACGTGTGTATATAACATTACAAATGAAAAAAAAATCGATTTTTTTTTAGTATCAAAGAATTAAGCGAAATATATTTTAACCTCTGGAAAGTACATAATTTGTTAAAAACATATATTGTAAATGACAACCATTAATTCCAATGGAAGTCCCACACGCTCAATATTATTATGTAAATATTATTATTATTAAGTTAGGTAAGATGGGGGAATTTGAGTCTATAATCTCTATTTTTGACATAAAAGTTCAATTTATATTAAGAAAAATTGTAATATTGCAAATATTTTACAAAATCATTCATATATTTATTTGCAACATAATGTTATATTTTTATTTTATTCTGAGGTTTATTAGTATTCTTTTTAAATTATGTAATTTTTCGTAATAAAATACATTATTAGATCACACTATTAAATCAAATTATTAACTTGAATAAAATAACAACCTTCAAACTTTAATACATTTGATTATTAATGGACTGTTTTTCTGATACCCAACCTTTCTTTAAGTTATATAAAAATATCGTTATTGTAGTAAAAGTAATAGATTTCAGTTTTCACGATGGTAAATTATTACTTTTGTGTAATTTAATATTTTTTTTGTCCATACGTCTTAATATCAAACTCCTCTTGTGTGAGCTACAGGAACAGATTTACAAGTTTAGGGGCCCAGGCCAAAAAACATGTGGGGCCCGCCGACGTACCTTAAATTTGACTTGTTATATTTATGTATACGCATATAACACAAAATAGCATAATCAATCAGCTTTAATGCTAGTGTAAATACTGCTAAAACTTATATACTTAAAATTACTAATTTTTTTTTACTTCAGAAAAAAATTAAGATGTAAAAAATCATATAACTTAAATTAAGATTATTAATAATATTGAAGATTAAAAAATATTCAACTAAATACAATATTCATTTAAATGCCCATATAGTTCAAGAAGTATGCGCAAAGATAAGGTCACTTCAAAACAACAGAATTTAAATTAAAAGCATACATATGGGAAATATATTTTACGTTTCATTGAACATAATTTTTTTTTGACGAGATTATATGCATTATGAACATGCAGGAAACATAAAAGTGATTTAATCGGATAAAGTAGTAGAAGTTTAGCAAAAAATAATAACAAAAAAACCTATTGATTTAAAAAAAACATTAATTAGTAAATTTATTTTTTACTTTTTCACAGTTTTTTTAGTTTAATAAGCTTTTTGAAAATCGTCTTTGGTAGCTATAATTTATTTTAAAATTTAAAAACTTCTTTACAAGCTTCCAGATGTGAACTTAATTCGTCGGAGACATTTTCTTTCGAAACTTCTGACAATATGTGCTTTGACATTCTCTGGAAAGTAATAAATGGTTTCCCCCCTTCCGTGTTTCGTAGACTATTCATTTCAAAATGCTTCTTTGAGATGTATACTGAATAGGGGAGCATGTTTGTTCCATTTGTAGAGTTGTACTGCAGGTGCCACTCTCACAAAAGTATGTGAAAGAATACAGACTTCAAAATTACCCCCTAATAACTGGTTTACAAGGCATTTGCGACTCTCAATAGGTCATTTCCGAGAAACTTCGAGAGGGGGAATACAATACTGTAGGTAGACCATTGTATTTCTTCGACCCCAGATTCGGTACAATGGATGAAAAAGAAGCTTCAACAAACACTTATAAAGACGTGCGTGCATAATTATAACCTTATGCGAGGAAGATATATAAATGTCTGTCACATTTTACACATAAATACTTCTAAACGATTCGTGTGTGTTCCGTACAGAAAAATAAAATGTACTACACTAATGTGTTGGGCAAAATACATCAGCGGAATCGTTATGTTACGGCAATAATTGATATTGGCGGATCCGGGGAAGGGGCACAAGGGCCCTTGCGCCTCATACTGGTCCACTTATTTTTTTTCCTGTAATCGTGGAAGACTTTATACAGGTAAAAAAAAAATAGCACGGTTTTTGCCATTTTAGACAAGCAGGAAGTCGAGCATTTTAACCACCTTTGGACAACAACCACTAAATCAATTTAACATTCAATGATCTCTCTCTGTCTCCTCTCATATAATCCCAATGCTTTATCTAAATGCTAGCCCCTCTCGCTCCCTTCACGATAGCGATGACCATCAACGTTTGGGGTAGATAAGACAGCGTGCGTCATCACGTCACAAATAAATAAATGGCCACCTTGTGTTTATCTGGTGGTCCCCTTTATTTTGGCAAATAACATTCTAAATCGACAATTCCATATTTTAGTGGTTATGTTGGCCGATATTTAATAAAACTATTAATTATTGAAAATTAAATCTAAAATTTTAAGATTTTTGAGAAAATAATGCCAATTGGGTAATTATGTATATTATTGACTTAAATAATTAGTACTCTAATATTTATAAAAAGAAAATTGTTTACATTTGTTTCGGGAGGGATCGGATCCACATGTACTCCACTCCCGCTCGAGTACTTCTTTGTACTGTGCCCCCACTCCCCAGCATTTTTAAAAAAAATTTATGGATCCGACTATGCTAATTGTACTTAAATTATCAGTTCAATTTCCAATAAAATCATCAGAAACATTTAGAAGTTATTTTTCATATTCAAAGTTGGGTTATTCAATCTTGGGTTAAAATTTTCCGCCGAAACGTCATATTCAAAGTGCGTCTTGCACGCAAATACAAGAAGATGCAAAATACTTATTTACTTAAGACGATTTGGCGATGTTGGCCACAGCAAATGAAATAGTTGCCCTTCCGCATTTCGCCAAAATAACTCAAAAGCTACTCTCCTACTTTCAACAATAGCCTTGCTGTCGGGAACTCGTTAGGGCGTTCCCTCAATATTTCAAAAGTTGACACGTCGCCGGGCAAGAAGGGGGTAGAAGTCGCTGGTACAACTGTTGTACCACAGCCCGTGTTCAAAGGTAAAAAACTTACTGGTACATATGCTGTACCACCCGTTTTCTAGAGGTTAAACCTGATCAAAATACCTATTGAGGTTGCGTCGGGTGCCATCTCAGGTATTGCTTTGGCATCTGATTTTGTTTCTAAATTAACGCAATATTATGTCTGCGTAGTCTGTAACCAGTATGAAAATTAAGGTTTCATAGAGATATAACAGCCTGAACGATCTCTTAACCACCAAACAAAATCAAATGAACTATCCCACTGATAGCAATACGCGTCTGAACTAATATTTTTTTCCTAAGAACCATTACGCTATTAAAGCGCGTTTGCTTTTGCTGATGGCTCTGTGATTGAGGAATTAAAACTGTGTGGTTTGTATTAATAAATAAACAATTAATCTCCAGTTTATAAGATAAAAAATCAATCTCTATTCATTGCTTATTAATGCACTTCATATTCGGTCAGGTAAAATACGCTTAGGTGTGTAAAGAGTCCTACCTGTACGATAATCTATATATTCTTGAACATTCGTCGTATTCTCAAATTTCTTTACTATACTGGGAATGTGAGAATCCAATTCGAATTCTAGAACAGTACCGGAATGGTCGTGAAAATTGCTTCCTACGGGTAGATCTGCTATAACAGGAATCTGTAGACAAATATATGGAGATATGTAGTAAAAGTTTTCTACATTAAAACGGGTAAATGTGGAAAAAAGCATATTAAATAAAATATCTAGAGCAAAAATATGTTTACTAAAATAATTGTTCTCACTAAAATGAATTCATAATAAAGGAATATTAGTGCAACTGACGATTATGTGTTCTATATCTCATGTTATGAGAGAGGTATCAGCTGGATTCCTTAAATTTTATGTTTAGACACTTCCAGTAATCCCCTGGTTGGATTGGTTTGTCTTTGATTTTCATATCAAAGTCATCCACTAGTTTTACAAATTGTGGACAATTGCGACAAGATGAAAGAAAAATTTTATGATATAAAGTTCTGCTGGATTCCAAGTCATATGGGTATAGAAGGAAATGATCAAGCTGACAATAAAGCCAAAAACACACGAATTATTTGGGATAATTTTGTTGTAGATAGTGATGCCAAACTAGCTACGAAAACCGTGACAATAAAGCCAAAAACACACGAATTATTTGGGATAATTTTGTTGTAGATAGTGATGCCAAACTAGCTACGAAAACCGCACAAAATAAATTATGGGATAACAACTGGAAGAATCAAAGCAACAATAAATTATTCTCTGTAAAACCCAGTATTAAACCTTTTGAAACCACATCTTACAGCAGGCATATGGACGTCATTTTAACCAGACTACACTTTGGTCATACTCGGCTGACTCATAGACATGTGTTATTGGCTGAACCACCACCCATTTGTGCGCTATGTAATTGTCTCTTTTCTGTTAAGCATTTTTTGTGTGTATGTCCTAATTTTAACAACAAAAGACTAAGCCATTTTGGTACTAATAATCCTTGATTGACAGACTTGCTGAGTGATGTTCCTCACCCGAACTTGTTTTTATTTCTCCGAGACGTCGGTTTAATAAACCATATTTAATCCGTATGGTTTCGTAACTAAACCATTGTTTGGCGCAGCTTAGCCATAACTGGCTCTTGCGCCATTAAACACCAACCAACCAACCCCTGGTTGGATTGATCAGAAAGTTTTTCACGTTAGTTCAGCGATCGGCACATACAAACATTCAGAGTCGTTTATGACGGTCTCCCATATATTGTAGATGGGGATTTCGCAACTTTGGAATTTATGGTGATATACTTAAATAAATAACTAAATACGTTTTATTCATAGATTATTTTTGAATGATGAAAATCCAATTCTGTTTAAGTGGGTTTCTACAAATGTAGGCTTAACTTAAGAAGTATGTAGAGTATCCAATATGACGTCATATCCTTTCCGTTAGTTTTTCTCCTCTGCATTCAAATTTAAATTTGAAGGAACACTTATGTGCCTTTCATCTTTTATAAATGAACAGGAATAAATATTAAAATAATTAATGGAAATTATTTACGTGGAACTTTTCCAGATGTTTCCGAGGTCCTATTCCTGAAAGCATCAGAAGTTGAGCTGTGTTGATGGTACCAGCCGACATGATAACTTCTCGTTTGGCTCTCACAAAATGCGTCTCCCCTCCGTGTTCAAATACGACGCCTTCAGCTTTGCCGTTTTTGATACGAACCTACAATTAATAAATGCAGGAATTAATACATATGACTTCAGCACTAAGGGCCAGTATGTAACATTACCTCATGCTTTGAATTTTTTAGAATCCCTCTGCCTAGGCAAAAATATATTGAAGTTGCCCAGTTGTTTTGACTTGCAGGAGTTTCATTTTTAATTTTCATACACGCCGTATGCTAAGAAAATGCTGTATTAGATTACTAGATAATGTATTTTAAAAGTTTCTACCAAACTTTAGTTAAAATAATATATTTTATGAATTTAAATATTATTTTTATTCCTGGTAAAATGGCCATACACATAGGTTTCCCACGGGGTAATTGATATATATATATATATATATATATATATATATATATATATATATATATATATATATATATATATATATATATATATATATATATATATATATCCTTTCGCTATTTTTGCTTTTGTAAAGTTGTTTTCACTCGTTTAGAAGTTTTAATATTTTTTTCTAGGCATGCACTTTGATATTTTTATCGAAATTGTAATTCGATGTAAAGATATAGCTTTAAGTGAAATATAAAAACTAGATTTGAAAATTATTGTAAAATGGAGTATTTTTATGAGTTCAAAAACTGGATACATTGATGGAAAACTGGAGATCTCTGGACGTGATACCACGTGTATGAGCGTCAGAGGGTTAAAAAATGGGTGGGGGGGAGGTGGGGGGGGGGGGGGGGGGTTATGCGATTTATTGAAAGTTAATTGTATAATAGTGAATTTTAATTTTTTACTACTCAATTTTTTTTGTATGGGAATAAAAATAAAATGTTATTTCCCGGTTCTCTTTAGAATGACATATATCACTTTCGCTTCGAGGTTTTTCAATGTATATTCCTAATCTATTTAATAAAAATGCACTTAATTGTCACACATTTGAATTCTGCAATTTGTTAAAAATCTTTTGGCAAACATTTCATTCTTTTCCGGTAATATAACTTTTCAGGTTTTATATTAAAAAAAAATAAAGATATAAATTTAAATATCATATTGAAGGCATCTTGTAAGCTTTGGAGCAATTACCTTTTGCACAAACGCATTGGGAAGTATGTCGAGATTTGTTCTATTTTCTGCTGGTACCAGATATGCCTTTGCTGTACTACATCGCTGGCTATTTCGTGCAGTTGCTTCAGGATTAACAAAACCTGATTCAGAAAAATAATAACATTTATAAAAAGAAAGTTATATTATTTACGAAATGTAAATCAATAATTCTTTTGGCAATTTACTTTTCAGCTACGTACAAAGCACCTAAAGTTATTAAATATGCGCCGTTATCAACGACATATTTTTTCCAGAAAATATATTGATATAGAATAGGGTGGAGCGAAAAAACTTTTTTTTGAAATTCATGTTGCCTGAGTCATTATACGGTGCCAAACTTACTAGAACAAATTGTCACCAAATTTCAGCCCAAAATATTGCTATCTTGAGGTTCCACATCTCAAAAGAATGTTTATATATAGCGTTTTATATAAAAAAAATGTCCTTTTATTTAATAATTAATTTCTATTAATTAATGTGTTAATTAAAATGATATTTAACATTAATTGTATGATAATTAATAGTCATTAATTATGATTTAGTCAATAAATTACTTAATTAAAACTTTACTGTCAGATGTTAGCGCTATAAATTAGTTTCGTACTCTACATAAAAAGCAAATTTACTTAATTTTAATAGATGGCAGCACGTGTTCTATTCTGATAACTATTTTTACCATGACATAGTTGTCACGTGGATTCGATTTTCTGGGGCAGTTTTAACCACGTTTGCTGATTTAATAAAGCATTTCCTCTGGATCAAAAATTATTTATTGTGAAAGGGAAATAAGAAAGATCCTTCAGTCAAAGATATCATCGAAATTGTTTCTTGGGATATTTCAAGAATTTGGAAGAAAGCCTCCTTGCCAGTGGTATAAGAAATTTTTCGACTTATAAGAAATTACAATGAAAAGTATAAAAATATGAAAAGAATATCAAAATCTCGAAAGGGGGCTAACAAAATTAGGAAATATTTCTTCGGCCAGACAAATAGTACTTCGTTTGATATTTCTTCATGCAAATGTTTGAATTAGGAACAAATGCAAGTGTTCTTTAAAGATTCCTCGTATGGAGCGAAATTTTTTAACAGGTCAACTGCATGTATGAAAATGGCAATAGGGTCGATTGACATTTCTGTAAGCCGAAAATTGAAGCCTATAAGAAAAAAACAACATAAAAGGCAAAAGCATGAGGCCAAAGCAAGATAATGCAAAACTAAAGCTTTTTATAAATCTATTACAGATTCAGCAGCGAACGCCATTCTAGGATCTGATTCAGAATTAGAAGATATCCCTGAAGATGATGACGATTACGTTAGCCTCGAAGCCAAACGCCTGAAAGCAACTGATGATATCCTTGCTGCATTTAGGGGTTGCTTGTGATAGGACAGGAATATCAGATAGGTCAGCTGCTGTCATTGCGTCATCTGTGCTTCATGATGTAGGGATTGTATCTAAAGATATTCCGGCTAAAGTTATCGACAGGAATAAGCTGAGGACGGAACGTCGAAAGTTACGGTCCCAGCTAGATTCTACACAAATACCGCAATTTTTGTATGCCCTCTACTTCGGTGGAAGAAATGACAAGACTATTATGCATGAGAAGAAAGGGAATTCTTATACTACAGGACTACAGCTGTAGTAGAGCATATTACGCTCTTGTCAGAACCTGGTTCTGTTTATTTAGGACCGAAAGACGTCTGGACCACAAGAGTTTTCCGCGACAATAGGCAACTCTATGAAAACATGCAAAACTCATGCCGTGGCAAATTTTGTATCTATTCCAGTTGCTTTTCCCGAAATTGACAAAAAAGAACTCAGTACAGACCAAAAACATCTCTTCGACATTTCTAGGCAGTATCATTGGGGGTATGCCTTCCAGAATTAGCAAACAGAAGACCCGGGGCGATGTCTCACTCTAGATGGCTCACTTCAGCCAACAAAATTCTTCGCCTTTACGTATCGACCGCCAAATCAATAATGATGCTCCATCAGACTTTAAGCTCATGGTATAATATGTTATGAAAATTTATGTGCCATCCTGGTTTGAAATAAAGAAAATCCCGAATGCCACACATAAAACACGTCACCTTAATGGAATGATAAAAAAAAAAGTTCATTATTTCCAGAAGACTTTAAGGCAATCGTTCACGAATTTATTCAGAAGAACTGTTATTTTGCTCATTCTGAGAATATTCTGTTAGCGATGCTAAATGAACGAGCACACATTCGAGAACTTGGCTTCAGAAGAATATTGAAATCAAGAAAAACTGACTCAAAGGGGAAAATAAGATAATTTAATCTTCCCAATTTGAATTTAAAAGCAAATGACTATTTCGAGATGATTCACTATGACAATCCTTTGGAACCATCAGTTACCACGAACTTCAGCGACGAAGACATAACAAGATTGATCAGAAATGGTTTACAATTTGAACAGGGAAGCCATTAAGCAGTGGTGAGGCATGTGAAACTGGAAACACAAGCATCATTGGCAACATGTGGTGTAGAAGCCGTCGGGGATGGATACTTCGCAGAGGAATAAAGTCACGAAACGAACTTCCGAAATTTGATACCAAGATGAACTTTTTTGGACCTCGTATGAAATTTGAAAATAATGTGTGTTAATATGTTCATGTCTATTTTTTAATAATTAGAACCGTTTTTTAATCTGAAAATAAAATATTGTAAAAATTATATTAAAATAAAAAAAAATGATTTTTTTTTACTGTTTGACTTTAATATTATATTTTATATCTCAATGTGGAACCTGAAGATGATGAACGATTCCGGTTAAATTTTTCACAGTGATTTTTTCACCAAATGGCACCATTCGTTGGGTCAGGAAACACTAACATTTGAAATTATTTTTTTTTCGCCCTTTTCACTCCACCCTAATATAGAACCCATTTCTCTAAAAATACAACCTATGTATTTGTATAGACATATAAAACATATGCTATTTTTAGGTATCCACGTTTAATACGGAGCCGTAACTGCTGAAAAATAAGAAGCAACTTCACGCTTTGTGTATATCAGTCCCCCAGATATACCTTTTCATAGTTAAAGAAATTATAGAAGCATATATAAGTATTATTAAAAGTATATAGTTTTTTTTTAAGTGTATATCTTTATTTAAACATAAATGTGCCCTAATACGACACAGCTATACTAATTGACAACTATTATTTCTTGTTTAAAATAATTGTTTTAACATTATACATATTGGTTGTTAAACATTATTCTTAAAAGTTTTAAATAATTTAACTTAATTTTACCGTCGGTAAGTGACATTGAAATAAAGTAAAATTCGCCAAGTATAATTTTGTCTCACAAACTGGATCGATTACTAACTGTTATAAACCTTACGAAATCTTTACGGCAACGTATAAAATTCAGGCATTGAATAGAATGCCTGGACATTGTATAGAATTTTTAGGACAAAACGTAAGGATTCTATAGAATACTTGTATTTCATACATTATCGGTAAGATATACATATTAAAAATTATTTATATCTATGAAAAAAGTAAATTACCATGTTGATTTTATTGTAATTGAGTTATTTCCTTTTTCCAATACATGTTGTCTTAATATTTAAAAAATATTTATTTATAGTTATTTTTATTGCTTTAAACGTATAAAACTTTATCTAAAGTTATAAAAAAATATTATAATATTGCAATTTTAGGAAAGAATTTAGCTGAAAAACTCGAGAACTTAAACTCGAGAATTTTGTTTTTTTGATTCTGTACTTGCTAGTAGTTTTAAAATACCCATATGTTTCGTCACGATACACGGTTCTTTCCAACAAAAATTAAAGTCTTTAATAAGACTCTAGGGTTGGTTTCAGGTTTAAAGTGCCCTAACATTACGATTTTTTTTGTCAATTAGATTAAATATACATGTTTTAAATATCGCAGTATCCTCAGTGTAATTTAAAATCCCGAAAAATCTGCAATTCTAAAACAGATCTGTTGAACTTTAAATACAAATTGGGTATTTTTTAGTAAACATTTAAAGGTAATTTTTTTTCTGAGTGTGGTGGTGGGAGTTGGGGGGGGGGGGGGGGGAGCGACAGAAAAACCATGTAAAATATACTTGCCTGTTTGATTACGGCCATTCGGATCGACTATTTTATACCCGAACTGATGCGCTGCTTGAAATATTGGAGGTTTAAATTCTGGATAATACCGCATTCTTTCTACAGTTAAAGGACCATCAACTACATGGTAACCTGAAAATAATCATGCGAGTTTTAAATTATTATATTATAATAAATAGACTTATTATAGTATATTAAAGTTTAGTTTAACAAATTAATTGATCTACACTTTTTGGTTTGTTATACAAATTATGTGTCTACAAATAAATAAATTTAGTTTGAATGAAATAAGAATTACAAAAAAATATTAATAAACAAATTATATATGTTTATATAATTATTTAGTAAAATATATATTAGTATTTATGAAATATTCTAATAAATAAAGACACCCACTTCAATCAATCTTTTTTAAACTTTTCAAAAACTATCTAATGAAATTTTTAATTTTGTGCTTGTGGTTTCCGAAGATATTTATTAAATGATATTGAATACAATATATTTTACAGCACACAAACCAATATTAAGGGGTTTTTGTTAACGGGTATGTAACACTTGTATGTATGTATGACATTAACATAAAAATATTGATTAAAACTAAACTTTATTGCAATTTTTGTTCAAAACTTTCTGCTACAGATAACCTACATTGTCTCATATAAAAATATATCAATATTAGACGAAAAGAGAGTGATGATTTTCACGCCATTATGCATTTGTGAAAGCAATATTTCGGTATGTGTATAAGTTTATTAGAATTCAATTTCATTTTCTGCTTGCTCCACAAATTACAATGTAAAAAAAAAATAACATAAACCTATCATTTTCAAAATTTGGCTAGTCTGGTCGACATGGCTGACTTATCTCTACACGATGATAGATCATGTTCCGCATACGCCACTTCTCCCTGGAGTTATGGGGTTTTGAAATCTCGACATTTCTTTTGTCTAGCAAGTTTCTGAAAATGACCAATGTACCCGAACCTATTTTAAAATCTTAATCATGTCAAAAATGTATCCTTACCGTCCGCTACATAGTCCGGTTCTTTATTATCTTCTAGTTTTAAGAAGTAAGGCTTGAGATCAGAATAACTCCACCCCACTGCCCCTTGTCGAGCCCAATCATCGAAGGTCTTCATGTTTCCTCTCACATAAAACATTGTATTTAAAACACTGGAACCTCCAAGAGTCTTTCCGGTCGGAAACAATACTTTCTGAAATTAAAGTAAAGTTTTGTAGGTGAACATCAACTGTCTGAGTACTATCAACACCAACTACAACTATCTTATTAATGAACCTACTACTGAACAACCTAACTATCAAGTTACTCATTACTCATAGCTGATGTAACTACTACGCCATAGTATTTTCATTAGTAATCGGTATTATGAGTCAAACATTCTTTTGTAAATCAGATTTGTTAAAAAAAATGTCATTTTTTTGTTAACTGCAATGAATGTCTCATACTTGACATATATATCAGCTTTTGTACCGCAAATGGTTTTACATAGATCCAAAAGAAATATATTTAAAAAAATGTCAACTTCTAAAATTAAAATACTAAAATATTTTTATTAATAAATATTTAATACCACCCGGTTACTTATTTGAACGATTTTTCAATGTTTATTAATGACTGGAACCATTAATAATTAAAGATTTTTTTTTATATAATTTTCAGAATATAAATAAACTTTACAAATGACTAATTTATACAGATGTATTACTTATTTACTTACATTATTAACCATTGCTTTAGCTGTGTGCTTTTGAGGGACCGTCGTGTATTTCCAGCTAATGTCACTCTCCCAGAAATTTCCGGCTAAAGCTGGAACATCAGTGAGAAGAGGAGGGGGTTTACCTGCCTCCAGCAAAAGAACACTGACGCACGGAATCTCAGACAAGCGACTGGCGACCACCGATCCAGCAGAACCAGCGCCCACTTTAAAAATAAATATGCTCATATAAAAAAGTTAATTTATTACATATTGATTTTTATTAGACGTAGAAACAAAACTGAGAAAGAAAAAAACTGCGGGTTTCTTTCATAATATAAACTTTTTAGGTCAGTGGTCGGCAAACTTATTAGTCAACAGAGCTAAATATCAACAGAACAACGATTGAAATTTTATTTGGGAGCCAAATATCAACAGAACAACGATTGAAATTTCTTTTGAGAGCCACATTTTTTAAACTTATACTACATAGGTAGATACATTGTTATAAACTTAATTAGGGTACTCCTAAGCTGGCCTTTGCTAAAATCGTCCTCAACCTGATTGAGGTGCGTTCGCTGAGATCAACCCCTTCCAAATCATCCAATCCATACTCGTCTTGTATTTCGTCTCTCTCCTTTCGTTCATCCTCTCTATATGTCCAAACTAATTTAACATACCTTTCTCAATCATAACAATAACTGGCAAACACTAATGTGAACAATTGCCTTGCATCTCCTTGGAAAGTTTGGGTAAGTCAAGTTTGTATGTTGTTTTTAATTTTTGCCACGAAGTTTCAACGCGCCCGCCCGCACGTGGTATTTTGTGGAAAAGCCGCACTCAAAAGGCCAAAGAGCCGCATGTGGCTCGCGAGCCGCGGTTTGCCGACTACTGTCTTAGGGAATAGTACATTAGAGTTTCATATTTTTTATGGGGTATGAAACACATTTAATTTTTTAGATTTTAATTTTGTAGGTATAATTTTATTTCTTTGTGAAAGTTCTCCGGCAACGAATGTTAAGTTCTCATTAAAATTCATTTAAAGTCAGGAAATTATTTTCGGAAAAACTAAAATTTTGTATTTTTAGGAACAAAAAGATGAGTTTAACAAACTGTCTTTCGAGATTTTTTATAGATTCTCAAAAATAATTAGTTGTACTTAAATTGTGATGACGTTAAATTTTAAATCAATTTAACTTTGTTTAAACTAATAAAATATATGTGCATATTTTTGATGATTCTGCATTCCCCACCTTCTTAACTATATGTATAATATATGACATTTTGTGCTGGATGTGTAATCTCAACTAATGAGAATTTCCTACTTCAAACAACTGTGTGGCCAACCCTGAATATTTCTAGCAATTTTAGATTTATTTATGCATTTTTCCAGTATTGCACATAACTTTTTTTTCATTATTAAAAGTAATATTTGTTTCATGTTTTGACATTTACATATTAAATATAATTTTTTTTCCTAAAATCAATTTATTACATGACACATAACATTAACGTTATTCTTCAATTTTTGATTCTACATTTTTGATAGAATTTAAAAAAAACTTTTAGTAAGTAATAAAATTAACACTTTACAATGTTCCAAACTACATTATAAATAATCCTTGAAACTACAAGAAACGTATCTTATTTTGGATATATTTTATATATGTATTTAGTCCGAAATTCGTAAAGCTAGTTAAAACTAACAACTATGTTACATATTAAAAAGTTATGATGACCTACAAAAATAATTAACATTTTACCTATAATGAAATCGTATTCTGATCTAAAAGTAGCCTTAGTGTCAGGGGAGTGCTTTTGCTGCATCAGTGAAAGAAGCAGCATAGGCAAAATAGTACTGTTGGCGTACGGTGTTGGGTAGGCCCTTTCTGATGCCAAGTCCATCCTATCTGAAAAGTAACCGTAAAACAGCCAGTAAGAAATAAGTACTCAAATTAAGTAAAATTTATAATAAATAATATCGATGCTTATCATGGCTTCGAATACATAAGTTTCATTTTTAAAAAAGACATGTACTCAAAAATGAGTACTATGAGTAAAAATTAGAAGATGCTTGCCTACATAGGCTGCATTCATAAATCCCGTTTAATAAATACTAAAAACTACATTCAAGGCACACCGAGAATCGTACCCAGATCGGCACCGCTCAAGCACCGAAATCCAGTGCCTTATCCGTTAAACTATGAGGACGACTTGAAAAGCTACAAACAGAAGAAAAGTTAAAAAGGTGTGCCAAAAGAATGGGAAGTAAGATAATTGAATTGTTATAACTCAGTTTCCATTTAAGCAATCGACATCAAATAACGTGAAAAAACTTTTGAACTACTATTTTAACTTTTTCAGGGCGCGTCATTAAGATGGCTTGAACAGAAATTCAGATTACCAATATTAAATCGCACTGATAATTTTTGCAAAAGTACGATTACTTAAATGTGAGTACGCATCGCTCATTTACGATGCACTTGTACTCAAAGAAAAACGAGTAGGTTCAAGTACTCATTTTAAGTACCTTTTTTTACAGTTCGATTTCAAAATTTTAAGATTCAAATTTCTGAATATATATTATATTTTGTTGTTTAGAATATATTACATATACAGCTGAAACAAACTAGTTTATTGGTAAATTGAAAATATTGAATTAAATCCAGACACATAAATTACTTTAAAATTGGGGATTAATAAAGTATAAAATAATGATTATAAACACATTTTTTTAGGAATATATAAATATACAAAATGCTGGATTGTTTAAGAAAAAGTGGAATATTGTTTGTTATCCAAACAAAAATATATTTTAAATCACTTATGACTCTGTACTAATGAATATTTCGACATGATTTACCATCTCTTCAACAATCACTTAAATCATTTATTTCATTATTTTCACGACAGCAGACTCAGGAATAATTTTTAGTTGTTTTGGGTTCAAGTAACCCCAAATTACGGTACATGAAGATATTAGAACGAGAAACAAGATTTCCTTATATACAATTTTTTTTCTCGATTTATTTATGTTCCCGACTTAGGAGTTCAACTACAAACTTAGCACTAAGAATTTTTTTTTGTTTCGACGTTAAAAAAATAAATGTACAATCATTTGAAAAATATATATATATTGTTTATTTTATGATGTGCATCGAAAGAGTAATCCTTGTAGAATATACATATTTTTTTAAGAATTGAAAAATATTTATTTTATCCTTAGATATGAGGCAAAAAAGTGCTCGGTGGCCATCTTGGATCCGCTATTTTGGATTGAAGCTCACATGGAAACTTAGGGGACTTTTCCGAATTCGTTCTACAAGCAAAGAGGAACTAATCCTCACATTTTCAGCTAATAATTATTTACTGTCATTTAAAATCCTAAATTTACTGGGCTATTATTTTTAGCAAAATCTTTATGTGTGACGGACATCGGTCACGAAATCCTTTTGACATGCCCAATTTCATTACTGATTCCCTTGTTACTCACAAATGCTTACGCTTTCTTTCAGTTGTAGGTATATATTTTCAACTAATATGAGCTGAGAACGCTCTTAAAAGTTATTTGATTTTCCTGATTTATAGAAAAAAGAATTATATAATGTAGAATAACTTACCAAATGGAATATATGCTTTCCTCTTTTATCAAGATCTTAAGAAGAAAGTTGTATTATTCCATTTAAAAAGTATTATTCCCCTTAAAGCGAAACTATTCAATTAACTTGTTGACTGCGGGCTACACCATACACAAAGAAAAAATGACACAAAATCCCTAAAAATCGAAAATAATATTAGAACTTAGCTGCAAAATATTAAGCTGTTCAAGCATTCTGAAGGTAGTTTGATGTGATTGCAATGCTGTTACGGTTGCAGCTGCTTTTAAAATAAGTATTTTCTAAATCAATATCAAACATTCTCATATATAACATTCACTGTAAAATGTTCCAGAATGTTTTACTACTCTGTATCGCGAAACACTTTCAGTTGCGAGTTGATTAACAACCCTGATTTAATTTGTTAGTAAACATTAATATTCAATACTTATTTTAGTACTCTGATATATTTTAAATTTAAGATTGTAACTGAGCAAAAAGTTTAAATTTTCTTCTTTGGTATATAATATTTTTACTCTTTGTATGTACATTGATATTGTAAAATACCATATACACTATAAAATGAACAGGTATAAGTAATACAAAAAAACTATAAACTTAAAATTAAATTTGCCTAACACTTGTGATTTGCCAGCTGTACCTTAAAAGTAGTCAAGTTGTTTTAATCAATAAAATAGTTTTTATGATCGCCTACTTCAAACGATCGTGCGAAAAATTACTTGCAAACTTGTTTGCAAGATACATTGGTTATACACTTACACGTTATACAATAACAATAATGCTTATAATAAATATAATTTCATGAAAGCATGTAATTAGTTTAATTAATTTAATTAAAAAGTGTTTCCGTTAAAAACGTTGATTTGTTTTGAGAAATAGTTAATAAGTAATAATTATAATAATTAATATTAATAGAGAAATAAGTAATCACTAGTTTAAGTATAAGGAGAAGTAATATTTGATTAACAGTTATAATATATAACTTGAAACTTTTGTTAGTTTAAAACAATTTACAGTTTATTAAATAAAAATGTTTATAATGTACTTCTTCAGTGCTAATAGCAGACTATTTCAACGTTGATAGGTGACTACTTTATTGTTAATAATAGTTATCTTCTTCAATGACAATAATTCAGTATAATATAAACTGAATGCTTGGAAAATTACTTAAAATGTTCAAACCTTTTCAAACTTCTAGGAAGAGACATGATTCCAGATTAAAATCATGTAACATCGTTCGAATATTGGTTATTACACCAAGAGTATCCAATAATTAAGATTTACATAACTTCTTTTTAATTTTGTAATAAATGACTATAATAACTTAAAAATACATAATGCAATAACATAGGGCATATTTTAAACATATTATTTTATTGACTAAAATATCGACTTTTGAAAGCATTTATATAATGTAAAGTAAAAATATATAAATATATTTGTAATTTAAAAATTGACAAAAAAATGTTCCTTCTATCGACCAAAAAATAACACTTGAATAAAGAAATGTATTCCAACATATTTCAAATAGCGTCTGCAGAAGTAAGAAGAAGAAGAATTTACAAGATACATCTTAAATTATCGAAATATGTCAGTACACATTTTGTTAAATAGGAACTACAATAGTATTTATACTGGTGTTTGTGTATAACAATCTAGTGTGTCTTTGATCATGTCGGAAGCCTTCTCAGCTATCATGATGGTTGGGATATTCGTGTTTCCAGACGGAATTATTGGCATGATGGAAGCATCCACAACACGGAGACGGTCGATCCCTTTGACCCTGAAAGTAAAGAAATGAATTTAATACATTTCACACACTCATGCCATATTACAAGGAATCATAGGCATAACCGTCCTATTTCTACCTCAGTACCCCGTCATACCTTAAACCCCGTCACATACCAGAGAACCTAGAACATTTCATACTCCTAGAGCGATTTGTATCGGTCAATAAGAACATTGAACAATCATACAAGAATTTGAGAGATTTTAGTTTTGTTCCCCTCGATATTTTTTGTAAGTATCACGTTAGGGTAAATTAAAGAATATTTATGCTAATTCTTAAGTAGTGTTCATTTCAAATATTACAATAGGAATTAAAATAATTGGCCAAATATTCGCTAAAAGTGGTTGTGAGTGTTCTGTAATAAAATTAATATAAACTTACAATCCTAAGAAAATGGTAAGCCCTTTCTTGCCGGTCTTACAAGAATTTCGGAGCTTTTAGGTTTGTTCTCTTTGAGAGTAAAAATTTTGTAAATATTACTTTATGGTAAATTGAAGATTATTTATGCTAATTCCTAAGCAAAAAGTGATTGTCAGTTTTTTATAACATAATGACATTAAAACAAATGAAATAATAAAAGCTTTCTTTTTAGTAATATTGAATTTATTTATTTCATTTAGTAGGTAAATTCTAACAAGTAAAGTTTTAAAAGCAATTCAAGTTTCGATTTTTTTAAAACTTATTTTAAATAATATAAATACTAAAGAGTTATTTTGTGTAATTAGACCTAAACAGCAAGTAAATAATCCTAAAAATTAGGGGTTATAACAAAAAAATTAAATAAACTAAATTATGTTTAAACATTTTTATCACTTCTATTTTTTTTCCTGTAAACATACACATGCTAATAATATAAATACTAAAGAGTTATTTTGTGTAATTAGACCTAAACAGCAAGTAAATAATCCTAAAAATTAGGGGTTATAACAAAAAAATTAAATAAACTAAATTATGTTTAAACATTTTTATCACTTCTATTTTTTTTTCTGTAAACATACACATGCTAATAATATAAATACTAAAGAGTTATTTTGTGTAATTAGACCTAAACAGCAAGTAAATAATCCTAAAAATTAGGGGTTATAACAAAAAAATTAAATAAACTAAATTATGTTTAAACATTTTTATCACTTCTATTTTTTTTCCTGTAAACATACACATGCTAATAATATAAATACTAAAGAGTTATTTTGTGTAATTAGACCTAAACAGCAAGTAAATAATCCTAAAAATTAGGGGTTATAACAAAAAAATTAAATAAACTAAATTATGTTTAAACATTTTTATCACTTCTATTTTTTTTTCTGTAAACATACACATGCTAATAATATAAATACTAAAGAGTTATTTTGTGTAATTAGACCTAAACAGCAAGTAAATAATCCTAAAAATTAGGGGTTATAACAAAAAAATTAAATAAACTAAATTATGTTTAAACATTTTTATCACTTCTATTTTTTTTTTCTGTAAACATGCAGATTTTTAAATTACTAAGAAACAAAACTAATATGAATATATGTAAAAAGTGTGTAATTAATCAATTAACTTCTTTTTGGAACTAATTGATAATTTACTAAAGTATATAATTATATTAATATAACAAATACTATACTTTAGTCTGGGGCAAACCACTGTGGAAGGATCATTTGGATCGCCCATTTTACACGTTCCAACTGGGTGATAAAATGAAAGAACAGTAGATCTCGCCAAACACTCGAAGTATCTGTCGTCATTGCCGTAAAATTCTTCACACCCAGGCAAGGGACCGTCCAACAGTTTGGATCCAATTTTTTTCATCGGTTCACTTGTTCCGATTTTCTTACAAGTTTTCAGAGCTGGTGCAGAGAAATAAATGTCATTGTAAAACATTTTTCCTTAAGGGTTAGAAATGGATTAGCCAAGATATTAAGAGTTTGGTATCAATAAGTTATTTATAATTTTGGTTTAAATTTAAACATATAATAAATGAGCAAAAACTGTTTCTTAACAATAAAAATTTAAAAAAGAAGTCCGTAGAAGCAAAATTAGCTAAATCCACTCAGGATATAGATAATGCAAAATGAGTTATATATTTAGCATATCTGAACGTAAGCATGAATGAATTTGATTCCTGATGTGTTAGAATGTGAAGAAGATGTTTTGTTTAAAACAAAAACAAGATGATAATGCATACATATACAAAATCATTTAAATATTTTAATCAGATGCAAAACAATTCATGTGAAGGTTAAAATTTATATTATTACTCGTTCAGTAATCTGAGATTTTACACATTTTCATAACTAATTTGTAGTAGTATTTTTTATTTAAAAAAATATTAATTATTAAAAATAGTTAGGTTTTTACATCTTTTCGCGATTTATTCAGAAATTGAAAAGTACATATAGCTGTTTTTGCATCTGGACAACTAATTTATTTTTGTCCGATTTCGATTAAAACCATATTTATACTAGAAAAAATACTCAATATACACCACAGATTTAATTTAAACGATCCACTATAAAAATAAGTAAAGTATTGCTTTAAAAAATAAAAAATATATAAAATGATTTTTAAAAGAATTATTTAAAAAGAAAATATTTTTAGAAGAATGATAGTGATAAAACGATTTGAAGTTTTAATTTTTACACTTTATTATAGAAATATATAACTTACACATTATTTTATAAGCAAAATGTACAACTAAAAACTGTTATCGACATTTCATTCAAATTATTTAATTTTGTATAAAAATTTACCTATGTTATTATTTTGAGAACATTAATCTAAGAACTCACCTTCAACTAGTGATTTCACGTCTTCGGGAACATGTAAATAATTGGGATTAATTAGTGGCGATACGTAAGGGTTTGATGACTGCAGTCTCACTGTGCCACGGCTCTTCGGCTGCAAATTATGAACCCAGCATCTGTAAGCAGTGGAGTTTTCATACTGTCCAAAGTATTTCTTTATTACCTGAATAACGATACCATACTGATTTGAAATGTAGCTTGTAGTAGATATTTCTAAGATGATTTAAAAGAAATAAAAGCATATTATTGATAAATAAAACTTATCTAAAATACACATTTGTCAGTAATCTATGTTTGGGTCAGATTTACTGTAAGGTCACCCTTGGCGCGATTTTTTCCACATTTGGCGATAAATTTTTTTAATGGCAACCCCTCTCCGACCCGACAAGGAATTGCAGCAACCCTATTGGACAACAGTCGCCAAAATTGCAACTTTTGGCGAGATTTTGAAAAAGTCGCCAAGGGTGACCGTACAGTGAATTTTTACCCTATGTTTTGCAAGAACGTAGTAATTATCCACTGACACATACTAAATAAAATTAATTCATCAAGATTATGTGAATTTGATTCAAATCAGATCTACTGAAACAAATCTACACTGAATCTTCGTCGAATCTATGCAGGTCATATGTATTATTATTGTAGTCGAGTAAGTAATGAATCAATATCAGTTTTGAGTATTGTAAATGGAATTGAGAAAGTGTTCTCACCTTCATTTGATCCGTGTCTTCAAGTTCCTCATCACCAGTTTATATTCTCTACAAGTTTATGTATCTTCAAATTTACGGAAATAATTCTTCGTAATCTCCGAGCTACCAGCTCTTAAGTATTTACTTCAATTTTGTTACCACATCGGATCACCTAGTACGACCTCTTATAATTGAAAAAAAGAATTACCATGTGGATATTAAAATTAGTTTTTAAATAAAAAAAACGCTCCCATTTTGTTAAGCTATCATCTCTAATCAAGCTCAATGGGAAAATACAACGTGTCAATATTTGCTGTAGAATGTGAGCGTTCAACACGACACTACATTAATCATCATGTTTGTTGTGAATGACAAAGCTGTTTTTCTTGGAAACTGATTTCATTTAACGCCTTCTTTCACTTGCCCCTACAATTGAGTTTCTGAATTAATTTTTAATGAATATAGCAGAATTAGTTATGTTACAAATTATTAAGAGTTCTTTGCTTACTTCTGGTTTAATGTCAAAGGTATTCTGATGACTTGGCACAGGTGTTTCTCCAAAATAAATTTGATAGTCAGGGAAATCAGGTATCGTATTAAATGGGGACGTCAGAAATGCCAATGGATCAGACAACGTGGAAGTTAGTGGGCCTGTAAGAGAGATACAGATAATAATATTTTAGATTCATATTTTTATTGCATTAAAATATTTTTAAAGCAGATTACCTGCGTTGAAGTTTAAGAAAGTAAGTAACAACAATGATTGAAGCATATAGAATCGTGAATACAAGCACAAAATCGCATTTTTAAATATACAGCAAATTTTGGCATGAAGAACGAAAATGTGTTTAACTAATTAAAATGTGATTTTTCATATTCGTTCTGCACAACATAACATGTTCCCTATAAAATATAAAAATATATGAAAGCATTCAAGTAATGTTCATATATAAAAAAAAAACATCTACCAGATCCGGTAAATGTAGCCTGCTCTAAAAAATCAATTGTATATGAATTTGAAGGTATCAGCCGTATGTGGACGAGTTCGCTGCCAGGTTCTATAAATCAAAAAATAAAAGAATTATGAGATAAATACATTTGGACTTTGCAAACCGCCTATACAAACCTTGCATATACCACTTGGCAAGCAACTCGACGCATTTCAGCTATGCTGATTTTATTTATCTATATCATTTGGAACCTTTGATATATGTAATACCTTCTTTCTCTAACATAGGTGAAATTCTCTTCAATACGTACAAGCAACAGGTTTTGATTTTTTGTCTTATCTTTGGCATGCTTCTGATTTGTATCTAAAAAAAGTGTTTTTAAATCACTGAGATGACCGCGCAAGAGAGTGACTCTTTGGATTATCAGTGGCTTTTTCTTGAGACGATAGTATCACAATTTCAACTTTAAAAGACTCATCTTACACAGATTCGGCCAATTTGTATCATGACAAGAACTACTGTATTTTAATATAAATAAATATAGGAAATTTGAATTGCTGATTAACATATAGAAAATTACATCTAGACTCATCTTAACTAAATTCGGCCCATACATATTTTGACAAGAATTAATGTATTTATGATAAATACATGTTGAAATTCAAATTAAATATTATGATACCTGTTCGATTTTGTATGTAATCCTGGATATGGCTAGAATTTCTAATTTTTTGTTCTTTGGACGGGAATTTAGAATCCACCAGAAAGTAAAGATATGATCCCAAGTGGTCCTGGAAATTGTTTCCCACCGGTAGATCTACAACAACTGGAATCTAAATATAAAATTCAAAAACAATATTTTAAAACAAATGTCATCGTTTTAAAGAAAATAGCGACAATTAATAAAATTTAGAAATAATTGAATAAATTTAAAATAATATATTTTCTAATATTAACAAAACAATAAGTAATAAATGAATCAATAGAAAAATATAAATTGTTTGCAAGTGTTTGATATAACTCTCTTTAGATTCGTACGTGAAGATAAAGCAAACAGCAATAGAATGTTGTAAAATATCCTAGAAAGTTATACATGACCTTTATCATCCTTCCCAAGAAGACTGCAAACAGTTCTAAATGCCAAAAGTAGTCCTATGCCATATTGATCAAGATTATATAATTTTTTCCAGGTGTTCCTATATTTTTATCTACCCCCTGTATATAATGTTTATCTATTGCAAATATATTGTGTATCTATTAACACGAATACATCTTGTTATTGTAACCGCAACTTTGGTTTTATTTATTAACACTCTAAATAATACCATTAATAAAATAATTATATGTCCTACATTGAGATGCTCAAGGTGTTTTCGAGGTCCAATTCCCGATAGCATTAGTAGTTGAGGAGTGTTAATAGTTCCTGCTGATATAATGACCTCCTTCCGGGCTTCAATCGCGTAAGATATACCGTCAATTTCAAAGAGGAGTGGATATACATATATATACATATATATATATATATGTATATATATATATGTATATATATATATTATATATAATCCAACAGCCTGATGTCCTTCTATTATAATCTAAATATAAAAATGGATCACATTAATGAAAAACAAACATTCCTATTAAGTACGCGATTAAAAGACAAATTAAGTATGTGAATATTCTCAGCAATGATCAATGTGAATTTATTTAATAGCTATTTCTCAGATCCAGCAAAACTTTTAATTTTATATAAATAAAGGAATTTTTACAGAGCAAAAAAATTATTGAAAAGCCATCAAATTAAAATTGCCCCATCATACTAAAACTTAAATCATTTAAAAACTAATTCTCTAAATACCCGATGGCATATTTTAGCCATAAGTTTAATCATAACTTTATAATTTCTTTGCGAAAGTTAAAGTCGTTTTCTACATCTTAAAATCTTTAGCAAAGCAGATTGTAAGGTGCAACTTGAGTCTCAATTGAACATCCACCTTATATTTAACCTTTATGTATCGGTTGGGACATCACGTATCCCATAGAGTACAGAGGTCTAGCGATAGGCTTTGGGCATTTTCGACCCACGGAAAACAGGAAGAATTTTTAAAACGTTATATGCTATTTGTGGCAGAACAGGCAATTATATGGCTTCGAACAGACACTATTTGACTATTGGTTTCTACGTATTGGCTTCCGTTGAGCTCTTCTGTATTTCCACCCTTCAATCTACCTACCTCAAATTTGCGAATCTCTGGGCGTTGAGAAAGGTTTGTTAACTATACGTCCGTTGGACAGTTATACGCCTCCAATTGTAAGTCAAGTTATCCTTCTTCAAATTTTTAAGAACTATTTAACCTACATCCCAAAGCGAAATAACCTCTTCCCCTTCCGTTAAGGAATTAGTCCACAGCCAGTGCAACTTCTTCTATTATGGAGCCCCTGTGAAAAGGTTAATAACGCATAGTCTCATGATATAGTGTACAAATACCGAAACGTGATTAAATTTAAAGTAAGCCTCTCTATATTAAATACCTTGAAAATTATTTTGAATATATAAATATAATCCCAGGTTACAATATTTTTCCGATAATCTAATGATTTAATTTATTTTGATCTAAATACGCCAAATATTAGATACAATAGCAATTTCTTTTCAAACTTAACCCTACTATGGTTACATTGAGTCTGGAATGCTTAATACAATGGCTTTGATTAACCAGAAGCTGATGCGCGATCCCAACAATGTTAATTTTTTATATATTTTTTATTTCCACTTGAAGTCTAGTTTGTGTTTCTTTAAAAATCATTTTACAAGTAAACTATTATTTTAGCTTATTTATCATTAGTTATGTAAAAACTTAAATTGGGGGACTTAGTGTTACTAATGGTGAATTTCAATTTGCGATCAACATTGTGCATCAGAAATATAGTTTTCGTATGTGCCTCATTTAAGACTACATTAAAAATCGCTGTTTAAAAAGAAATTTAAAATAGTGTTTATAAGCAATAAATCAATCACATTGATCCCGATGTGCGATGTACTCTTATTGCGATTTTCAAAATAAAACAATTTAATTTAATACTTTTTTCCAAAAATTTGCCCAACTCTGATTTTTCGATTTGTATGAAATTCAATTTCTATGCTATTACCTTTCGCACAAATGCATTTTTGACAATATCAAGATTTGTACGGTTTTCTGCTGGTACAAGATATGCTTTTGCTGTACTGCATCTCTGTCCGTTTCTCGCTGTTGTCTCCGGATCATAAAAACCTTAAAATAAATGAGTGAAAAATAAAGAAAAGGTCATTGTTAGGGCGAGGATATAGATCATGTAGTAAAATGTCTTTTTTGAAAGTAAATATTAAATTACACATTGTTAAACTTATATTTTGATCTGGTTCTTAAAAAAACTCGTTTAATTTAGTACATTTTAGAAAATAAATACATATTTGGGGTATTTAAGTCTAACAGACGATTTGTTTGATTATACAAAATTTTGATATAGACAACTAGACAAATCAAATTGTTTGCCAATATTCCTCGGTTTTGTATAGAAAAGATACCAATTAATACATCCCACTAAAAAGTTATTATACATTACATATCAGATGTATCATTCAATTTAATAATATAATGCAGTTGTTAAGAATCATAATAAAAATGTAAAGGGAATAAAATTGGGTAACGTTATGAAATAATAAGTAATTTGTTAAATGATTTTAATATGTGTTATTGGTGTGATATCTGAAATAAAAAACAACAACTTCACAGAAGAACAAAGAAAGGAGGGAAATACTTATTAAAATAACTGTGGTTACAATTAGTTAATTCCCCTTGCAGAAAATTCTTTCTAGGACAAAAAGTCAACGTTTTCCCCTTTGTAGGGAAATATTTACAAAAAATGCTAAAATCTCATTTTAGCAGTTTCAATGTTTTGACACTATAAAAAGAAATTGAAAAAAAAATGTTTGCTCCCCCCCCCCTCCCATAAATTTATTTCAGTTTAATTGAAAAAAAATTATACAGTCATTCTAAAGTAATAACAAATAACGAAACACGTATAGTAGAAAATTAGTAGATGGGCTCTCTAGGAAAGGAAAACCCACATCTATATCTCAACTACATTAGACATCAATATTTACCTTTTACCGACGTATTCGCAGGATAGCGAGTTCTAATGTTTATATTGACTTGACAAGTTACAGCGAGCTCATGATGAGAGGGTTGCCAGAATCGTTCCTAAAATTCGTCTAAAAATATTCCCAATTCCATCCGGCGGGTATAAGAGACTGGATAACTTTAATATATAAATTCCCGGAGGAAGAATAGAAAAATTTATTACATACATACAAATTCGAAAACGAATATATTAGCAATTACTTCCGGTATGTATTCAAACATGAGAGCGTTTGAGCACTTGTGTCATTTCGAATTTGAAACTAAATATGTTTAAAATTGATCCCCTGAATTTTCTTTTTTTTTTAGTACATGTCTTTTTCAAAATTGACATTCGTGTAGTCAAAGTTATGAGAAACATAGAATATAATGAAAAATCAGTACATTTTATATTTTTTCATGTACCTATTTTTAGCACTAAAGATTCAATTATTTTGTTGTACTAGTTTATTTCAGAAAATGAAAAAAAATCAAGAGATGTTTTTTAAGAATGCTTTTATTCCTATATAAGCATTACATGCACAATCAGGGAATTTTTTTCTTAGTTGATAAATGTGGGCCTTGATTTTTTTGGCTGTGTAAGTACACGATTGTGAATACTTTAATCAATAGAAATAGTGGAATCAGTGCTATTATTCTACCTGAGATTTTTTGTTTGTTAGGTTATTCGTTGTGACTTACCTGTTTGATTACGAGCATTGGGATCCACTAATTTGCACCCTAGCTGTTGTGCTGCCTCGAATACAGGCTTCTTAAATTCTGATAGATATCTCTGCTTTGATACTGTCAAAGGACCATCAACGGCATGATAACCTGAAATTATGTATTTTATTTTAATTTCAACCAAACCAAATTTTTTACTTAAACGAAATATTTAATGTTTATATAAAATAACATTAAAATATATTGGGCACATATATACTTCAAAACACTGCTATTCAAGAAAATTTATTATTATTTAAAAACAAAATGTATTTTAATAAAATTTAATAATTTTCTTGTTTAAACATTCAGTGGTAATTGGTTCAAAAAAATTGAAATCAAAAATATTTCTTTTAGAACTTTATTATATTTAAATTATTATTATGTTATTATCTTTAAAACTTATTTTTTGATACCTTATTCCAGGTCACTCGAAAATTGGACGCATTTCATAAATTTTTACATAACAAGTATTTCATTTATAATCATTAATCTTGAATGCAAAATTTGCCAATTATCTCTCGTACTACGACCATATTAAAATCAAATTAATATACGTAGTATTAATAGATGGCAATTTTAAAATTGTCTTAAAAGTATTTGCAATCAAGTTAAAAAAGAATAAGAAAGGGGAGCTCCAAATAGTCTACTGACAAAGTTTTTTATCGAGGCTTACTGTACAGAATTGAACAAATCATACTTTAGCATTCAGAAGTCTTTACAAAAGGCAAAGGGTTTTTCTTTTGTTTAACTATAAAACCCACCCACGTGTTTATATCAGTTTCTGTTTAAGTCATCTTAACAAAGTGACTTGACAAAATTAAAATAGTTGTTCAGAAGATTGTTTTCCACGTTATTTGATGTCGATTGCTTAAATGAAAACTGAGCTATTATAATTCAATTCTCTTACTTCCCATTCTTTTGGTACACCATTTTAACATTTATTCTATTTATAACTTCTTCACGTTGCCCTGGTTGTACAACTGATAAGACACTGGACTGCGGTGCCTAAAGATATGGGTCCAATTTTCGGTAAGTCGTGGGTGCAATTGTCGATATTTATTGAAAGTGATTTATGAAGGCAGCCTACGTAGGCAAACAACTGCTCTTTTAATTCATTTTTACTCATTGTAATCATTTTCGAATATATATCTTTCTAAAAAATGTAACTTATGTATTTGGATCTATGATTAGCATGGAATGTAATAAAAAATGAGTACATTTTACATATTTTTGAGTACTTATTTTTAACAGTGTTCTTAAAATTGGAATTAATTTTTTTTTAAACTGCTAGAAATACAAAAAACAATAGACATAGGCATTTTCTTAAAAATATATACCCATACCATCAGCAATATACTCGGGAACAGTATTGTTTTCAGCTTTCAAGAAGTAGGGCTTGACATCCGAATAACTCCATCCCACTGCTCCTTGTCGTGCCCAGTCGTCGTAGTTTTTCTTATTTCCTCTAACATAGTACATTGCATTTAAAACACTTGTGCCACCAAGAGTTTTGCCAGTAGGATACGAAATTTGCTGTGATAAAAAAAGTCATTCTAAAATAATTCACATATGTTCACACAATGTTTAATCACATGCCATCTATTTTTTTACAGTTCAATTTAAATAATTATCTGTTGAAGTATTGAATAAAGATTTTATTGAAGATTTTTTAATTCATTGCTTTTGGTAAACTAAATAAAGATTTGAAATTTGCCGTTTCGCAAAAAATTATTTTATAAATTTTGAAAGTCTGATGTGTTGACTAGTATGTATACGTTTAAATTTAGTATAAACATGAAAATGAAAGGAATAAAAAAATTTATGAAAGTTACTTTTATAATTCTTTTAATTTCACACAGTTTTTACTAAGCATATGGACACAAATTTACCCAGCAAATAGATAGAAAAGATAACACCATAATCCGAATTTTAATTTATTTTAATGTGTTACTTGTACAACTTACACTCATTTAAAATCATAAAAAATTTGCAATAATTTTAAGTTAGTTCTGCATTGATTTTCGAACTGCATGAAATGAGTGAATTATTTCTTTTTGATTCATATTATCGTCAGAGTTTGGTTACATGATTGATGTTTTCATCTTTAAATCAGCGTGAATATTTAGTATGTTAGTATTTCGTTCAACAGTAGTAGATATAAAAGGCTTGTTCACATTTATAAGTTGTGCCAAACGGAATCAAATAGATTAAAACTTTCTTAAACAATTATTTTTGGTAACTTTGAGTAGTTTACCAAAATTTAATTTCTCATCTTTAAAAATATTTTTCATCGATCCGTTATTTACCAGGTTAATAAGTTCATGTTGCTCCTGTTCGGCATGTTTTCCCATTTCTTATACCTTACATGCAAATGGATTTCTTACTCAAGTATTGGCGCTTTTTCAAAAAAATCACCAAGGGTTACCGTTTAATGCAATTTATACATTTTTCTTTGCCCATGTATTCATACAAAACATCATCCCTAAACGTACCATATCTCACTTTTTTTCAAAGATTTCTTAAAAATAATTTATTACAGAAAAAGGTAATTACTTTTTATAAATATATTAAACACTACAAAATAAACATATTGTGAAATTTCAATTGTCATATCCCAATGTTAATGTGAGCTACATTCAATTTTATATTTGTTATTCAAATTTCGAGTTTTGAAATTAAAAGTAGGATTGAAAAACATGTCCAATTCAAACACGTTTGCGTTTGATTAAACTATGTTATATGAAGTTTTTCAAGTTAGCCTGTTAGATAACGCTTCTGCTGTATATTTCTGAGGAACTGTTTTGTAATTCCAGCTAATATCGCTTGACCAGAAGCTAATTTGTATGGCAGGGACATCAGACAGTAAGGGTGGCGATTTCCCTGCTTCCAGCAAGAGGACACTGACGCATGGGATTTCAGACAGGCGGCTGGCCACCACCGACCCAGCAGAACCAGCGCCCACTGTTTAATGAATACAATTATTTAATTATTAGCATTAAAGCAAAGAAAATATAAAGCGTTATGTAGTAGACTAACTTTCAATATTCATTTCAGGTTTTCTCTAACCACTTTTAAATACATTATAATGAATTAATTATATGTAAGCATTTTAATTCTAATTAAAATTTAGTACAATTTATAAATACTGAGTGGATGATCTTCATTAAGGAAAGTGGCAGTACTGAAGTGTATTATCATATATAGTAAATTGAGTAATACATTATACTATATTCAATCATCATATTCCGTCTACCATTTAGATAGTATATTAATACATTCCTTACTCGGGCAAGTTTTGACTGTGAAATGTTTATATTTTCCAAAAAAAGGAATTATCATTTAAATTGTTCATTGTCAATAATGGAGCTAGTTTTAAAAGTCGTCGCTTTGTATTAAAATCGGTAGTGATAAAGGTTACTAATTAATTGTAAATTTAAAATAAAATATTTTGACTAAGTACTAGCGATGAGTGCATTACAATTTAAATGTAATAAGAATACTTTAACATATATAATAAGCTTTTAATATTGGTATGATAATTATATAAGTTCATCAATCGTTTAATAATATATATAAGCATTAAAACTGGTCATAAAGAACATTCTGTAAAACATAGGATTACATTTTTAACATCCTAAATTTGGATAGTGGTTATATATATTATATAAAAACTCATTTTTTCAGAATCAACTATTTTTTAAGTTGTATAATTTAGTTTTATTCAATAACCACGTAATATTATTTAAAAAATAATAAATAGCTGTTATGTTAAGTGACGCTTTTCAACATGTCAAAATATAATAGTTTACCTATAATAAAATCGTATTCTGGTTTCAAATGAGTAGTTGTTTTGGGAGAATTTCTCTGCTGCAGTAAAGATATTAATAGCAAAGGTAGAAGAGGATTATTGGCATATGGCGTTTGGTACGCTTTTTCATATGCCAAATCCATGCTGCCTAAAAATGAAAAAAAAATAGCTTGAGTTAATAAGCAAATTTATGCTTTTCACAACAATTATAAAAATTAAATTGTTTGTTTGTATGTATATAAATTATATTATTTTATTGAATAAGGAGTGATAACTTGTAAAATCGTAATTTTACATGTTACCACTCCTAAAAACTTTTCTACAAAAAAGTTAAAACAATTATTTTGTTAAAAATAAGTAAATACATAAATTGAATTTTAAAACATATTCGAACTTAATCATTCAAGTAATAAAATAAATGAATATGACATTCTTTAGTTATATTAATGTAACATCTGAAGTAGAAAAACAAAATAATAACTGTTTGTAAATAAAATAATAAAAAATTTAGAAAAAAAGGCGGAAAAATATCATTTTATTTATGTGCGAGGATATAGAAAAATATTTTGCAATCAAAACTATTATAGTGCTTTATATTTATAGCATTGAATATTTGTATCACGTATCTTTCACAAAAATATGCAATATAATGTTCTCTTACCAAAGGTTAACTCGACCTTTTGTATATAAATTTGATGGAGACAATCCTGTTATACTCTAGTTTCTTCTAAATGTGTTGGATATACGAGAATTACCAAATATATGTCACGAAGCTGTTCAAATACTATAAAACTGTAATAGTATTTCTTTCAATATTCATTATTTTTTAACGTAGGTGTTGTTTTCGCATTACAAAAATCATATTGGAGATTATATAGTCGTAGATGTCTAGTTCAATCGGGTTCTAAAAAATGGCTTGATAAAACTATTTTGGTATTTTGAATGAAGATATACAGGTTTTCTTTCCTTCGTCATTTATTACTAACAGCAAATTTTGTATAGGAATTTACCCTTGTTCTTCATTAATAATATAAAAAATATTGGAGAAAGAAACCAACGACATTGAAGTTCATTTAAAATTAACCTTTAGAAGGTGGGTGTAGGATTTTAACATGGGATTCCGGCGGAAATATCGGCCACCAGCCCTGTAAAGGTTAATATTTATTGCGCGTTTTGTGAAATTCAAAATTGAAGAGCAAAATTTATATACTTTTAAAAAGCACCACTCAAAGTAGTGTAAAACCGAGTGAATAGAAGCAGTTCTGAACGTTACAGTCATCTTAAGCCTTTAAGCCATGGCTGCACTGTTAAAAAGTATTACGACCTTGTACCAAAATTTGATACTCAATTAGCTGCCACCAGCAGATAAGTTTGGTGCTTAGTTTCACCATTTTACTCTGCTACCACGAATACCATTTAGTGGTGAAACATTGCACCAAAACTCATAATATTGCATAAAACTCAAAGTTCGAGTTTTCTTTAATATTTTAGTAGTAGTATTTTCGTAGCAAAGTTGGCAACCCACCGATCGCAAGATACAACTTTTTAACCTTTCTTTATCGAGTCCACCGATCGGGCTCGAACTAGGAATCATAGTTGACCGCCTTTGACCACTAGGCCACGGAGGCCCTAGTTCGTAGTTATCTTTCTTGGAGGAGATTGCGCGGCTTTTTGTTGTAGTTAAAGAGGTTGAACCAATTATTGGTGAAACCTCCGCTTTTTTCCGGAAAAGAATTTTTGGTTCAACCTATATTCTACCATAATATGGTGTAATTTGCTGCAGGCCTCTGTTTTAAACCAAGATGTGGTACATCATTGAGAGGAAATTTTTAACTGTGTAGGTGAATACGAAAGTAATTTTGTACTTTATTAATACTATTTTAAGATTTTCAAAATTTAAAAAATCTTAAAATACCATTAATATAAGGTTTATTTAGAAAAAAAGGAAAATCAGCAACCAAAATTGTTTAGGTTTTCTTTAAATTTCCTCTTTAGAAATAATTGCATTATTAAGTAGGACCTATCATTTAAAATGGTAAACCATCGATTTTAAATAATATTTTTAAAAAATACAATTAGTCCAAGGAATCACCAGAATGAAATCACTAGAAACGTATTGAGTCACTTTTGCATAAATTTTAGAAACGAAAAAGGAAAATTAAAAAGTTTATAGTTTTTCTAATTATAAAAAAATAAGAAAAACCTGACGTCACCTGCTCGTCATTTTTTAGTCCAATGTTGAATTGATTTGATCTTCGAATGACAGAGATTAAATAGTATTTTTTAAAAATAATTTTTGCATTCAACAGGGTAAGCCGCAACAACTCTTTCCGCAATACTGCTGCTATTCATCCCGTTTTACGATATTTAGTTAAATTAAAAGTTAACTCTGTCATAGATAATTATAATTTTAATTTTGTAGAATACATTAGTGTGTATTATTTACGATTATTTCTGTTAAAAAATTCGCACACAATTATTCTTAATAATCGATTTGTATTTAATACTTAACCTCCTTCTAAACTCCAGTGTTTTTTTCTAAAGTGACTTAAAAATGAATTGTTATTCGTCCTCTTTTCATAAACAATAAAAAGCATGTTTCTGAATAAAAACGTTATTTATTTATTAGTTTTTTTTACAAACTTATTCTAGTAATTCTGAAGCTTAGAAATCATTGCGGAAAATCATGGAAACAATTGTAAAAATTCAAAGACATTACTGGAATAAAAAAAAAGTTTACATTCCCCAAAATTTTGCATGGTGCTAAGTATTTGTATTTTAAAATTCAATATAAGCGAAACTCAAAGTTCTGAATTTCTATGAATTGAGTATACAAAAACACATCCGATCATTCATTACATATGACACTTTAACAAAATACGACACACTGAGAATAATAATAATTTATTTTGTGTAGAAACAAAAGAACGTTCGAAATAGATGATTGTTCCACAAGTATGCACTCTTAATCCCATTTTTATTCTACAAAGTTGGGTTTGCCTATGGCAGTTACTATGGATCATTAGCATACACATGCATAATGAGGTATCATGTGTAGTTCTAAATCTAAAAAACCATTGTTATTCTACAAAGTTGGGTTTGCCTATGGCAGTTACTATGGATCATTAGCATACACATGCATAATGAGGTATCATGTGTAGTTCTAAATCTAAAAAACCATTGTTATTATACAAAGTTGGGTTTGCCTATGGCAGTTACTATGGATCATTAGCATACACATGCATAATGAGGTATCATGTGTAGTTCTAAATCTAAAAAACCATTGTTATTCTACAAAGTTGGGTTTGCCTATGGCAGTTACTATGGATCATTAGCAAACACATGCATAATGAGGTATCATGTGTAGTTCTAAATCTAAAAAACCATTGTTATTCTACAAAGTTGGGTTTGCCTATGGCAGTTACTATGGATCATTAGCATACACATGCATAATGAGGTATCATGTGTAGTTCTAAATCTAAAAAACCATTGTTATTCTACAAAGTTGGGTTTGCCTATGGCAGTTACTATGGATCATTAGCATACACATGCATAATGAGGTATCATGTGTAGTTCTAAATCTAAAAAACCATTGTTATTCTACAAAGTTGGGTTTGCCTATGGCAGTTACTATGGATCATTAGCATACACATGCATAATGAGGTATCATGTGTAGTTCTAAATCTAAAAAACCATTGTTATTCTACAAAGTTGGGTTTGCCTATGGCAGTTACTATGGATCATTAGCATACACATGCATAATGAGGTATCATGTGTAGTTCTAAATCTAAAAAACCATTGTTATTCTACAAAGTTGGGTTTGCCTATGGCAGTTACTATGGATCATTAGCATACACATGCATAATGAGGTATCATGTGTAGTTCTAAATCTAAAAAACCATTGTTATTCTACAAAGTTGGGTTTGCCTATGGCAGTTACTATGGATCATTAGCATACACATGCATAATGAGGTATCATGTGTAGTTCTAAATCTAAAAAACCATTGTTATTATACAAAGTTGGGTTTGCCTATGGCAGTTACTATGGATCATTAGCATACACATGCATAATGAGGTATCATGTGTAGTTCTAAATCTAAAAAACCATTGTTATTCTACAAAGTTGGGTTTGCCTATGGCAGTTACTATGGATCATTAGCAAACACATGCATAATGAGGTATCATGTGTAGTTCTAAATCTAAAAAACCATTGTTATTCTACAAAGTTGGGTTTGCCTATGGCAGTTACTATGAATCATTAGCATACACATGCATAATGAGGTATCATGTGTAGTTCTAAATCTAAAAAACCATTGTTATTCTACAAAGTTGGGTTTGCCTATGGCAGTTACTATGGATCATTAGCATACACATGCATAATGAGGTATCATGTGTAGTTCTAAATCTAAAAAACCATTGTTATTCTACAAAGTTGGGTTTGCCTATGGCAGTTACTATGGATCATTAGCATACACATGCATAATGAGGTATCATGTGTAGTTCTAAATCTAAAAAACCATTGTTATTCTACAAAGTTGGGTTTGCCTATGGCAGTTACTATGGATCATTAGCATACACATGCATAATGAGGTATCATGTGTAGTTCTAAATCTAAAAAACCATTGTTATTCTACAAAGTTGGGTTTGCCTATGGCAGTTACTATGGATCATTAGCATACACATGCATAATGAGGTATCATGTGTAGTTCTAAATCTAAAAAACCATTGTTATTCTACAAAGTTGGGTTTGCCTATGGCAGTTACTATGGATCATTAGCATACACATGCATAATGAGGTATCATGTGTAGTTCTAAATCTAAAAAACCATTGCTATTCTACAAAGTTGGGTTTGCCTATGGCAGTTACTATGGATCATTAGCATACACATGCATAATGAGGTATCATGTGTAGTAAATAAATCTAAAAAACCGGGTCCAGGCTTATATTATTCAATTGGACATGTTTATTCAATTGGACATGGAATATGGGGCGGGGTGGGGTGGGGGGTGGGGTAAAAATTTCTTGGTAATGGTCATTGTTTGGCTGAATCATATTTATCTGCATTGGCATAATAAAACAGAAATTCTGGAAACAAAGAGAACGGTTTATTACGTGTACTTAAACAGCCAAACAATGGCCATCGCTTGTGACCGCCTTAATTGTTATTCAATTTAACAAAAAATACAGGCTTGTCTTATTTAAATATATATCATGTTTTTTAATAAATGTTTTGTAAAAATACAATTGTATTTTTTTTAAGGTGTACGTATACACTTGAACATTTTTTTTTAATTATTAATTTAAAAATCTAGTTTTTTCGTGTAGGAAAACACCTTAAAAATAGTTATGAATCATTTTAAAAAACCATGAATAAAATAAAATACTAATTACCTAATTAGCATTTTATATGTTAATTATCATGTTTTTTCAAACGTGATTACGCAAGTTGTAATTAATCTAGAAGCATAATTTTTGTTGGAAATTACTCGCAGTATCTTTCTTAATGTTATGACCCTCCAAAAACGTTTATAGTATTTAAAGTTTTTTTTAAATAATTGTTTACCTCGACAGTCCCTAAAAAAACACTTCTTTATTCAAATTTTCAACTTTAAAATTATATTAAAAATTATTTTTTTAACGAATCGTTTTGATGGAGGGTCATAACATCTTACAACTAATATAAATTTAAAAGACAACATAATTTTCTCAAAATGTTTAAGCAAACTTGAGTTATCATGTTTCGAATGAAGGGACATATGTTAAAAATACAGTTCTTCAGAAATCAAGTGTAAAGCTTATAAAACATATTGCCATTGCAAGCGTGGCCATAGAATAACTCTTTGTAAATAAAAAAGTTTTTGGAATATTTTTTCAATCTGGGTATCATCTGAAAGATACTGATTGGGAAATACTATAGAACCCAAACAATATTTTGGAATTTTTGGCCGATTTTCGTTTTTTATAGTGTGTTTGTACACCTTAAATATAGGTGTTATATATTTTCTTCCTTTGTCATATTTATAATCATATTTATTATTTCTAAGAAAGATCCTTTTTACGGCTTTTACACGAAACGAATCCTAACAAATGGGGTAATAAGAGAAAAAAAATTCCGGACACCCCAGAAAGTTTACATAAAAATTTAAAATAGTTTTTTTTATAGAATTTTAAGGGTAAAAGAATGTCTTGGCAACAACTTTAATCTTTTTAAATTCATATTTCTACTTCGTCATGAAATGTTGTGCATTCGAAATATGTAAGTGAACACCGCGTGTTATAGATTTTTTAATGAACTTTGTACATGTGAGGTCATTCTGCGAATAAACGTTATTTTTGAGAGGGTATTTCATTGGCGCTAATTTGCTTGTCACTTCACGGGACACGCAACGTGATCTTTTGAAAGACATGTTATTTCAAAGAAATGTTTATGCGAGATTTCTCACACGGGCACGCTAGTAATTGAATATTTTGAAAATATGTATTTTTACGCTAAACAAAGTAACGTCTAGTATCCACCATATTGGATTTGGGTTAAAATTATACAAGAACTCTCAGTCATCCTGTCTTATTTTTTTGCACTATTTAGTTTGATTGTGATGTGATATACAATGGCAAACAAATAATGGCTAAACTGGTTACATAATTAAGTTATCAACTCTTTGTTTGAATATATATGGTAAAAGTTCTACAATGTACACAAAGTGTGGTGGTATAATATCACTCCTAGACACAGAATTTCGAACTATTGGAACTACATACGCATTGGAATATTAACATAAAAACTACATGTATTTTGTCGAGTAGTTTTAACAAAGTCATGCAATTTCTGTTACCCACAAATTCCTCCATTATAAATTTTAAAACAACAAATTACTTGATATAGATTAATCAGATTTTGTTTTAAAAAATATAAAGTGAACAGAGATAGTTGAAAATTTTTCACTATTCCCTTCAATTTACACAGGTGTCTGGGTGTAACAATCGAGTGTTGCCTTGATCATGTCTGATGCCTTTTCAGCCACCATGATGGTTGGGATATTTGTATTTCCTGAAGGAATTATAGGCATGATAGAAGCATCCACAACACGAAGACCCTTGATGCCTTTTACCCTGGAAAGAAAATTAAAAAACAATAATTAATTGAAAAACAAGTTCAATTTGGAAGTAACGTATTTGACCTACGAATTTAGAATATAAAGTTTTAAATCTTATATTACCATATTTTGAAAATGACTTGAATACATAGTAAACCATAGTGAATGCAATTTTCTCTACACTCATGTAATTAAAACTTTTCACCATTCAATGATATATATATATATATATATATATATATATATATATATATATAATTGTTATTTTCCACGTTATTTTCACACCACCTTTCCTACGTTTTCGTGTAATTTATAACATTATTGGTAGTTTGTTTTGGCATAATTGACGGTGAGCTTACCATACTCTTGACTACCAGAAGTGCGTACGTTACTGAGTTAATGCGTCATAAAAATGAAGTTCATAGATATCTAGTTTTCAAAATTGCCAACAGATGGCGCCACCTTAATATAAGTAATGTAAAGTTTGGAAAAGCGTTTTACAAAACTTCTATTTTTAATGTAATAGGGCTTATATTCTTCGTAATTTAGGCTGACATCAACAAAATAATTATTTAATAATGAATTGAAAGGGCTAATCGTCAAAATGGCTTACATAATGGCCAAATAAAAATGCGGACGCAACATAATTTCGTAAACAAACTAACTGTTGCCATTCCGCGTACAGAAAAACATCGTTTTTTAATCACCGCGTAAGAGAAATATATATAAAGATATATCTTTAAATTTAAAATATTTTTAAAGAATGCTAGTAAACAAAAATGCACACAGGGTATTTAAGCTTTACCATGATGTTACTTAACTAGTATTTTTAATATTGGGTTGGAGGGAAAGTTCTGTCGTATTTTAAATAGGCAGGTGATTTTTCTTGAAAATAAAAAGAACATCTTGCTAGTGAGTCAATAGGATTTTTTTTTGTTTTTTTAGACTGCTGTATAATATAAAAGGTGCCATTTTTTACCGTTCATCATTTACTTGTGATATTTAAAGTGAAAAACATGTCAGTAGATAAAGTGCATTTACGACACTTCATTTTATATGAATTCCAAAAAGGAAGCAATGCATCGGTTGCATGTAAAAATTTATGTGCGGTATTTGGAAAAGATATTGTAAATGTTCGTACTTGTCAAAGATGGTTTAGCAAATTTCGTTCCGGGGATCTGAGCCTCAAAAAAAGTGATCGATCTGGACGACCATCCAAGATCGATAATGATGTTTTGCGATCCATGTTGGAAATAATCCACATTTAACAAGTCAAGAAATTGCAGAAGAGTTTGGCATTCATCATACAACTATTGGAGACCACATTAAATCTGTTGGGTTTGTGTTAAAGCAAAGTGTTTGGGTTCCACATGAATGAACGGAAAAGAATTTGTCTGATCGTGTAAGAATGTGTTCATCACATCTGATTAGACACAATGTGGAGTCGATTTTGGAAAGGCTGGTTACTGGAGATGAAAAATGGATTCTTTACGATAATATTAAGAGAAAAAAATCTTACTGCAAAATTATCTAACGGTAAAAAAAATTCACGTCTTTTGAAAGTGTTTCTAAGGCAGTTGCTGACTATTTTAACTCCAAGGATGAGAAAAAACAGGAAAAACAGGAATTCACAGGTTACCTGAAAGATGCCAACAGGTTGTAACAAATAACGGAGCATATATAATTGATTAATATTAAACACATATTTTTATAAATGAATTCAAATATTTTCTTTAAAATACGACATGACTTTTCCTCCAACCCAATAGTTACCTCAATCTTGGATCTACGACAGTGGTCGGATCATTTGGATCTCCCATCTTGCATGTTCCCACTGGATGATTTAACGGAACAACTGCTGACCTCACTAAACACTCAAAATAGCTGTCATCGTTCCCAAAATATTCTTCACAGCCTGGAAATGGCCCAGCTAAAGGTTTCAATTCGAACTTCTTCAATGGTTCACTCATTATGAATCTCTTGCACGTTTTTAATCCTGCAAGAATATAACACAAAATTTGTCATATTAGAGTGACGTTTCACTTGACAAGAATATCGAAATTTAGTTTAAGAAGTAAATTATAGCTTATACATAAAACGGAAAAATAAACGCGCGGTCAATCTGCCGTTGGCGGTAGCTATGCGACCTCCTTCTGCTACTGCAGTCGAATGCAGTTTAACCACCCCTACCGATAGCAAATTGCAAGTCAATGGGATATTTGAATGAAGAATATATTTAAGCTGCGTGTAAAAAGTAATAAAAAATTATTTGCAATATTTAACGTTAAAACGACAACATATTGATTTAAAAATAGTAGTATAACAAAAAGCGCATATAATTGGAAAGGCATTTAATCAGATGTCGAAGAAAACCTCCATCGTTACAATAAGACCGACATGAAATATTTCATTATTTTAAAATACCCGGTACTTTCCGCGGGTTCAAAAAATATATTTAGCTATTTGCGTAGCAATATACAAAACATCATGTTCGATTCCTGACAAATGCAAACGCTCAAATTCACATTGGTGACCTGGACCGAACACAACTTCTATCACCGCATTATTCAAATCGACCTGTCTCTCCTCATTCATATGATATGCTTCACGGGTGCTACTCATTCGTTCTCCAGCCCAACTCACTGAGAGGTGGATATTATTGTGATGTTTTCCCTCGGGCTCAACATCTCGGGCTACGGCCATTCACACAGCGCTACTCACATGAGGAAGAAAACAATTTTGAAGAGTGATAATTTTTCACACTCTAGTTATGATATAAGCACAATTAACAGAAATGTAGTTACATGTAGTTATGTAGTTATTTTGTGGTATATGACTTCGCATAGTATAACAATGTATTAAGCCTTACGTACCAAATGTTACGAAAGCAGGTAAGAAAATAATAGAATGCAATATTGTTAAGGGAGTCCCGAGCCACAAATCCTAATTTTTTTATTAATGAATTCATAAGTACAATTTTTATTGGCTTTAATATAACTTCTCTTTCTGAAAAACAATCAAAGAAAAACATAATATATTTTTATTTGCGTATTTGGGTTTTTCAAGCCTAAATAGGCTATTTAAAAAAAAACACTATTTCTCCTTCAATTTTTAATATTAAAAATATATAATTAATTAAATAACGTATGTATGTACTACAAACGTATGAAGAGATTTTCGCAGATTTGCGTTTTAATTGTTTTCAAAAAGTTATATTAAGTTCATAACATAAACATATTCAAATATTTAAGTTCAATATTTCTTTAAAAATCTATTCATACGTTTATAAAACAAATATTAAAAGCTTCAAAAACTATTAACAGTTTAGTTTTAAGTAATGTTTTTACCAAGTCTTAGAATTTTAAATTTGACCAACATTCAAAACATTTACTTTGAGTAATGTTACCAACTAAAAGTAGTTAAACATATGATAAATGGTATATAAACAAATAAAAACACATGTTCTCTTTTTTCTACTGCCTTGATATTTGCACACACCTTCTTAAATATGTAAAGTGTCATTTCATGCCAAAAAATAGCAATATTTTCGGAATTTAGGGCTTGGGTCCCCCTTAATCCATGAACTTACCTTCCACCATTGATTTCACATCATCGGGATTCTTTAAATAATTGGGGTCAATGATTGGTGGTTCGTGAGGATCGTCAGAGTGCAGTCTTATTGAACCGCGACTCTTAGGTTGTAGATACTGGGAGAAGCAGTTGAATATTGAGGAATTTTCATATGGCACATAATAATTTTTGATTACCTGTTGAGATCAATGTAATTAACAAACGAATCGGATATTGATCTAAATTTTATTTTCATGCAAAATACCAAATAAGTTTTAGTGATATGATTCCCATCATTCTATAAATATAAGAATTTTTGGTGTTTCTTATGTAAATATTAATTAATGTTATTTTACCATTCTGATTTTGTTAACACACAAAAATCGAAATGATCGAAAAAAAATCAAAGCACATTTAAACGTATAAACCACAATATGAAAATAAACAAGGTTGTAGAATAAGTGCATAGTGTTTGTAATTAAACTGACACTCTTGAGGAGCATCTGCGTATCAGTCTAATAACCGGTATAGCACCAAACTTAGCAGAGGAACTAATTAATTTTAAGTAGGTTGGTTGGCTGGTTGAACATGGTGGTCTATTGACGATGGTTTGAGGTCAATTCTAGAAAATGCCCGAGAACACAAAAATCCTGAATTGTAGTCATCTGAGCTGACACTCCACGTAACCTGACAAAAGCATGAACACATAGGACCACAGCGCATTTAACGGACAGTTTTCCTCATTTTATTAATGTAATAAAATATACAACATATTCCAAAAGCACCACCATAAATGTTTGCTCCATTTTTTGACTTGTTATTTTTAATACCCTAAGGCATGATATTTTTTCCATTTGTATTTGAATATACCGACACCGACTTAAGGCGGACACATGAATTACAGGTATTTTCATGTATAAATCAGTGAACTTTTATCCTAAAAAAATTAGTTGCATATTTCTATTTTAAACGGAGTGTTTACCTGCACGTTACTTAAAATATAAAATCGCATGTGTGTTAGTATTAAAACAAATCGCGAAGGATCTTATTATACAATCATTTTCAGTACAGGTGAATCGACCCACTCTACTGTTCAATGCTCCGAAACACCACCATGCAATCTGAGAAAATTAAAACCACCTGGCGGATACGGACGTGTCTATTCATTCGCGTATCCACAGTTTTTTCGCAGTAGTACACATAATATTATAAAACTATATAAAAAATCTCTACTTTGAAATATTTCTGAAATTTAAACCATTTGGAGGACTTTTGATGTTATTTTTTACTGAAATAATTAAAAACGCATTAAAAAAAAGAATGAGTTTGTAATATATATTAAAATTTTCAGACAAATAAAAATTGCTACAGATGCGACATTTTACACATCCGCCAGAGAGTTAATAGTTGTCATTTTGTGAACATATATTCCCCTACAACGCTTTCATCAACTTGTAGAGCTCATGTCTAAAATAATATCTGCTGCCATTAAAGGCAAAAGAAATTCAACACGATATTAGTGCTTCGTAGTAGGGTGCTTTTAATATTTTAAACAGTCACTGTATGACTCAGTACAAGAACATAAAATAATTCAATGTCGTATATAAACTTGTACTTACATCAATATTGATGTCGAAAGTATTAAACATACTTGGTACTGCAGTGTCTCCGAAATATAATATGTAATCAGGAAAATCAACCATGGAGTTGAAAGGTGATGCTAAAAAGCCGAATGAATCGGACAGTGTAAATGCCAACGGACCTTTAAATAGATATATTGTAAATAAGCATTTTGTTTTATTACAAAGTTTATATGATATTTAAAAGGGTCAATTCCATGCTCTTAATATTTACATTATTATTATAATTAATATTAATAATATTATTATCACTTAATATTTACATACACAACATAATACTATTGCAGTGTGTTGCAAAGTTGGATGATGCAACAAAATAAATAAATAAATAAATAAATAAATAAATAAATAAATAAATAAATAAATAAATAAATAAATAAATAAATAAATAAATAAATAAATAAATAAATAAATAAACAAATACATACATACATACATACATACATACATACATACATACATGCATACATACATACATACATACTTACATACATACATACATACATACATACATACATACATACATACATACATACATACATACATACATACATACATACATACATACATACATACATACATACATACATACATACATACATACATAAATAAATACAATCTTTTAAAAATAAGACACATTTACAGATGATGTACTCAAACCTTTTTTGTGTTCAATGTAATCTTGAACATTGGTCAGGTTTTTTATTTTCTGTTCTTTGGACGGAATACGAGGATCCAACTGAAAATACAGAAAAACTCCTAGATGGTCTTGTAAGTTATCTCCTACTGGTAAGTTTGCCGCTATCGGGATCTGAAGGAAAAAAGTAAAATGACATGTTTAGATAACAGCATTCATATATGTTCCTAAATAAATGTCAAACCCCACATTTTAGTTGCAATGGATAAGATTTAAAGGCATGCTCAATTTTGTATTAAGTAATATTTATTATTTTCTTTTCAAATTCAGAGATGCAGTAAACATAACCATTCAGTAGTTCTAGAATTTGATAAAAAATAATTCATAAACTTTTTCATTCCTTTGATAGAAAAACATACCAGCACATACATATTCTAAATAAAAATATGACACATATTAAATAACCAATAAATGCATTACATTTAACTGTTGAAGATGTTCTGTAGGTCCTATTCCTGAGAGCATTAGAAGTTGAGGCGAGTTGACTGCTCCAGCCGACAATAAGACTTCTCGTTTGGCTCTCACGAATTGTGCGATACCATTATGCTCAAAGATTACCCCTATAGCTTGTTCTTTTTCAATTATTACCTAGATTTAAAAATAATCAAAAATTGAACAGATCATAACATACATTGGATTTTTCCATTAGCAATATTGTAAAGTAATAATGCCTTGGTAAGTAGTTGGCATTTACGAAATAACACTAGTCAATAAATTAATAATTGGAAATCAATATTTTAATAAATATCTTATTTCAAAAAGTACATTCTAAATGCATGCATTCAAAATATTTTGAATACAAATTACATCCAGAGAAATCCTGCATATTTGAAATAAACGGCAGGAAACATTGCCGTCGGAAATGCTCCTTACCAACATTTCCCGATTGTTTTTCAGCGTAAACAACATACCATGTATGAATCGTTAATTACTCACAATTTCAAAATCGAGCATATTAAGACAAAACATATTTTTATAGCATATCCTTTTTCTGTAAAATTACTATATAAACATGTAATAAAAATTTAATTAAATATGTGGTGAGGCAATTAGATCTGCCACCCCACCTGTTCCCACGCAAGTGAGGCGCCAGGCAGACACAATCATAAAAAACGTTTGAAAGGAAATCCTTGACAATGAAAGTCGTCTTAAGGGATTTAGTGCCCATAAATGAAAGTCGACTTAAGGGATTTAGTGTCCATAAATGTGAAATATGTGGTTCTTTCATCCTCATCGGGCCCAATCGGGTGAATAGGTTATTTTACCGAATCACGGACGAGCCGACAAGAGTTATTTTACCCAGCGAGCCAATGGGACTGATCTAAGGGGCGGTGATCCCCACCCCCACGACAGTACTCTCTTCTCGTTGAGACACTCTAAGAACACTTCACTTTTTCACTGAAAACGCTCACTTATATTTTGGACTAGCACTTGTCTGATCTTCACTTCCGACTTTAAGATACTCTCGAAATGCTTAAATAAAACTTTTAATCAATCTCATGTTAGAGAGATGTTCCGGGATAGGCTGTCAGCCCCTGTCCTGTATGGTGAGTCATGCGACCAAATGCTCTCGCACTTGTAATAAATATATATGTATGGAAAGTTTAATTGTCTGTTCCTTACTTTATTATAGTTAAGTTTTTGCATTTTTATGCCTTTTCTTCCCAACAGGAAAATCCGCGGTCTGGGTAGTTTAATTATTAATACACAACGCAATGTCACTCTTTATATATACGATCTAGCCGAAGTAGATAAATGTAATAGGTGTAATATTAATCTTAACTGTAAACTTAATGTTACTTCTAACATTGCGTTCTCCCTCATCTTTTTACATTTATACAAAATATATTGAAGAAAACTGTTGTGTATGATGCGGTATTAATCGAATATATAAAGTGGAATACTGATAACCTGTAATTTGATTTCGGCTCATGAATTCATCTTTTGGTCAAATAGTCTCCATTTTCAAAATAGCGTAATTAAATGTGTTTGTTCAACTAATATATGTGCTTCATTGTATACCGCTAACCATAAAAACACATCTAAGTAATTACTACATACATTTTTCTTTCAAATTCTTAAATAATGAGGGTAAGAGGAGAATGAAGTATTTTGATTACCTTTCGCACAAATGCCCTGGTTACTATATCTAGATTCGTCCGATTTTCCGCTGGAACAAGATATGCCTTAGCGGTGCTGCATCTCTGACCTTTACGCATTGTTGTTTCTGGATCACTGAAACCTTAAATGAGAGAAGTTGAGTTATATAAAATATATAATAATATTTAATATTTTTAATAATTTAATATTTAAATATTTAATATTAAATAAATATTTATTAAAAAATATTTTTTCTGTAATTATTTTTCTCTAATAAGTTTATTATAAATTGATATATTACTTATTCAACAAAATATTTTTAAATCTCAGAACTTTTTTAAAAACTAATCAATCATATTTAAAATTAATTGAATGGCGGATAACAAGAAAAATTAAATTTGCAAGATTAAAACGGAAAAGATTCCATGTAAATTTCCTGTAGAATCTTCTTTTCATATTTAATATTACCCATTCAATTGTATATTAGTGTACGTTAAAACACATATTATCCCAAAAAAATAATTGAAGTAAGAAAAAGGTTCGGTTAATTATAATTCCGTTATAAAAATCACACGATTTTGAGAGTACTCACAAAAATCCCACCTATTTCCCCAAGCATATTGGAATTAACAAAAGGATACACACCCGATTTAAACGGTCTAATACCCAAAAATCCATTAGGACAAGAAATTTATAGTTATACAGGAATATTATAAAGAACGATTCGTTTACGAAAAAAACAAAGCAATGCGGCAACAACGTGCGCGGAGAAAGGGTTTATATGAGCGATTTTTCTTTGCCACCACATTGAACAAACGTAACCTACCTGTTTGGTGACGACCATTGGGGTCAATTACTTTATGTCCCATCTGTTGAGCTGCCTCTAATATTGGATTTTTGAATTCTGACTGGTATCTCAGCTTCGTTACAGTTAAGGGTCCATCAACTGCGTGATAACCTACAAAATATGTGTAAATATTATTTGTATTTAAAACAAAATATTGTTACTGTTATTTTTGGCAAAATCGGCATGTTAGAATATGATAATGACATTGCGTATTACAATTACTAACTTGTAAATTTAAATATGGATTTTCTCATATTACACAAATCAATTGTAACTAAAGTATTCAATTTAATACATGCCAAAGTATATTAAACTCTTAATTTTGGACGCATAAAGTTGAAGAATATATATATTTATTAAAAATAAGCACAACACAAGCACAAATAAGTTAACACAAGGACTTTGTAGGATCTATAATGAAGGTACTTTTGTTAGAATAAGGTACTTGTGTCAAAAGGTATTTGATGTAAAATTTGAATAATGCAAAATTGCTGGGTTGGCGAAGGTGAAAAGAGCTGAGCAGTGTGAGATTGCTATAAAGGTCCGCGTTGTACTTAAAACAAAATTCTCAGCCAATAGCAAATGCAAAGGATGAATTTTTCGCTAGAGTAAAACACCTTTTGTTTAATACAGCTTCACACTAAATAAATATACATATATTTGTTACAGCCCTGAAATGTGTGAGGGGAAAATAATTCTATTTATGTATTGATGTTTGAGATCTTCGGCTTTGTCCATACTATCACATTACCAGCACATGCAATTAAATTTAATCTAAGAAATTTTATAATACTTAATTAAACCTTTAAATTAGTTTAGATCATGATGTTGAATTTTTTAAGAATAATTTATTAGTGACCTATTGTACCAAATTGACTGTTCATGCACGAGCTTCTATAAAAATTGTATATTGTTCACTACTTAAAAAGTTGTTCTAAACAATATATTAATAATAAATTAGTTAGCGCCAATCTTATTAAAATATTCAATACTTTATCAGATAGTTGTTCATTGTTAAATATTTTTTGTAAAAACCTTTATTAATAAAAGACAAAATTAAATACAATAGAATATATGACATTTTAAACAAATAAATACCATTAGCTAGAAATTCTGGTTCTTTGTTGTCCTCAGCTTTTAGGAAATAGGGCTTGACATCCGAATAACTCCATCCCACTGCTCCTTGTTGGGCCCATTGGTCGTAGTTTTTCCTGTTTCCTCTCACGTATAACATTGAATTTAAAGTACTTGTACCACCTACAGTCTTACCACCTCGAAGTGTTAGTTGCTATAAAAATACTGGGTTATTTTACTAGCAGGAAATATTGTCCATTTGTACATATAGATAACATATTGATGTGTATTTATATTTTATATAATTTAAAAAAAAAACTAAAATAATTAAAGAGTGTATTAACACATTTCTAAAGATAAGATCTTTTATTATAAAATTAGCCATGTGATATTACGATATCATAATAGCATATAAATCTAGTACGGAAGGAATGTAGTTTTTTTGTGTCTAATACAGCGATTCCCAACCTTTAGATGGCTACGAACCACCAAATTAAACGTTAGATAAATCACGGACCACCCTTTTATAATAGTACTAAATACAATTCCGCTGCAAAAATTTAGTTTTATATTAAACTTAAATCCGGGCACTAAATACTCTAGTCTTTCAAAGAAAAATATTAAATAAAAATGTAATTGTATTTAATTAACATTATTTTAATTTCTTTACGTATTAATTAACGTTATTGAACTAACCTCAAGTAATAAGGCGATATTTTAGTTAGTGTCTGTGTTATTAACTTCGATATTTTTTTAGTTGACGTACAACAGTATGTATTTAAAACAAGGAAGACATAAAAACACAACATATTCAAATGGAAGTATTGACATATCTTCCAAAAACTCAAGTTAAACTCATAGAACTCATTAAAAGCCTGATAACGTTGCTACCAAAATACTTTCTCTAACAAATAACTAATGCTTCAATACCAAATAATTATTATGGAGAGCAAATACATGTTGATTCTGTACATCCCTTTAATAAACATCCCTTTTAATCTTATATTCCAAGCAATTTATTTCCAAGACGTTATATTCACCTTAGCTTTTAATATATTAACCTTACTTACGTTGTTGACCATTGCTCTTGCCGTGTACTTCTGTGGAGCTGTCTTACGCGCCCAATCAATGTCAGTAACCAAGAAATATAAATGCAGAGCGGGAATTTCTGTGAGCAGAGGAGGCGATTTCCCGGCTTCCAACAGCAGGACACTGACGCAGGGCACCTCAGACAGGCGGCTGGCCACCACCGACCCAGCAGAACCGGCACCCACTTTTAACAAGACGCAATTAATGAACATGCTATTGCTGTATTGAATTGTGTGTGAAGTAACATAATTTAGGCTTAGTAATCGATATACTTATCCAAATCTGAGTAGATAGTTTATCAGCGAAAAACGTCAACATAAATCCTTCATAAATATTGTAAAACTGAAGTTTTTTTCAGGTTTAATAAAGAAATTTGAATCTTTTAATATAATAGATCTCTGAAAAGTACGCGAAAGTTTTATGTTGACTTTTTTTACTGGGTATAATTGAATCAAATGTAAAGAATGCATGATTTTAATTCATAATTTTTTCCACAAGAAAGAAAGATACACTTCGATAAATAAACTTTATTTATTAAATAATTTAATCTTCTGAAACATAATTATCTTTGCCTTTAAAAATCGTATTTTTTATTCCCAAACGTTTTTGTAAAGTTATGATTAAACAGCAACAATTAATTCTATCACGAAATTAAACACTTTTATAATATTGATTTGGGATTTTTAATAAGAATAAAACTCAAAAAGTGTCATAACTTCTCATACCTCAATTTTTTCTGTGCTATTGCATCTTAAGAATCAAATGAGGGTGCTTATTTTAAACCGGTCAATTTGAATAATCCTTTACCTTTAAAATATTTACCTGGCAGGGTATACTACAATAACAAAAATATTCTGAATTTAAGAAATTGCTTAACTATGTGACAGAGTAAAAATACTCAAACAATTGGTTTATTATAAAATAAAACAACTTAACAATCATTGGACATGATTAATTTTTGTGTCGTCCCGCCTATTTCGGCATACTGAAATACACATACAAATTTCAATAAAGTGCAATACAATAGAATTCAATCCAATAAAATACCATAAAATACAATAAAATACCATAAAATACAATCAAATGCCATAAAATGCAATAAAACACCAATAAAATACAACACAATCCCACATATTTACAAAAATGTACATCCTCCTATTGTTCCTGTAGAATTGTTGATATTACAATCATGGAACATTTATAATCGTTTTTAAAGTAAACTTGAAATAAGAAGCGAATAATATATTGCATTAACAATTGCAGCATACCACTAATTACGTGCGCAATTTTGAAAACTAAAATACTGTTATCGATTATTTAAGTAAAGGTGAATTCCGGCGGTAACGGAAGGCCAGTTTGTACAACAACTTATGGTCATAATTTAAAAAATATATTTTATTTCAAATAACTGATAGGTAGACTTTTATACACTTTACTGCATTTTATTAAAAATGCAAAATCTAGAATTTAGCACTTTATAACTTTTTTTTAAATTTAAATTTTAGTAATGGTAACGGAAGGACGTTTTTTGGAAGTGGTATACCACACTTGCACCTTTTTATTAAAAGTTCAGCTAAACCGTAAAAAGGAAAAATCTAGAAAAATTAGAACACTTAAAGGAGAGTTCAATTATTATAAATTGTAGTGCAGTTTTTAGAAATTATTAGATTATGCCCAAAAATATGATGTTTTTTTAAGGTAACGGAAGGACGGTAAGGGAAGGACAAAAATTCCAAGTGTGTAAAATTGGATTGTTTTACAACAATTTACTCATTAATATTTTGAAAAAGAATAATAGGTGTTAAATTCTGCTTATTCAGCTGTTTTTAAATCTAATTCTGCAACAAATTCTTTTTCCAGAGCCATTTGTTAAAATTTTTGGCTTATCCAATTTTGGGTTATTTTATTTGAGTCAATTCCAGCAGTTACCTTCTTTCTCAGGAAATATAAATTTAGTCATTCATTATTTTATTTCCTTAAACATAATACTTCTACAACGACATCATTGAATGAAGCACTTGCCTAACATAATACTTTTTAGTACTTGCCATTCGACTAACTAAAAGTCACTGCATTGCTTGACTCATATGCCTTGTCTGCATCTTTTATATTTGATTGTATGTTTTCTTTGAATACCTTTCTTTCTGTAGAACTAGAGTACTCACAATACTCAATAACATATTTTGAAATTAGTTTTAAAAAATAAGTACCTATTGCGTGTGTCAGGAAGAGGATTATATTGTTCCATCTTTCTTGAGAGAATTACTTTATCTGATGGAGAAATCAATTATTTTATCTGAAGGGGCAATAGTGGTAAATTTCCCATTAACCACTTTGGACATTTACAGTACCTTTGCCTTGATTAATGGCAAAAATGCTTCAATGTAGCCATGATGTTATACTGATCAAACATGAATGTTAAGTTGGTTTTTGAATGTTAAATCAACTTGTACAACTACAATTTTCACCTCTTCTTTGAATTCTTTTATTAAAAGACAAGATTCCCATGTCTTTTAATAAAAATGTGCAGATTTGTTCTCAAGAGCATAAAGGCACTTTTTAAATGAACTCTTGTATCTTTTTTTTTATGGTTTTCTGTGTTCATTCCATTACTCTCATTTTAAATGTGCTAAATTGTGTTCATTAGTATTTATATATTTGGTAACGAAACAATTTAGACATACTTTAAGTAGAAGGTATATTTGTAACAAAACAAACTGGGGTCTAAGCTTGCAAACTTTTTATAGTGATACATTACTATCAATATTTTCTTGCTGAAATTCTGTATGCGTCACTTAACGTCATCGCAAGAAATCGCTTTTAATCTTTCTTCGTTTTCCATTTTATGGCTTTATTGTAGAAAGAACCCATATAGTGAATAAATAGAAAAGTAGTACCAGTTTTAATTGAAACTCAATGTATTTGTGACATACTTATTAAATTAGCGGGAGAGGGTATTAAGATAGAAAATACAGTTAATAATTATATATAATATTTATATGTGTTTGAATTTCAATAATAACTGAAAATTAGTTTGTTTAATTGTGGAAAGTTCAGTCAAAATCAGCTAATACAAAAATGTCCTTCCGTTACCACATTGATGTCCTTCCGTTACCATGTTTTTTGTCCTTCCGTTACCATTAAAAAACATCTAAATTAAAAACAAAATAAAATTGTTGCTGTTTCTAATTAATAAGTGTCATAAGTCTGCTTTGTACAAAAATTCATTAAGTTGTAGACCCAATGGTTTCTTAGTGAGGTGGTTGAAATATAGTATTTTGGTAACGGAAGGACATTTATGGTTTGACTTAATAAGTTATTGATTTCAAGGTTAAAAAATATTTTTTTGCAAAAAAAATTAATAGAAAGATTAACTACATGAATAAAGTATAAAAGTTAACATATTTATTTTATTTTGGTAAGGGATTTTAGTCAAGTTATAGTATGAAACAAAATGTAGTTATTCTGCACTGCAAAAACATATAGTAAAGAAGTGACTTTGACCTTGATTTTATAAAAGTCATTGTGTTAATTTAAAAAAAATATGTTAAGATTCGAAAAGTTCATATCTTTCTGAAAAAAATGGTATATGACAAATGACTCAACATAAAGTTTAAAATTTTAAGTGCCATGGCAACATTTTCCCGGAAGTCACCTAAAGTATTTTATGCAATATTTTGATATTTATTCGACATTATTTATTATTTAAAATATTTTGGAGGATTTTTCAAGAATGCATGTTACGACTAATGTGGTTTCAAAGATCTAAGTGTTCAAAATTATCACGTCCATGCACTTCTGTTTGCTTTAACGCTACTTCAATAAACAAGCATTTAAAACATGACAATTTACCTATAATAAAATCAT